>JAWPHD010000881.1:0-383527 GCA_037043455.1 Cyrtodaria siliqua | reverse complement strand
TTGTAGGATTGTAGTGTGAGGGATTATTATTATTATGGTGTGTTTTAGTAGAGGTGTGTGGGTGTATGGATGTATTGGTGTAGTTGGTGAGTTGGTATGATTGGGGGATGGAATGGGTTTTGGAGGTGGGGGGTGGGTTTTGGATTGGTGTGGGTTTGTTTGGTTTGGGTTTTGAAGGTGGTATGGGTTTGGGGGGTGTTGGGGTGTTGTAGTAGTAGGGGGGGGGATGGATGGTGAGGGTGGTGTTGTATAATTTTGGTGTAGGTGGAGGTGAGTGGTATTTTATGGGGTATGGTGTATTGATGTTTGTTGGTTGTTTGTGTTGTTGGTGGGGGTGTTATTTTGGTGTGTGGGTGGGGTTGTTGGGATTGGTGGTGAGAGGGGGATGAGGTTTATGGGGGGGGGGGAGAAGGTGGGGGGGGGGTATGGGGGGGGGGAATAGGTGTGGTTTGGGTTTTTGTAAGGGAGTGTGTATGGGTTAGTGAGTGTTTGTGGTGGGGGTGGTTGTTGTTTGTTGTGGTTGTGGGTGGGGATTTGTGTGTGGGGTTGGGGGGTGGGTGGTGGGGTTTAGGTGGGGTTTGTGTTGATGGTATGTTTGGATATTGGTGTTAGTTAGGGAGTGTTGTTTTTTTTTTTGTTTTTTTTTTGTGTATGGTTGGGATTTGTTTGGGTAGATTTTTAGGGGGTTTTTGATTGGGGGGGTTGTGGTGTGAATTTTGGGGGGTGGGTGTGGAAGGGGTATTTTTAATGGATTTTGTGTGGGGTGGAGGGATGGATTGTGGGATAGGGGAAGGGGTGGGTGGTTGTGTGAGAAATAAGGGATGGGGAAGTTGGAGAAGGGGTTTGGTAGTGTTTTGTTGTAGTGGTTAGGGTGTTTGGAAGTGGGGGAGTTGGTTTTGATAGTGTTGTGTGTTTTTTGATTTTTGTGTCATATTTTGTTTACAAGATGTTCATTCCACATCTAGCACTGAGAAATTTATCCGAGCAGAATGGTAATGATTGTTTATTCAGTTCCGGAAAATCTAATGCCCGAGGGGTAGCAATTTTATTTAGTAAAGATATAGAATATACAATACATAAGCACATAGCTGACCCTGAGGGAAACTTTATAACTGTATATTTAACTGTTGAAAACAAGAGATTAACCCTTATTTCATTATATGGACCAAACACTGACTCACCTACTTTTTTGATAGGATTATGGCAGGAGCAGAGATCATGAATAATAAGGATATGATCTTATGTGGCGATTTTAACTTGGTCCAAGACACAAAATTAGATTACTATAATTACAAAAATATCAACAATAAAAATGCCGGTGAAAAGGTGATTGAAATAATATCGTGTTATAATCTTATAGACCCATTTAGAGAATGTTATCCCCATAATAAAAGATACACTTGGCGTAAGAAAACACCATCAAAACAGGCTAGACTCGATTTCTTTTTAGTGTCAGAAAACCTTCTGGCATCAGTTAATAAATGTATCATTGAATCTAGCTACAGGTCAGATCACTCGATTACTATTTTAAACTGTAACTTTACAGAATTTATTAAGGGTAAGCCACTATGAAAACACAACAGTTCTCTACTAACTGACGTAGACTGCTTGAATATAATAAACAATATAATTAAAGAAATTAAAATGCAATATGCCTTACCTGTTTATAATATCGAAAATATTAGCAATGTCCCTAATGAAGAAATACAATTAACAATTAATGATCAGTTATTTTTAGACACATTATTGATGGAATTAAGAGGTAAATCAATATCATACGCTAGTTATAAAAAAAAGTTAAATGAAAAACAAGAAAATGATCTTATAAATAAAATAAAACAATTAGAACATTGTCTCATCCCTGATGATGTACCACATCTTGAACAATTGAAAGAAGAATTATTATTATATCGTAAACAAAAGATGAATGGCTACTTAATTAGATCACGTGCCCAGTTTATAGAAGATGGAGAAAAACTCACACAATTTTTTTGTAATTTAGAATCACACAATTACACAAGTAAAATCATTCCAAAAATTGAAAAACCTGATGGCAAAATAATAACAGAAGGAAATTTTACAGGAAACTAAACTCTTTTATGAAAAATTGTACTCCAGTAGAGATGATGAACTACAAGATGTTGACTTAAACAAAGAATTTTCAGGACTGAATATACCTAAATTATCATCAGAGGAAGCCACTTCATTAGAAGGAATTTTGAAATATAAACAAGTTTTAATTTCGCTCTCTTCAGTGAAAAATAATCGTTCACCCGGAACTGACGGATTCGGAGCAGATTTTTTTAAAGTGTTTTGGAAAGACGTAGGTCATTTTGTTGTTAGGGCAATAACCTAGGGATATCTAAATGGTGAATTGTCAGTAACTCAAAAAGAAGGCATTATTACGCTTATCCCTAAAGATAATAAACCTAGACGATTTCTAAAAAATTACCGTCCAATAGCTTTATTAAATTGCGTTTATAAGATTGCTTCAGGTGCAAAAGCAAATAGATTTAAATCAGTTTTACATAAGGTCATTCATGAAAGTCAATCAGGGTTCATTGCTGGTAGGTTCTTGGGCGAAAACACTCGGATGATATTTGATGTAATGCAATTTGCAGAAGAAAATAGTTTGCCAGGACTTATATTACTAGTCGATTTTGAAAAAAGCATTTGATTCGCTCTCATGGGTATTTATCTTTAATGTTCTAAAGTTCTTTAAATTCGGGGCGTCAATTATCTCTTGGGTAAAAGTATTATATAATAATGCCAAACTATCGGTTAACCAGGCTGGTAACTTATCATCCTTCTTTAACATCGGCAGGGGCTGCCGACAAGGCGATCCATTATCACCGTATATTTTTATTCTTTGCGCAGAAATTTTGGCAATTAAAATAAGGAACAACAGGAAAATTAAAGGCATTATAATTAACAGTCATGAGTACAAATTATCTCAGTTTGCGGATGACACTTCATCTATCCTTGACGGCTCAGATACATCTCTTAATGAAACACTAAATGAATTATCCTTCTATGCAAAAATCTCAGGCCTTAAAGTAAACTTTGATAAAACGCAGGTAGCATGGACTGGAACAAACAAATATAGTACTGACTTCATCAAAACAAGGTGGAAGCTATCTTGGGGAAGCAATCAATTTAAATTATTAGGTATTCATTTTAATGTGGATCTTGACATGATAATAGATATTAACTATCATGATAGAATATTAAAGATTCATAATTTTATTAAACTTTGGAAACGTAGATATTTAACTCCATTAGGCAAGATAACAGTGATTAAATCTATATTGATACCAACTCTTAACCATTTATTTATTTCAATTCCAAACCCAGGAGATTCTATTATCAAAAAAATCAATGACATGCTTTATGACTTTTTATGGGAAGGACCAGCTAAAATAAAAAGGAGTATAATGATTAAACAATATAATGAGGGTGGACTAAAAATGATAAACCTTAAGGCATTTATAAATGGATTAAAATCGACATGGATAAGAAGACTCTCTCTTAAAGATGGAGAATGGCAGCATGCAATAAAACATACTATAACATTAAAAGGTATTATAATTCTTCGAAAACTCTTTGCAAAATCAGTGATAGAAAAAATAACAAACCCTTTTTGGAAAGATGTTCTTTCAGCTTACACAATGATAATGGACTGTAATAATCCAACAGAAGAAACCTCATTCTTATCCAGCTCATTGTTTTTAAACCATAATATTCTAATTGGTGGGCATGGTATATTTTATAAGCAATGGTATGACAAAGGAGTTATTTTAATCAATGATCTAATTAAGGAAACAGGAGATTATTATACTCGTGAAGAATTTAATAAACTGTATAATCTGAAAGCTAATTTTATACTGTTTAATGGCATAATTGCTGCTACAAAATCTTTCGCAAATAAATTTAATATTAAAAAAAGTACAAAAAGGTTAATATATCCAGTAATATCATTTATCATCTACGTATTTATAAAAAAATAAAAAAGGATATCAAGACCTTTATAATATCCTCAACCAAAACCCCAGTAAACCAACTTCAAAGACAAAATGGGAAGAAATGTATACTAAGAGGAGGACACTTGGGAAGAAATATATACAGCACCATTCAAATTTACAACAAATACACTATTACAATGGTTTCAAATACGAATTAACCATAGAATTCTCCCAACAAGAAGATTTTTACATACTATTAATATCGCAGACAGTCCTACTTGTAAATATTGAGATCATGAAGAAACCTTAAGTCATATGCTATGGTCATGTCCCGAAACACAGTCTCTTCTTAACAAACTTAAAATTTGGCTGTCTTCAAAAAACATTAAAATAACACTTGTAGAGGAACCATTTATATTTAATATAGGAAATAAATTATCTAAAACAGAACTAAATATAATACTTGAAACTAAATACTACATATTTTCCGCCAAGCGTTTAGAAAGTCCATTAAGCATTGAAATCCTCAATAATAGAATTAAGAAATCATACGCCTGTCTTGAATGCATTGTTGTAGGTAATAATAAAAAAAATGCATTTGAAAAACATTGGAAGGAATATGCAAATGTTATTAAATAAATGTTTAAGGAGATATTAGCATAAGAAAAAATTACAGTTGTCAATTAAGGCACCTGGCAGCTACAGTACAATGTAATGAAGAAATGTTACAGCTACCCTAACACAGAGATTAGTGAACATGGTCCTAGGTGGAGAGAATACGTTGTGGGTTTTTTTGTTGTTGTTTTTTCATGTTTTTTTTTTTCTTCAGTTACTTTAAGGACAACAGTTACAATGGCTTGGTATTGATACAAAACATTACTACATGCAATAGGTTTACATTGATCCATATTGATATAAATTATGCTGTATCTTATATTACATTGATATACTAAATGTTTACTTGTAAGGTGAGGCAAGGGGTGGCCCTCCCCGACCCTTGTCCCACCTAAGACGGGGAGATTAAATGGGTCCTTGAGGTGGCTGAAAAACAAAAAAAAACAAAAAACATAAGTATAAGATCAAGTATATATACATATAAACAACAAATGCCTAGAAAGCTACTATGCAAGTAGTATTCAATGAGACGTGGCAGAAGTCAGCGCAACAAGAGAACAAACCACAAAACAATATTTAAGATATCAACAATATCAACGCTACCGTCCTTTGAGGATTCTGGTAAACATCACTGATCCAGTATTGTCATTACAATAAATAAAGGAAACGAAAAGTCTAAGCAAGATCCAAAAATTACAGACCCATATCCTTAATTCCGTGCTTTAGCAAAATAGTTGACAAGATATGTCTGAATCGATTTAAGTCTTTCTAGAAACACGAAACACAAACTTTCCTTGTATTCAGCAGCAAGGTTTCCAAGAGAACTATACCTGTATAAATACCGGCTTTAACTTACAGGAAGCATTATCACAATTCTGAGCTAGGCACCAATGTTTAGTAGCACTCTTGGATATAATGCAAGCGTTTGACACAGTATGGCATGACGCATTATTTTTAAAACTAGGCGCGCTAGGAATAGTCGGAAAATTATTAAGGATCATACTGAACTATACACAGGACTTGAGTGCAAAGTTAGTAATAATTGAATGACATCATTTCGGTTCAGATCGAAAGAAGAGTAAGACAAGGCGGTGTATTCTCTTCATTTTTCTATTTAGTCTTTATTTATGAACTACTGCACAGTTTACAAAACTCAAACCTCGGCACAACAATATGTTCTATACCTTGCGGAAATCCTACCCTTGCCGATGATATCTCCTTAATAGCAACGTCACCTGCTAACTTACAAAATCGCCTAGATATCGTTGACACTTTACAAGGAAATGGAGATTCCGGATTAGGTTGTTCCCAAATGTGATCTTCTTGTTTTTACAAAAAAAACGCTCTCTTCAACCACCTATTATTATAGTTGCAATTGAGAATCTGACCAAGGTAAATACAGCAGTACATCTTGGTATGCGTTTGCAATCGAATCTGAAAATGAATCTTAGAATTGAAGAACGATGTCAGAAGGGGAGAAACGCGTTCTATGCGATGAATCTTTTAGGTGTTCATCCTTATGGTTTAAATCCAATTAACTCTGTCAATTTATACTGTAAGGTCATCATTCCTACTGTAGTATATGGTTGTGAACTTTGGAATAGATTTACAAAAACAGAAAAAAGACATTCTAAATCGTCTACAACATTTTGTTGTAAAGAAAATACAAGCTTTTTATGTATATACAAGATCTGATATGTGTAAGGCGTTGTTCGGCTTATTTCGTATAACTTCTGAAATAAATAAAAGAAAGTTGTAGCATGGTCGGTGACATTTCCTTTGATGATTGCAGAGCGTTAAATCGTTTAATTTAGGGTAACTAAAGGGGCGTGGCTATACCATACTACACCTACCGTATATTGGAATTTAGAGTACGGTCACGATGACGTCACAGTGTTACTAAGTACACCATGCTAAAAAAAAGATAGAGTCTGTCTCAGCTCGTTGGTTATTTAAACACCTCGATCGGCTACACCCATCTCGGTGTTTAAATAAGCCAACTCGCTGAGACCAGACTGTATCTATTACTTAATGTTTCTTCACAAACTACTCAGCTTACCAACATATTCAGTCTCTCATATGTTGTTCCTAAGACGGTACTACCTTTTATACATATCCAACACGAACCGCCGTATGTATGGCTTTATTCCAGATATTTGTAACGTACTGAATTACTATGAGCTTACATATATCTTTAATGACTACTTGTTAAAATACCAATTGAATTGAACTGAATGTTGTTTAACGGCTCATCAACACAGTACATGTTATTTAGAACCGCCCCAGAGAGAGGGGAAGGATACATAGGAATCCGGGGACCTGCCCTACTCTTATTATCGAATAGATTCATATGGTTCTTTAACGTGCTCGGAGGATAGACCGATACACGGGACCGCCCGGTTTACGTCCCCATCCGACGGACGAGTTAAAATACCAACAACTCCCAAGTAAATTAGCGTGAACGATGTAAGTATCTAAAGCTATCAAACAAAAGGAAACTTTATTATTGCAATCCCGTATATTTTCCGATAACGATTTTTGCGTATTTCGTAAAATTCATACCTCAATTGAACCATCAATCGTTTGGAAATTAGCTAAATCTCACTCTGATCTTTACCATGCTCATACAATTGCTAAAGTTTGGGTTCATACAACTTAGAAGACAGAGATTAGATGTCCTGCTTGTATTCTTCTGTGTAACGATACTTTGTATCACGCGTTAACTGCTTGCGGGATGTTCAGTGCCATAAAGCTGAACTGTCTCAAATAAGTTCAAAATAGTTGTGGACTTAAAACTAGAAATGAATTAGTCATGCGACTATGAATCATTCCTGTTGAAAGTTATTAGTGGCCAATGTGTGTCCTTGCTAAACAGAAGCTGTCCAAATATGGACATATTCACAAAAGTGGCATTTAATTATATCACCAATTGTGTCTCAGTCATAATGCTAACTTAAGAAAAAGAAAAGAAACGTATGTGTTAATGTGGTTTATTTGCTTAGCAAACGAGCGTTACTAGTATTGTGTCTGTATATGGATATGTACTCGTACTGGCAATTCGTATAAAATCACCATTGATTTATTTTGGCACTGACAAGTATTATATGTTTTCAATGCTCACTATGTTAATTATGTTTATTGTATGTAATATGTGATTGATTTCATAATCTCCCGTAATGAGGAAATAAAGATAATGAATGAATGAATGAATGTGTTGTTTAAATGATTTGTTATACGTGCAATTTGACAACTTGATTACCAATGTATTACCTACCTCAATCACAGTAAATGCACGTGTACAATGTTCACTAACTTGACAATATGTACGTAATTCTTTAAAAAAAAAGTATAAAGTGGACCTTTGGAAACGGCCGAACACGATAAACACGAAATATTGCGGTCTCGGTTTGATTGCGACTGTTCGTGAACGGTAGTGAAATATGCTTGCCCCGGGTTGAGCAGAACTCGATATTCATAAAATCAATTGCACAGATGTTTAACCATTCCGAAGATGGCATGCGTATGGCGGTGGACCTGCAATTTTACTGCCAGTATTCCATGTCCAGCGGAATATGGTCCCTATATCTTATAAAATTATATGCCCGAATTGTTAAAATCATATACAATTGACGCGTTATAAACATTAGATTTTATATTGTACATATATCACCTAAAGGCTGAGTCAGTCTGAATCATCCAAATGTTTTAATCATGTTTGTATAAACTGTAAATATATTCTATTTTGAGGACCATATGTTAGACTGGCTTGTAGCCAAATATGTTATCCTCTTGAAATAATTATTATTATTATTATTATTATTATTATTATTTTTATAACACGTCAGTCAAGAAATTAATTTTAATGTATGCTTTATAACATTCCCAGAGGCCAGTTGAGCTTTGATAGAACTTGGAACCGTTTGATATCAATAGATCAACTGAAAGCTCTTATAAGGATCGTTTGATTCGAAATGAAATCCGCTAGTTATTGTGCCATCACAAATGCCATCTGTTGTATGTAAAGCTACTCTGTTAATCATATTGTATAATAGTGTAACACGAGTTACTTACCTTGCGTATTCTGAGAACACGCTTTACATACAGAAGATATATCTCATTTTTGGCGACGAGGATAAAAAAAAAACCAGCATGGAATACATGTATATAGGTCGTAAAGTAAGTGTAACCATCCAAAAACGCACATTTTAAACAGCAATAGCATGGAATGTGTTTACATGGTAAGTAAAGAGCAAGACGCCACAAACACGATTGGAACACTCAGTAACAAAGAAGGCCGCTTAGAGTTTAAACCATATCCTCAGGTGCATCAAACTTCACTCTTACCCAAAGTCAATCCACTAAAATGGGACAATATAAATACAGAAATCCCGTCAGTATATCGTATTACAAACCAGACAGAATTAATAGACCAAATATATTAAAGAAAAAAAGAAACGAAACTCGCGTATTTCCGCTATATAATTTAAGAAATCCCAAGACACAACTGTACTGTTATATACGTTTTAATTACAGTACGCTTTGTAACACGAAATTCATCAATTTTGAAGTTCCGCGTTGAACATTTTAGCCATTTCAATACTGTATTTAATGTAAAAAGATTGCCAAATGTAACATCTTAAAGAGTATGAAAGTGGACCTTTGGAAATGGCCGAAAGAGTATCAGAGTGGACCTTTGGAAACGGCCGAACAACATACATACGTAATATTGAAGTCTCGGTTATGATTGAGATGTTCATGAGTGCTAGTGAAATATGCTTGCTACCACTCACATCCCTTAGCCCCGGGTTGAGCAGAACTCAATATTCACAAACTCAATAGTACTGAATTTAGTTTGTTAACCTGCTTGAGTCAAACGCGTATTCTATCAATAATGAATCTATGAAGGATAACATTTGGTGTATTATGTGTTGTTTTAGATTTTTTTCTGAAAGGAAAGGTCTGATGTAGCCATGCAATATTCGATAAACAGCAGCATATTGTGCATATAATTTATATTTGACATTTCCGAGTTGCGTTTCTTTTTTCCTTTGGTGTAAGTATTAAAAAGGGATAGCCCAAAACATGACGTCTTGCAAAAGCCGATCTGCAGAAAAGGCACCTGCAATTCCATACAACATGGACATTAAAATACTGCAGACTGTGACATATGTCGAATTTACAACAGAGCAACATGTCATGGATTTCTAGATGTTATCAACTGTTTCAGTAGTATGGAGTTTCATTTGAACATTTACCTAAATAAATGAAATCAAACACAAGTATCATCCAGCGGCAGTTGGAATATTTTAACTAGATGTCCAACAATTCAATTAATGGATGATAAAGCAGATCGAGGTAAAGTTTCAATGCCAAACAAATACCACAGTCAGCAACTGGTTAACCACTTGCAGTAATTATTAAATAAATTAATAATAGCGGCAAATCTAAAAGGATCAGATTGGACGCCGTGTCTATGACGGTAGACGTAACATCAACACCCGTCAAGACCTCATCAGAGCCCTCATTGAGGAATGGCTCGCGATACCCCAGTATCGCATACAACGCCTAATAAGAAGCATGGGCCGTAGATGCCGAGCTGTCATGGCTGCAGGCGGTGGTCACACCCGGTACTGAGGTCTTTGAAGTTTGTTTTCTACAGTTAGGATTTTAAGCTAGTGTAGACGAACTGGGCATTGGTGAAGCTTACTGTTTTTTTTCATATTGACTGGCTATACTCTAACGTCTCAAAATATACCAGATTTGTTCTTGTAAAATTGCTTTTGTGAATTTATTTAACTGATTAACAAGTGGTAACTTTTCATTGACGGTGAGTATATTTAACTTTTTGTTTCAGTAAAGCGCGCATACCCCTATACAGTGGGCATATACCTCCACCGCAATTTCGATTCATAGACGTTCTAAGGATAGCCCTCCCAAAGGATTGGAAATGAAAGAAAGCGTACATGACCGTGAACATTTGTAAGGGCTGGTCTCAGAAAGTACTGGATGAATCTAAATACCGGTTGTTACATAGGAAAGAGTTCATTCTGTTGAAGGATGTGCACTTTAGCTGAAAAAAATATTTGTTAAATATTGAGAAAGTAATTAAGCAAAAACAAACCCGAATCGAGCGCTTTTTTGACACATGTTTTGCCGTGAACTCGATAAAAGTGGCCAGAGATTCAAACGATATTCCCCTGCATCCATGTTAACTGGAATGCAATTTAAACGGACCTTACAAACGGCCTGCACGTTAATGACGGGTGATAAACTGTGCGGGAAGATATGGATTGCACATCATATGTCATATCGGGTGGTACAAAAACGACGTATCAGGGATAATAACACTATAGTTTAATGATAATGTTAAGTATCCCCACTTAGATGGGGATGTTCCCCTTATGGGGTCTATGTTTATCAAATTCTTCGTGTGTTTTTTCTAGAACTTGTAGTCGAGATAAGAACTAATATTCGCAATCTTTATATAGCTGAGAAGCTACTCCAACAGAGTAACCATAATCTTCGAAAAACGTTTGCAAATTTTTTATCGTAACACTGATCTACTTTTAAAATATAAAAGTAATGTAAGAACTCTTCTGCGACAAGGACTACCACAACATGACTTCTGCGGTGATGTGATTTACAAACTTTGTAACATCCTTGGTCATAATTGCTTCACACAATCTGTATTAAACTTGTTAAAATGTTATCAAAAGGTGTTATGACCCTATAATTTTGCAACGAACTGCATGTTTAGTGTTTCAACCATTTAGAGTTCGCCACAATGCTTTTCTTTCTGATTGTACGATGATCGGACAGATTGTAGACCCTAAAACAGGGCAGATTGTAGACCCTAAAACAGGACAGTTTGTAGACCCTAAAACAGGACAGATTGTAGACCCTAAAACAGGGCAGATTGTAGACCCTAAAACAGGGCAGATTGTAGACCCTAAAACAGGGCAGATTGTAGACCCTAAAACAGGACAGATTGTAGACCCTAAAACAGGACAGATTGTAGACCCTAAAACAGGGCAGATTGTAGACACTAAAACAGGACAGATTGTAGACCCTAAAACAGGGCAGATTGTAGACCCTAAAACAGGGCAGATTGTAGACCCTAAAACCTAAAACAGGACAGATTGTAGACCCTAAAACAGGGCAGATTGTAGACCCTAAAACAGGACAGATTGTACACCCTAAAACAGGGCAGATTGTAGACCCTAAAACAGGGCAGATTGTAGACCCTAAAACCTAAAACAGGACAGATTGTAGACCCTAAAACAGGACAGATTGTAGACCCTAAAACAGGACAGATTGTAGACCCTAAAACAGGGCAGATTGTAGACCCTAAAACAGGGCAGATTGTAGACCCTAAAACCTAAAACAGGACAGATTGTAGACCCTAAAACAGGACAGATTGTAGACCCTAAAACAGGGCAGATTGTAGACCCTAAAACAGGACAGATTGTAGACCCTAAAACCTAAAACAGGACAGATTGTAGACCCTAAAACCTAAAACAGGACAGATTGTAGACCCTAAAACCTAAAACAGGACAGATTGTAGACCCTAAAACAGGACAGATTGTAGACCCTAAAACAGGGCAGATTGTAGACCCTAAAACAGGACAGATTGTAGACCCTAAAACCTAAAACACGACAGATTGTAGACCCTAAAACAGGACAGATTGTAGACCCTAAAACAGGGCAGATTGTAGACCCTAAAACAGGACAGATTGTAGACCCTAAAACCTAAAACAGGACAGATTGTAGACCCTAAAACCTAAAACAGGACAGATTGTAGACCCTAAAACAGGACAGATTGTAGACCCTAAAACAGGACAGATTGTAGACCCTAAAACAGGGCAGATTGTAGTCCCTAAAACAAACCTAAAACAGGACAGATTGTAGACCCTAAAACAGGACAGATTGTAGACCCTAAAACAGGACAGATTGTAGACCCTAAAACAGGGCAGATTGTAGACCCTAAAACAGGGCAGATTGTAGACCCTAAAACCTAAAACAGGACAGATTGTAGACCCTAAAACAGGACAGATTGTAGACCCTAAAACAGGGCAGATTGTAGACCCTAAAACAGGACAGATTGTAGACCCTAAAACCTAAAACAGGACAGATTGTAGACCCTAAAACCTAAAACAGGACAGATTGTAGACCCTAAAACAGGACAGATTGTAGACCCTAAAACAGGGCAGATTGTAGACCCTAAAACAGGACAGATTGTAGACCCTAAAACCTAAAACAGGACAGATTGTAGACCCTAAAACAGGACAGATTGTAGACCCTAAAACAGGGCAGATTGTAGACCCTAAAACAGGACAGATTGTAGACCCTAAAACCTAAAACAGGACAGATTGTAGACCCTAAAACCTAAAACAGGACAGATTGTAGACCCTAAAACAGGACAGATTGTAGACCCTAAAACAGGACAGATTGTAGACCCTAAAACAGGGCAGATTGTAGTCCCTAAAACAGGACAGATTGTAGACCCTAAAACCTAAAACAGGACAGATTGTAGACCCTAAAACCTAAAACAGGGCAGATTGTAGACCCTAAAACAGGACAGATTGTAGACCCTAAAACCTAAAACAGGACAGATTGTAGACCCTAAAACCTAAAACAGGGCAGATTGTAGACCCTAAAACAGGGCAGTAATGTTAGTCCTCCATCTTCTTCTCTTGCCCTAAATGGTTTATTTAAAATCGATTCAAGCTAACCAGTAGGTCTTATTGCCTACTGACCGTTCCAAGTCGGTAACCCTGTCTTCACCACCCTTTCTGTTGTTTTTTGTCTCTTTCATTGTAGTTTCAAGTCCTTGTTTGCAGTACAGTGCGGACCTACGATGCCATTGCGTTCGGACGCTGTGGTTTCTATAGGACCCTATATATCATTTTATTCTCTTGTTACACTGTCCAGTTTTTTTTTTGGATTCCAACAGGGTCAGAGTATGGTTTGGTGGACCCGAGAACCTGGTTTAAAACCCCCAGCGTAGCTCTATTGACAACTCTCTTACGTTTGTGGTTTTCTTTTTTATTCTTTTGTCTTTCCATTTCGATTACTATTATTAACAAGAAAAGTCATAGTATACAATCTATACTATGACGACGAGCGGCAATAAGATTGAAACTGTCGGAATAAATGTTATTGTGTATGTTATTAGCAAAGGTACATATGTACATGTGTTTTTCTGAATGACATACATGTAGGTTTTAATGGAAATTGATAAAGTAAACAGTGACGGAAGACACGGCTATCTGAACCGTTTGAAGGGAAATTGAAAGGAGCATGTGTAATTAATAGTCCTGTAGCAATGTCAGTAAACATCTAGATATAAATGAAGAGGTGTTTGTTTGCTCGGGATTCAAAATATGTTTGCTAAAGTTACAGATAAATACACCAGAAGAAAAATATATAAATAATTATTTAAAGGAAATGAAAGAAAATCTAAATACTGAGATGTGTTTTGTTTTTATTGTTGACAGAAGTACTGAGATGACATTATTATTAACAATGTAATGATCAACAGTAAAAGGGTCATCCCTAAGAAATTGTTGGTTTGCTGTGCTGGACCTACACACTAAAGAGCCCTTTCCAAAAGTTGTTATTGCAATTTTTTTGAGTTTTTTATTGACTATTTTAAGAATAGTTTCCCTTTAATTTCTTCTGTTTTTACTGTGTTTGGGAAAGAAAGAAAAATTGACCTACCTACCTAAAACTTTTTGGATCGGAGCACAGTGAACCAACAATGTTTTAAGGATGGCGTAAGCAACAAATTAACAATGTACATGTAGATCAAGCACAGTTGCTGTTTTGGAGAGAATAACAGATTTTGTTTGATCGAGAAGTGAGCAAATGTTAGATTTTCACAAATGCCAAGCGTTAGTGAAATCTCTCCCCAGATAAAATAAAATATGGTTTTGCGCCGAAACATCAAATGTTGTATTTATGTATTAATTACATGGTGAAGTTCCTGTTTTAACTAATCATAATTTACACATGCACAAAAGACGGCATTCTGACATCTAAAGTGTATTGTACTCGGCAGTGTTTATTAATATATATTAAAGGGACACACGGCAATCTTGATTTTTTAAAAACTCACGGCGTCCCGTTAGTTTTTCTCTTAACATGCATTTGTTCAATCATTAATATTAATTATTAGAATAGTTTAAGGCAAATTATGTTTACATATTACTAACTTTTTATAATATTGGACCAATAATATATTTAAAAACTTGGAAAAATAGTGAAGAAAATTGAATATCTCAATTTTTCATTTAATTATATGCAAGCAGTTTTAAAGTAAAAAATGACGCAGGAGAAGTAAATCGAGGAGGAAATTTTAATACCTGAATAAAACTCAAGATTGCCATGTGTCCCTTTAAGAAATTTTCAAAACATTATTCAGCGATTTGCAGAACAATATTTCACTGTCTTAGTGACACATCCAAGTGAAATATATATAAACTGAACACATATTTTCCAAAAGTAATTTTAAAGTGAAGAAAGCAGATCTGGCAGTGGAAATAGAAACTATGTTTCACAGCATTATTTAACTTTTAACAGTTTTATTTCACTGATTGCTTACATGCATGATCTTAAAGGGACATATGGCAATATTGCAGGATGTATCAAGCTTTAAAGTTGAAACCTCTATAATTGCAGTATTGCCCTTGCTTGGAGGGTCAAAGTCACTTTCACAGTTGCTTTGTCACGTTGCAATGTACCACTCAAGATACAACTATAAGCAAAGTTTTAAAGGTCTATAGTGCATACAGTTTGTGAAAAAGTGACCTAAACGCAAAAGTTGAACCTAAAAATTATTAAGTTATCTGCCCTTTGCTTTGAGGGTCAAGGTCACTTCCACATTTGCTTTGGCACATTGCCATGTACCACCCAAGATACAACTATAAGCAAAGTTTGCAAAATCTAGTGCATACAGTTTGTGAAAAAGTGACCTTAACGCAACAGTTGAACCTAAAAATTAGTAAGTTATCTGCCCTTTGCTTAGAGGGTCAAGGTCACTTCCACATTTGCTTTGTCACATTGCCATTAACCACCAAAGATACAACTATAAGCAAAGTTTGCAAGGTGTAGTGCATACAGTTTGTGAAAAAGTGACCTAAACGCAAAAGTTGAACCTAAAAATTATTAAGTTATCTGCCCTTTGCTTTGAGGGTCAAGGTCACTTCCACATTTGCTTTTGCACATTGCCATGTACCACCCAAGATACAACTATAAGCAAAGTTTGCAAAATCTAGTGCATACAGTTTGTGAAAAAGTGACCTTAACGCAAAATGAACCTAAAAATTAGTAAGTTATCTGCCCTTTGCTTAGAGGGTCAAGGTCACTTCCACATTTGCTTTGTCACATTGCCATTAACCACCAAAGATACAACTATAAGCAAAGTTTGCAAGGTGTAGTGCATACAGTTTGTGAAAAAGTGACCTAAACGCAAAAGTTGAACCTAAAAATTAGTACCGGTAAGTTATCTGCCCTTTGCTTAGAGAGTCAAGGTCACTTCCACATTTGCTTTGTCACGTTGCGATGTACCACCCATGATACAACTATAAGCAAAGTTTGAAAGGTCTAGTGCATACAGTTTGTGAGAAAATGACCTAAACGCAAAACTTGAATGTTGACGCCGCCGCCGGAACAGCAACACCTATGTCTATTTTTTTCTTCGAAAAGGCGAGACAAAAACACACTCTGAATATGTATGAATAATTACAATTTACATAGGGTAATAATATGATGAATGACTATTAAATGTACATATTTTTAAGTTCATGCTGTACAAAAACAACATTACTGATGTGGAAAAAATAAATTGTATGTACAACTCAGTGTGTCAGGTCCCTGCCAAGACTTGAACTTGAATCTCTTTTCTCGAAAGAAAAGCGTGTTTCCTTACACTACAGAGATCGCCCAGACATCACAAAAAGAGTGTACAAAACTAAGCGAAATTATAAAGATGTAGATCAAAAGAATGTCAAACTAAAACTATCACTGAAGGTTATTAATACCCTTGCAAACACATACCCCATGACTTCATGTATATGCGCAGTTCCACTTCATACTGATGCTTCTCACAATGTTTGGGGTATGACAGAGGTGACCTCATTTTGGTATGCGACACACCGCTATCCCAAGATGTATCCACATACCAAGTTTGGTATCTCTAAGTGTTATTGTATTGAAAATATGGTCCGGACAAGAGGTGAAAGAGTCTGTGGATGCTCTACTGGCTAAATGTGCAGGGGACCGTAACACATTTTCAACATTCATTCATAGTGTTGACATTTAACTTGTTCTCAGACGACATGCTTTATCGATTCAAATGATTAGACGCTTGCACATACAACGGAACATTGCGAGTTTTATTCGTAAATACTCGGCTAAAATCGTCAGCATATTTTATGAGTCATCCGGTGAGGTAACGAATTTGTACGACATCGATCGAAAACAAAAGTACAATTTGGGGTTCACATTTCATTGATCAGAGCATTAACACATCTTTACGATTGTTCACGTATATCAATGGTTAATTTTTATTGGCTTACTAGGCCCGCGTTAATCATTCGCCAAATCGCCATAGGCGAAAACTAACCTGAACTGGCGAATGAAAACCGTAAGAAAAACACACCAAATTCGCCAGACATCGGCGGTCTGGTGAATCCAAATTTCCGACGATTTTGTCTAACAGATCTTGGAAAATCCCGAATTCTAATTCACTGTTTATAAGCCACTATCCCGCTGAGTGTTTTAGCTAATTAGTGACAATCCATTTAGATAGATAAACTAATTATGGCAGCGTTTATTGAAAACCACTGTCAAATTATTGGTGCGATAGACTCCGCCCACTGTTCCGCCTCTTGCTGTTTATCAACTGGTTTGTGACCCGCGCTCAAAATTATCTACAGATTTAACTGTGTGACCGAGCCGGGTAAAACATCAAATGTGGCGCCCTCTAGCGGTCAAAATGGCTGAGCAAAACAGAAAGTTTGAAAATGTTTGCTTACGAATTAGCCAGAGATACTCAGCCCGTCGGTGTTTTTGAACTTTACGATCACTGATAAGTGTTAAAGGGACACATGGCAATCTTGATTTTTTAAAAAAAAACGGCGTCCATTTAGTTTTTCTACATAAATTGCATTTGTTCAATCATTAATGTTAAGCCATTTGTTTTTGCATATTATTATTTTTTTATATTATTGCACCAGAAATATATTAAAACTTATAGTATAATAAGACGAAATAGTGAATACTTAAAATTTGATTTATTTAAATGTTACCAGGGTAAAAGTAAAAATGATACTGGATATATAAATTGAGACACCCATTTCAAATACTGCAAGATTGCCATGTGTCCCTTTAAGTGCCTACTAATTAGTTGTACACACGGTAGCGTAAACTAAAACAATGGCAAATGTGAACCGGTGTTTGATCGGCTGTTTCTGAATTGAGTTCATTTTATGGTTGATCAACATGAAACAATACAAAAGGTGCGATTACTCAAAATTTTGGTGTATGTAGCATTCCTGAATTTGCAGCGCGATCTTTCTAGCTTCTTTGGAACTGTGTTTGTTGAACTTGTTGTATATGCCTCACATTCTTGAATATATTGCTATTTATTTTATTTCTCTGAATGTTAGCATCTTGAAATGCATTTAATGAAAATACTAAATGGTGACAAGAGTCTGCATTTTTGTATTTTCTTATTATATGCATGCATTCATTCTGTCCTTTTTCAAATTTCAGTCAAAATTAAAATTACATTAAATTAAATACAATTTTTAAAAACTTTTGAATATTGTACAACTCAACATGTAATTATAAGCACTAAAGCAGAATGCATATGATGTGGAAATATTGATACCCTATAGGTTAATAAAGCATACTCTTTTAACTTACTACTGATGTGTACGCAAACGCAAAGTTTTATCGCCTTCAATTAGTTTAAAAATATCTCGGCAAAAGTCTGGCTAAA
Source organism: Cyrtodaria siliqua (assembly GCA_037043455.1). Taxonomy (NCBI): domain Eukaryota; kingdom Metazoa; phylum Mollusca; class Bivalvia; order Adapedonta; family Hiatellidae; genus Cyrtodaria; species Cyrtodaria siliqua. The sequence continues at coordinate 364,945 of JAWPHD010000881.1, read as the reverse complement.
GACATTCTAATCTGGCTAAAGGAATTGTTAAGGCTTTAGTCATATTTGGCTATTGGGTTTAAAATCCTAGTGCAAGGCTAGGCTTACGAAGGATGTAAAAATTTGGAAAAAATCACTCGCCCTGCAGGACTAGTGGAAGCAAAAAGCTACTCGCCCTTACCAATTTACCACTTGCCCTGCAGCATATAACCTGAACATTATTTTCACCACTATAGTAAGCTACAATAAGTACATTTGTGTAATCACAGACACTGACAGGCAGTATGTGGATACACTGGACCATACACTGTCAAAGGCAACTGTCATTAAGATTTATTCCCTTCCACGCGGTCATTCGTCGGTGAGTGTACAAAAAAAGCGCAGAGAATTAACTTCTACAACAACAACAACATTCTGCTGAACTTTCTCTTCAGTCTTTTGTCTCCATTGGACCAATAATAGACGCCAGAACTAATTAATAGCGGTTGGGAACTACGCTTTTGTTCAGCCATACCTGTTCTGATTCGCCGACACTCAGGCCGAATCCGCTTGCAGTCGCTGACGCAGACTTTCCGAACAGCGACCTGATGACTGCTTGTTTACCCGCCATGTTTACGGTGTCGATATAAAAAAAACAGTCTGACTGGTTAGCGATATATTGCATCACACTCCAATTGATTTAGCGTGAATTGAATCACAGTCTGTATGACGCGTAGGTTACCTGGTAACAAACACACACCTTGTTAATACGGAACAAAATTACGCGTCGGAAATGATCCAGATTTGAAATCTAGCAAATATTGCAACATCGTGTTTGAACGATAGTTTAACTTCATTTTTATAGTGCAAAAAGTCATTCGCCCTGTCGGACGACCAGAGGGCCAAATGTTACTTGTCCGCAGGCAGCTTACACCCCTGCTTACGTAAAGTATGGAATATCAATTGACGTACACCTTTATTTTTTAAAAAATCACCGGGATTCCACACTTGGAGAGGCTACACAACACTATTTTTTCCCCCGAATAAATCCCGGTTTTTACTGATATGGGTAAAATTCTAGGGATTTTCATGGCCTGGAATTACTGTTTTCAAATTCCCGACTTCCCGGTATGGGAACCATGATATTATGTCCTTTAATGGGGCATAACACCGCCGAAAGTCATTCAACTGGAACACAATAATGGCATGCGCAACTACACATGGCACTTATCATCCCTGCCATTGTATCAAGCGAACAGAAATGTGACAAAGTTTGTGTATTAAAACTTTAAAGAACTCAATATCATCAACCAGTACACAACAATGGCAGTGCAGCTATGCTTGGTATAGTTCTATGACATAAAACGTCACAGAACAGAGCTACAGATAGGCAACGTATTTGCGTAAATTCCCAGTTAAAACTCCCTAAATACACAATTAAATTACTTTATTGGTGCATACCAATTACGTTTAACAAATTAATTACGCAAAATAACTGTTTTTGTCAGCGTATCATATTTTATCCATTACCGTGAAGACGGCCAATATCAAACGGAATGCACTGCCATTTCCAGTCAATTCTCAAATAAGCGAGCCATTGAGGTTGGCTAAATGTGATCAAGGTTATCAAGTTTGTTTTTATTTCACTCGAAAGTAAATCCTTCAGGAACAAAAATGTTGTATACAGTCTATTTTTAATTATTCAGCATCACCGAAGCACTTTCTCTAAACGTCGTCAACATGACGAAAAGAGGCGCAGGTGTTTGAACTCAATGCAAGAATATTCATTATCGCTAAATATTAATAACTAACTCCGAACACAATAATAACTAACGTTACTAACTCAGAACACAGTAATAACTAACGTTGCGATGTTGAATCGTGACGTCAATAAAGTGTTGCTGACGTCGACGTCATCCGCCGATAACGTTCAATAAAGCGAATATTTCATTTTGTTTGCAAAAACGTAATTTAAAATGTAATAAATAGATTATTTAAATGCTGGGATCGATTATGTGTAATCCTTCACTTGATGGTAGACGTGATTTGTTTTTTCACTCACTCGCATGCGCTCGTTCGTGAAAAGAACCACACGCCTACCTCTTGTGAAGGATTTCCCTATAATTGATCCCAGCAGTTAAATAATCTCTATATAATTCATTTATGGCCCTGGTTTTGTATCACTGCTTAACACAGAAGTTCAGAGAGATATTGCACAGGGTATAGTTCTCCCTGTACACTGGACAGACTACTTTACATCCCTCCGAAGGATGACCTATATTCACAGTACCATGCCTAAGTAAGATACTGCGGGAGTTTGTTTGAAAAATCCGGGATGTGACCCCACTGGAAATCAAACACGTGATGTCTGGGACTCGAGTCAATAATGCTTAACACTTGGCGACCGCAGGGTTAAGTTTCCAAAAGTATATGGAAACAAAAGAGCACAAGCTGGTTCGAAAGATAAACATTCAAGAAAATTAGGTCTGGAAGTCTCCTGAAACATGGAGTCATACACAAATATCCTAGACACATTCGGTATACACAGGGTCTGAATGACCCTGACTACCACAACAGCCATGACTCTCACGTCACCGTCTATAGGTATTTTGTTCTTCTTTTAGTGTAGATACTACAGATTACCAAATATGCAAACGACGACTAGAAACGTCAGGGAATGTTTATGCACACACAACCTTCCAATTGTTCACTCGAATATTTAAACATGCAGAATGAACAACAAATAAGTTGTCATTTTACGCAGTCTGGATCATCTGCGACGCTTGCTTGTTTACAAAATGATCAGGCTTCAAAACGACGCATTCATCAACTGCGTCTGCAAACTTTATTGACACGTACAACATTCGACCGTGTAAACTTTCTACACAATACAACGCATATTCTACTTACGATAAATCGTATACGCCTAATTGCACAACGTCGCAAACTCTCTTTGATTTCATGTGTATGAAAGAAGAAAAGAAGATGGCCGCATCAGCATCAACATGAATATGATAGAGAGGCTATGACGTCAGGCTCTTCCAGCAATACATTACTTTCATGAAACGCCTCCCGAGTATTGGCGATCTGGGCAGTGAGGTCTAAATTACCTTTATGCTCACTATAAAAAACACTTACATCTATACAACACTTCCTTGGAATTTTATTAGAACAAAATGTATTTCACATTGACTCAAAAATATATACAGAAAGTGCAATTCGCAATTTACTAACTCTATACACGAGGGGTACAGCAAATTCACGCTTCACTGTGCACTATATGCAGTATATAGAATCTCGAATTAGGTCAAACTCCATCACAGTATTAGAGCGTTCTAATGGTTTCCATACACAGTAACAGTTATCTGAATTTCTATATTCATGAATAATAACGCTCTATGAAAAAATATGTCTTTGCTTTGTTTAAGTTGTGATAACTCGTGGTCCAATCCATTTGTAAATGGTATTTATTATTGTAATTTTTATATCACATGTATTTATGTAAATAACATCAAGCAATAAAATATTATTAAACTGAAATACGTTTGTGGTGCCATATAGCTTGCTTTTATTAATCAATGTAAATGTTGTTTGTTTCTATGCGTGTTCTTGGTTGGCTGTAGTCCTTGAATGCTATATTTCCTGTTCGTATTTTATGTATTTTTATTTCCAAGCATGCAGTGTGTTGCAAAATGATAGGGTCATAACCTCTTCAACTCTTGTTACTGTAATGGTTTCAACTCTTGTTACTGTAATGGTTCCAAATCTTATTACTGTAATTGTTTCAACTCTTGTTACTGTAATGGTTTCAACTCTTGCTACTGTAATGGTTTCAACTCTTGTTACTGTAATTGTTTCAACTCTTGCTAATGTAATGGTTTCAACTCTTGTTACTGTATTGGTTTCAACTCATGTTACCGTAATTGTTTCTAAAAACAATAAAGAAGTAAGATTTGTTTAAGTTAACATTTCTAATGTACTGACTTCCTTTGGTAATATTCTTAGATATAAACAGGGAGTACGTTATAGGGAGGAGAAACGGGCTCGTTTTGCCGATTTATGTTGTCGCGCATGTGTTTCACTACTCCGTGACAATGACTAGTTCCGGTTGTTTCGCGAGTGTGTGAAAAAACAGCAAATTCTTATAAATTATTACACTTACAAATTCAATAAAGGTGCTAAATGTAAACATAAGTATTATTTATTCACACTGTGTCCTCTGATACAGAGCGTATATTTGTTTGCATGTTTAAAAGCACATTTTACCAGACGGTTCCGTGTAACAAAGATGGCGCCACTCTGCGCCAAATAAAAAATGGTGACAGTGTATAGCTATTGCAAACGAGATACGAGACTACGGGTTATTTAGGCATTAATAATAACAAAAAGTGAATAGTAAACATATTTATCTTTGTCAAGAAGGTAATTTCATGGTGGTGATTATAAGACAAAGCCTAAAAAGAGGTGATGAAAATGTGCCTTTTGAGATATCAGCTAAATTTTTAATTTTATAGAATTAAAAATGGTGTGGAGCTATTGCAAACGAGATACGAAGTATGGGTTATATTAGGCATTAATAATAACAAAAAGTGAATAGTAGACATATTTATCTTCGTCAAGAATGTAATTTCGTGATGTTGATTATAACAGAAAGCCGTAAAAAGGGGCTGTAAAAACTGCCTAATTTGAGATGTTGGCTGAAATTTTAACTTTTCAAATGTAACGCGCTTACGATCGATTTACCTGTATCGATAAAATAGTAAATGGCGGCGTTCTAGCGCGACAACATAAATCGATAATCTAGAGCGTTTATGAACCCGTTTCTTCTCCCTATAACGTACTCCCTGATATAAAACACTAAAAGGAATACAAACTTAACAAAAATGTAAACGTAATTAATTCCAAATAACTAAAGGGTTAAAACGTGATATTATTGTAGGTAGAGACAATTGTCTTCTATACCGATTCATCAATTTGGAAATGACCGTCTGGCTTGGTCTATTTTAATTCCTTATTCACAATTAAGTAGCAGCTGTTAACACATTTTCTCTACTAAACTACGCATACATTCAATATAGTGTTTGTACACTGCGATGATAGTACTTAAAACTACACAGCCCTACTTTAACTGGTAATAGCTCATGAATATGCAGGAGTCACGTGTGAAGTAGTTTCAAATCGATGAACATCCCAAAAGTCTGTATATAAGCAGAAATCGATGCGTAAAATTGCACATTTTTATTTAGCCTCCGTACAGGTAACATCAATAAATATACGGCTTCAGAATATATGTGATAACAAAAATAGTTGCCCGGAACGGGATTTGAACCACAGCCTTGCACTTGTAAGTTTTGAAGAATGTACGCTGAACCACTAGACCACGGCTATTTATTGGTATGTTGTAACATTTTTAACACTAAATAGGCATTAAGTAATAACAAGCGCGCGCACACAAACTCATCAACATGATCAAGCGCTAAATAACAAGTCGAGATCTGGTTGTTTTGAAGCGAAGTATTAGTTTCATATTGATAACATACAGTATTACACCAGGCAATGTTAATTTACACGTGCGGCAAGATGGACTACATATTTACTGATCCATCTTAAGTTACGTTCAAATAAGTTATTTTTCCTTCTAATAAATGGTAGTTAGTATACAATTGTCTTAAATAGCGTTAGATATAGAACCGGACTTGAAATCAGAAGGTCGTGTGTTCGAGCCCCGAAAAAGGCTAACTTTGTTTTCTGTAAACATACTGTTATCTGTGTATAGGTACGATGTGCACTGGTTGATTTACATACAGTAAATGATTTCCTGCACAATATTTGCTCGCTTAAATAACCGATTTCGACATGAGCTGGTGAACATGAAGTTACAAATAAAGACACGCCTACAAAGAAGAAATCGATTGATATAGAGACTCGGTAGCTTTAAGTAAATAAATACGAATAAGGGAGATCCTTGGTAAGCAACAAACACAACCAAGAGAATACAATAGCCGACTCGGATTCATTTAGTCTGTTCATGAGAGTTAATGCATGCTGGAAAACTTCTCACGCCCCTAGCAACGGCTTAAGCGGTATTCTACTTCAAAGCCACGTAGATTGAGCTCGTTGATCCCAAAACACTCAGTTCCACCTCACATAGTAGTATACGCCTTGTACTCTTCCCCTCGTCGTTTCGGATTGAGATGAAGTCTTCATGTCATCATCTCAATAGTAGGTATACGTGAGGAGAGAATCACAGCAGTTATAACTGTGTCTTGTTCTGATACTTTTCCCTCGTCTAGTGCTGATTGTCATGATGGAGCTTTACGTTCTGGTTTAATTAAGATCCTATATCACTATTGAGATGAAATCCGTTAATTAACCTTCAGAGTTGGTATTAAACAAAGGCGAGTTACACGAGTTAATAATTGTCCTGTTTTGATACATGTACGCTTCCCTTAGCTAGCGTTGTGTGTCATCATGCGTCTATATCAATACCGTAATACAGTTTAATAGCTGATAGTATTTGTTTAGAACAGAACCTCGCCACTGCCTGCATGTTCATATGATCCTCTGGCAAACGTTTAAATGCTTTATTTGCCAATGTAATTGCTCAATCTGCAAAATCCTCGAAATCCTCGTCTACATCCTGGACAACTATTTGAAACCTTGCACCGGAAGCTTGGCACCGAAACGTATCTCTAACTGGCAATAACTCATATCCTCGGTGCATATATAGAGGATCTTAAACGAGTTCCCATTTCATATAAGATTTATGAAACGAGTTATGCATTATTTTAATTTTAACGAGCCTTTTGGCGAGTTAAAATTAAAGATAACTCATAATGAGTTTCATAAATCTTATATGGAATGGGAACGAGTTTAAGATCCTTTTTATCACAAAACATTGCAATCAAATTATTAAAAAAAATTCAGATGTACATAGAACCGCCACGACGTCAGACACACTTTAGGGGGCACTCCTCAGTTTCGCATGAATGTCCATGGTGTAAATCAGAAAGAAATAAACTAAGCATCTTTTAGTTCCATGAATGGTCTTTATAATAACTATGAAGCACATGTTTGATGGTGTTTTTTTTTCAGTTTTGAGTACTTCTAAGTTTATTTGGGTGTATTGGAATATGCATTCTTTGGGTTTTTTGGAGGCTATAAATAGAAAAATATGAACCAATCAAAAACTTCCTAAAACAAGGTAAAATGCATTATTTTCACTGACGGGGAGATCAGCATGGAATAACTTTTTTTAACGCCGGACTAGGTATGTAAAATTTAGCGTTTCCTGATATGCAAGAGCATTATGAGTGCAGACATGACCCTGATATGTGTAGGAAATATTTTTATTTTTATTTATTGACATTTGAAATATTGCTAAAATTGCATTTTTAGCATGTTTTAAGGGGTGGGGTAATCTTAAAGAAATGGGACTAAAGTTGTACAGAAAATGCTTTTTGATACTTTTATTTGGTATGGAAACATGGGTAATTTTATTGTCTTCTAAGAAATGTATGACACATTGATGATGTGATTTATTTTTGCTCCAGGATTCAGGCTAAGAGTTTGTCATGGGTTTGATGATTGAGAAATGTACATTTAACTGTGGAGTGCCCCCTTAGCGCCAAAACGTCATAAAATATGTGACGTCGTAACGTCGCGTCTCACACATAACGTTGCGTATAAAAGAATTCGTGTTTTACCTCTTTACAAAATAGCAGTTTAAGCCAACTTTTTAACAAACCAACAACAATGTTTGTATAAAGTGCATCATTAATATAAGCTGTCACAAATAATAAGTTGATTTCTCAGATCTGGGTGAATTTATAATAAATAAAATAGTTTCAGTTAATAAACTTGCGTAGGGTTGCAGGTTTAACTCAACCAATCAAAATCGTTCCAGGTTGTATTACACGTGTGTCATACAACAGAATATTAAATGGGTGTTCGACTCTGCTAACAAGGGACGTTATGTGATAAAAGTAGATACAAAACAGGAAATGAAGCATTCAAGGACCACTATCAACCAAAACCACGCATAGAAACAAACAACAGAACAAACAGAAACTAGAGACATTTCATTTTAAACACAAAATAAACACAGAAGAGTGCATTCGTGAAAACTCGGGCAAATCCGGCTGCGTTCAGAATTACTCCTGGTGTGAATAACGGCGGATTGGTATATTCTTAATATTGGCCTTATGTTAGATGAAGGCTGTCGGGACAGAAAATAGTGCACTGTTGCTGCTCTACACTTGTATAAACAATTTGGCCGTTAGCAACACTTGTTGATGTATGATTTGCGCTGCATGTTGTATTACAATACTGATGAAGAGTTTATCACCGCTTTATAAAAGGAACAATCGACATTGCACAACTTTGATGATAACATTGATTTTGATTCCATTTTTTGGTGGGAGTCTAATGCGCGCCATGCTAGTATGACGTTACCAATATGGTTTCCTGCTTGATACATTCGCGATATGCTTCCACAGAAGTGATCTAGAATGTTGCGAATAAAAAAGTGACGTTATCAATCGCGTCATAACGTACTCGTAATTCACGCCTTGGAGAAGATTGAAAACCCAAATACATGCGTCATAGTAACATATTCGTTATATATTATAAAAAAAAAAATCTGCGGAATATTCGTGTACCAGTCAGTTTAAAGCCAAATTCCAATGACACATCAATTTATCATATAGGTCCCTGTGGAACGACTAGATGCCACGCGTGCAAAATAATGTCTCTCTAACAGACGTTAAACAATCCTGGCGCAATAGTTATTTCAAAATCCCATGACAATTGTAAAACAAGGAATGTCATTTATCTTATGACATGCAAGCAATGTCAGAAACAATCCGCAGATGAAACAACATTTCCTCGAAAGCAAAGATAAAGCTATAAAAATGAGCAAATGTCCTCATTTGCATATAAATCAGATGGACTCATACTCATACTCTAATGCAGGGTTTATAACATGCTTTCAAGTAATATTTTTTTCCTTTAAAGCTACATAATCTGTACTTAAATCACATGTCTTTCTTTGTACTTTCATGATCTCCAGCTGAAGGCAATTCGGGTATCATCGATCGGTATTTTCTGTTCAGCTCGGTGTTCAGTTGAAATTGATTTTCAGTTAATGTTTTTAAATACCGAATCACACAATAGAGCTTATTTAATTTTCAACTTATTAGACTCTTAAAATCACTCGTGTAAGATCCTGCATATAACATCGCATCGTGGCGCTGCTAGCTTTAAAGTCGTTTTCGTAATGCTACTGTTAACCTGCACAGAAATCAAACCTGTTCATCTCATTATTAATCATCTCATTATTAATCATTTTAATAAATGATCATGTTAGTGGTGTTTTTAAAGATTGTTTTATCTATAATCTTGTTATTAATCAAAATGTTAACATGTTTAACATTTGTTTTCAAAAATAAACAACATGAATTATTTAAGTATATTTTAAAAAAATATTTATTGAACATACGTTTGATGAATTAAGTCAAATATTGTTTTTGATTTAGCAACTTTTGTCTATCTATAATAAAATACAATGCATCACTACAAATATCTCCACACTTTTAACCTATTATCTTACTGCCGTTGAATATCACGTTAAACAATCGTGTGCTATTGTATCTTATGATAACTCTGGGATTAATTGATTTTAGAGACGTTCTTGATTCAATTTGTAATAAGCTTCATATTGCATCTATCTTTTTCACACTATACACAATCCAGCCAAACAACCTTATCAAAGATAAGATCTTTGCTCTCATTCAAGAAATATTTTCCTACAGAAAAAAACTAAAAGTGGACTTGCAAAGAAGTTTGTGGACTTGCAAAGAAGTTTATGGAATTGTAAAGAAGTTTGTGACTTGTAAAGAAGTTTGTGGACTTGTAATGAAGTTTGTGGACTTGCAAAGAAGTTTGTGGACTTGCAAAGAATTTTTTGAAGCGCTTATTTTTCTATTAGATAATATTTCCGTCAGGTATCGTACTACAGCTTTTAGAGAAATTGTGGGTATCCTTATAGGTACGAACTTGTTGCAGATTTGTTTTTGTATTGCTATGAAAGAGATTTCATGTTGATTCTTTCACCAGATGCTCAGGCAGATGTCATCGAAGCTTTTAATAACACCTCTCGGTATCTTGATGCTATAGTAAACATGCATAGCCCTTTCTTTTCTACTATAGTTATAATATTTGCCTTAAATAAAAAGTTTATCAAACGAGGTTATGACCCTATCATTTTGCAACGTACTGCACGTTTAGTGGTTGCTTATTAATAATTCGCCTTTATGCTTTATGCTTTCTTCTTTGGTTGTGTGATGACCGGACAGATTGTGGACCCTAAGATGTCATCTACCTCAATCCTGATAGGACGGTAGCGTTTGATGTTCGTCTATAATCTTGTCTTGTTGTACCCTTAACGGTTTGTTCTCTTGTTGCTCTGGCATCTTCCAAGTCACTGAATACTTACTTTGTGGCTTTCTAGGCTTTTATTTTTTATATTATATATATACATGATCATGTATGCGTTTTACTTATATGCCTATTAATGCTACCTTGTTTTTTAGAGATTATAACGTGGCGGGATATCTTTATTTACTTAATTTTTGGGGATGACACTAGGATAAGAGTGAGGTTTGGTCAACCATGGAACCTGGTTTAAACCTTCCCCACCCCCGCCCTCCCTCCGCCTCCCCTCCCAGCGGCCTTTTTTACCACTGACCGTTCCTGGGTGGTATCTTCCTTTTTATTCAACTTTAAAGTTGTTCTTTGTTTCTGTGTGTGTTTGTGGTTGACTGCCGTCCTTGAATGCTACATTTCCTGTTCGAGTATTATATCTACATTTAACAAAGTACATAAATCTCACTGGCGACGCGCATCATACCACACACTCTCACTGGAGACGCGCATCATACCACATTTATCAACTCTCACTGGAGACGCGCATCATACCACATTCATCAACTCTCGCTGTAGACGCGCATCATACCACATCAACTCTCACTGGAGACGCGCATCATACCACATTTATCAACTCTCACTGGAGACGCGCATCCTACCACATCAACTCTCATTGGAGACGCGCATCATACCACATTCATCAACTCTCGCTGTAGACGCGCATCATACATCATTTATCAACTCTCACTGGAGACGCGCACCCTACCACATCAACTCTCACTGGAGACGCGCATCATACCACATTTATCAACTCTCACTGGAGACGCGCATCCTACCACAAACTCTCACTGGAGACGCGCATCAAACCACATTTATCAACTCTCACTGGAGACGCGCATCATACCACACACTCTCACTGGAGACGCGCATCAAACCACATTCATCAACTCTCACTGTAGACGCGCATCATATTACATCAACTCTCACTGGAGACGCGCATCATACCACATTTATCAACTCTCACTGGAGACGCGCATCCTACCACATTCATCAACTCTCACTGGAGACTCACATCATACGACATTCATCAACTCTCACTGGATTCGCGCATCATACTACATTTATCAACTCTCACTGGAGACGCGCATCCTACCACATTCATCAACTCTCACTGGAGACTCACATCATACGACATTCATCAACTCTCACTGGAAAAGCGCATCACACCACGTTCATCAACTCACTAGAGACGCGCATGACACCACATTCATCAACTCTCATTAGAGACGCTCATCATACCATATTCATCAACTCTGGAGACGGGCATCGTACGACATTCATCAACTCTTACAAGAGACGCGCATCATACCACATTCATCAACTTTCACTGGAGACGCGCATCATACGACATTCATAAACTCACTAGAAACGCGCATCATACCACATTCATCAACTCACTAGAGATGCGCATCTTACCACTTCAACTCTCACTGGAGACCCGCATCATACCACATTCATCAACTCTCACTAGAGACGCGCATCATACGACATTCATCAACTCTCACTGGAGACGCGCATCATACGACATTCATCAACTCTCACTAGAGACGTGCATCATACCACATCAACTCTCACTGGAGACGCGCATCCTACCACATTCATCAACTCTCACTGGAGACTCACATCATACGACATTCATCAACTCTCACTGGAAAAGCGCATCACACCAAATTCATCAACTCACTAGAGATGCGCATCACATCACATTCATCAACTCTCATTAGAGACGCTCATCATACCATATTCATCAACTCTCACTGGAGACTCACATCATACGACATTCATCAACTCTCACTGGAAAAGCGCATCACACCACATTCATCAACTCACTAGAGACGCGCATCACATCACATTCATCAACTCTCATTAGAGACGCTCATCATACCATATTCATCAACTCTGGAGAAGCGCATCGTACGACATTCATCAACTCTCACTGGAGACGCGCATCATACGACATTCATCAACTCTCACTAGAGACGTGCATCATACCACATCAACTCTCACTGGAGACCCGCATCATACCACATTCATCCACTCCCACTAGAGACATGCATCATACCACATTCATCAACTCACTAGAGATGCGCATCTTACCACTTCAACTCTCACTGGAGACGCGCATCATACCACATTCATCAACTCTCACTAGAGACGCGCATCATACCACATTCATCAACTCTCACTAGAGACATGCTTCATACCACATTCATCAACTCACTAGAGATGCGCATCATACCACATCAACTCTCGCTGGAGACGCGCATCATACCACATTCATCAACTCTCACTGGAGACGCGCATCATACCACATCAACTCTCACTGGAGACCCGCATCCTACCACATTCATCAACTCTCACTGGAGACATGCATCATACCACATTCATCAACTCTCACTAGAGACATGCTTCATACCACATTCATCAACTCTCACTAGAGACATGCTTCATACCACATTCATCAACTCTCACTGGAGACGCGCATCATACCACGTCAACTCTCACTGGAGACGCTCATCATACCACATTCATCAACTCTCGCTGTAGACGCGCATCATACCACATTTATCAACTCTCACTGGAGACGCGCATCATACCACATCAACTCTCACTGGAGACCCGCATCCTACCACATTCATCAACTCTCACTGGAGACATGCATCATACCACATTCATCAACTCTCACTAGAGACATGCTTCATACCACATTCATCAACTCTCACTAGAGACATGCTTCATACCACATTCATCAACTCACTAGAGATGCGCATCATACCACATCAACTCTCACTGGAGACGCTCATCATACCACATTTATCAACTCTCACTGAAGACGCGCATCATACCACATCAACTCTCACTGGAGACCCGCTTCATACCACATTCATCAACTCTCACTGGAGACGCGCATCATACCACATCAACTCTCACTGGAGACCCGCTTCATACCACATTCATCAACTCTCACTGGAGACGCGCATCATACCACATTCATCAACTCTCACTAGAGACGTGCATCATACCACATCAACTCTCACTAGAGACATGCTTCATACCACATTCACCAACTCTCACTGGAGACGCGCATCATACCACATCAACTCTCACTGGAGACCCGCATCCTACCACATTCATCAACTCTCACTGGAGACATGCATCATACCACATTCATCAACTCTCACTAGAGACATGCTTCATACCACATTCATCAACTCTCATTAGAGACATGCATCATACCACATTCATCAACTCTCACTGGAGACATGCATCATACCACATTCATCAACTCTCACTAGAGACATGCTTCATACCACATTCATCAACTCTCACTAGAGACATGCATCATACCATATTCATCAACTCTCACTAGAGACATGCTTCATACCACATTCATCAACTCTCACTGGAGACGCGCATCATACCACATTCATCAACTCCCACTGGAGACGCGCATCATACCATATTCATCAACTCGCACTAGAGACATGCTTCATACCACATTCATCAACTCTCACTAGAGACATGCATCATACCACATTCACCAACTCCCACTAGAGACATGCATCATACCACATTCACCAACTCCCACTGGAGACATGCTTCATACCACATTCATCAACTCTCACTAAAGACATGCATCATACCACATTCATCAACTCTCACTGGAGACATGCATCATACCACATTCACCAACTCCCACTAGAGACATGCATCATACCACAATCACCAACTCCCACTGGAGACATGGTTCATACCACATTCATCAACTCTCACTAGAGACATGCATCATACCACATTCATCAACTCTCACTGGAGACGCGCATCATACCATATTCATCATCTCTCACTAGAGACATGCTTCATACCACATTCATCAACTCTCACTAGAGACATGCATCATACCACATTCACCAACTCCCACTGGAGACATGCATCATACCACATTCACCAACTCCCACTGGAGACATGCATCATACCACATTCATCATTCTCACTAGAGACATGCTTCATACCACATTCATCAACTCTCACTAGAGACATGCATCATACCACATTCATCAACTCTCACTAGAGACATGCATCATACCACATTCACCAACTCACACTGGAGACATGCTTCATACCACATTCATCAACTCTCACTAGAGACATGCATCATACCACATTCATCAACTCTCACTAGAGACATGCATCATACCACATTCATCAACTCTCACTAGAGACATGCTTCATACCACATTCATCAACTCTCACTAGAGACATGCATCATACCACATTCACCCACACCCACTGGAGACATGCTTTATACCACATTCATCAACTCTCACTAGAGACATGCATCATACCACATTCATCAACTCTAACTAGAGACATGCATCATACCACATACATCAACTCTCACTAGAGACATGCATCATACCACATTCATCAACTCTCACTAGAGACATGCTTCATACCACATTCATCAACTCTCACTGGAGACGCGCATCATACCACATTCATCAACTCTCACTGGAGACGCGCATCATACCATATTCATCAACTCTCGCTAGCTGTTTAAAAAATATCTTAAGCATGCTTTATTATAATTGACACATTTTGATGTTTGTATGCTAATACATTTTAATATAAATACATATATTTCTCGTATTATATGAACAGTTCCGTTTTTATAGTTGTAATGTCAAATGATGATGTGTGTGCGTGTGTACGTGTGCTAACGAACATGTGATTTATTGTACATTTAAACAAATATGTTTTTGATTCCATTTTCATAAATTGTAATTTGATACAATGGTTTCATTGTTTATATTCATTTATGAAGAATAATATATGCTAGATAGCACATATTGATGTTCATATGTTTATAGATTTAAATATAAAGTATACATATTTTACTTCTTTTTTTTCAAACTATATGGCCTACTTACCTCTTAGTTTATATTTCTTCATTGTGTCAATATACTGACAATCCTCATATATTCCCTTCTATTTATTCCCTTTTATGTCGTCTCTTTTCCCCTTCTATGTCGTTTTTTTTCTACTATGTCTTCTCTTTTCACTTCTGTGTCGTCTCTTTTCCCTTCTATGTCGTCTCTTTTACCTTCTATGTCGTCTCTTTTCCTTCTTTTGTCGTCTCTTTTCACTTCTATGTCGTCTCTTTTCCCTACTATGTCGTCTCTTTTGCCTTCTGTTTGTCTCTTTTCCCTTCTTTATTGTCTGTTTCCCTTCTTTGTCGTCTCTTTTTTCCTTCCATGTCGTCTCTTTTCACTTCTACGTCGTCTCTTTTCACCTTCTATGTCGTCTCTTTTCACTTCTATGTCGTCCCTTTTCCCTTCTTTTTCGTCTCTTTTCCCTTCTTTGTCATCTCTTTTCCCTTCTATTTCGTCTCTTTTCACTTCTATGTCATCTCTTTTCCCTTCTATGTCGTCCATTTTCCCTTTGTCGTCGTCTCTTTTACCTTCTATGTCGTCTCTATTCCCCTTAAATGTCGTCTCTTTTTACTTCTATGTCGTCTCTTTTCACTTTTATGACGTCTCTTTTCCCTTCTTTGTCGTCTCTTTTCCCTTCTTTGTCGTCTCTTTTCACTTCTATGTCGTCTCTTTTCCCTTCTTTGTCGTCTCTTTCCCCTTCTATGTCGTCTATTTTCTCCTTCTATGTCGTCTCTTTCCCCCTTCTATGTCGTCTCTACTCATTTGTATGTCGTCTCTTTTCCCTTATTTGTCGTTTCTTTTCACTTCTATGTCATCTCTTTTCCCTTCTATGTCGTCTCTTTTACCTTCTATGTCGTCTCTATTCACTTCTATGTCGTCTCTTTTCCCTTCTATGGCGTCTCTATTCAATTCTATGTCGTTTATATTCACTTCTATGCCGTCTCTTTTCCCTTCTATGTCGTCTCTATTAACAACTATGTCATCTCTTTTCCCTTCTATGTCGTCTCTTTTCACTTCTATGTCGTCTCTTTTCCCTTTGTCGTCGTCTCTTTTACCTTCTATGTCGTCTCTATTCCCCTTAAATGTCGTCTCTTTTCACTTCTATGTCGTCTCTTTTCCCTTTGTCGTCGTCTCTTTTACCTTCTATGTCGTCTCTATTCCCCTTAAATGTCGTCTCTTTTTACTTCTATGTCGTCTCTTTTTGTCTCGCCTTTTCGAAGAAAAAAAGAGACATAGGTGTTACTTTTCCGGCGGCGGTGGCTACGGCGGCGGCGGCGGCGGCGTCAACATTCAAGTTTTGCGTTTAGGTAATTTTCTCACAAACTGTATGCACTAGACCTTTCAAACTTTGCTTATAGTTGTATCATGGGTGGTACATCGCAACGTGACAAAGCAAATGTGGAAGTGACCTTGACCCTCCAAGCAAAGGGCAGATAGCTGCTAATTATCATTCGCCAATAGGCAAGAGGGCCTGGTTACGCAGATAACGTCACCGGATGTGTTATACCGGGACTTTGGCCATCGCCGGAGAGGATCGTGCGAGTGGGCGTCGCGTGTGGATTACGTCACCGGAAGTGTACCGGGACGAATAGCAACCGCTAGGAAC
This sequence comes from Cyrtodaria siliqua, assembly GCA_037043455.1. NCBI lineage: Eukaryota > Metazoa > Mollusca > Bivalvia > Adapedonta > Hiatellidae > Cyrtodaria > Cyrtodaria siliqua. The sequence goes on along the minus strand of JAWPHD010000881.1, from coordinate 347,962 downwards.
GGGATGCAATATAATGCGGGAATGAAGTGTTAGTGCCGGGAACTGTACCGGAAGGACTCAGCTAGATATAGCTTGAGAGATAAGATAGCGTGTGATATAGTATAGATATATCATAAATACAGATATCAGATATTCAGTCTGATTAAAACCGAAAAGTTAATCTAATGCAGTGACCATCCTTTAAAACATGATTTAAAACTTTTATATTTCTATTTTGTCATTGGTATTCATTTGTATATATATTCATCTTGTTGTAAATCAATTTGTAGTCTTGATTCTCCCTTGGTGAGTTGACTCCACTTGGTCCATCTTGTAACAGTCATATTGTGCATAAAAACTGATGAAAGATGAATAAATGAATGATTGAATGGTGTTTAACGGCACGTCGACACATAAATAGGTCATATCGTGCGCAAAAACTGATGAAAGATGAAGAAATAAATGAATGAATTGTGTTTTACGGCACGTCGACACATAAATAGGTCATATTGTGGGCAAAAACTGATGAAAGATGAAGAACTGAATGAATTACAGAATGGTGTTTTACGGCACCTCGACACATAAATAGGTCATATTGTGCGCTTAATGGAGTTTTGCAGCACGTCGACACATACATAGGTCATTGCAACAAAATGAGTGCATATTTACTTCGAGTTTTTAACTGTGTTTGTCGGGGCCTCATTTTCCCTGATTTTGAATAGGAATTTTGGTAGATTTTTGCCAAGCGCATCACTTTTAATCGATGCCTATATCTAATAAATGATATTTTACTAGATTCATTATATTGATAAAGAATAAGTTGTTTTGGCGTTTATTTCATCAAAATCCATCAACTATTAAGAAAGTTATGATTTTACAAGCTGTGTATTATTAGTAAATTTGCCAGTATTTAAAGACATATTTCGAGCCTATTGTATTTGGGGGGGAGAGAATTTCTATAGATAACTGTAAATCACTGTTAGCCATACAATTTCATGAGCAAAGTGTGATAATCAATTTTTCTTCAGATTATGAGGCCCACCCAATAAAGCATTTGTGACCAGTACACATAATAACACATTAAAGAATATTGTATATTTATTGTGATCTGCTCTGATTTTTGGTCTAAAAACAATTAAGAAATACCAGATAAGTTTTGTATTCAAAAGCTAAATTATAAACATATATGTTTTCCTTTAAGTAAATTATAAAGTGTTGTTAAGCTATTCTTACCCTCAATATAGCAATGCTATACAAATAAAAAAACTAAGAGTGGGCCTCAATTTATATACCTGAGTTGATCAGCCATGAAGCGTGCTGGCTGTAAATATTCAAGCTTCCCATGCGTTTTTACTGACCAAGTAGCGTTGGGAAATGTGTCTTTAACGCAAATGTATACTTAGTGAACTGTCCTGTATTGACCCCGCAAAAGCCTCGCTTGCCCATGGACCATAAACAAATCATGCAAATGGTGAATATATTTCAACTGGATAATGGATAAAGCATGATATTCCCGAGTGTGGTCAGTTGCTAACAATAGCTATGTGCGAACAATCCGCTATACCCAATACTATTTTGTGACAGGGAAACAACACAAATATTCAAGATGGCGTTCAAAATGGACACCAAATTATCAATGTTTTCATTCATCATATATTCTTGGTCCGTTTTGTCCATATACCATCGTAATACTTATGAAATCGACATATACCGCAATGCAGTTACAATAAGGTCTTCTGAGAATAAACAGAAAAAATGGTGAATACCAGAAACTACTTTTGTAAAATGTATAACTGACCCGTGCGCCGATCGAGTCGTTCTAGCTTCCCGGTAAATACCCAGTATTAACACGACAAATGTGAGTCATGATCTCGACGTCTTTTTTGATTGACCATGTGTTTGCAGCCACCGGAGGACAAATAAGTACATTGACCGTACGCTTATTGTCAAGATCGCTCTTAGAGATCACAGGTTTATCTGATTTAGCATTACTTCACACGCTACCAAACACTGGACCTTGATTCCGGAGCTTATGTTTTGCATTCATACTCCAGGGTATCATGCGCTGTTGGTACCTAATATGAGCATGTCGTAAGATATGACTACTTGTAAATGGAGATTAACAGTCAATATTTGCAGTGACCCCGCAGTTCTGGGGAAGAAAAGGTTCTTTGCATGTGAATATGTGAACAGAGGGTACACTCCAAGGAATAAGCCCCTTGAAATGGCTCAATCAGAGCTGATGCTTATCAGCAGGGCAAATTAGCCAGTACAGTTATAATCATAAATCGCACAAGCCACAGTGACTACATGGGCTTCATGTGTGGTTATATTGACCTCTATCAACAGATGTTGCTTGTTTCATCGAAAATGTGCTTTGTTGGATAAATGCATGTTGTTTATAAATATCAACAATTATTAAAAAGAAAAGATGCTTTGTGTTTGATTGCACTTGTACAATAAATGAACAGCTTATATTTGATGTCGGTGTTCTTACTGATTGTAGTAAATCCATGTACTATTACATTTTCACTATGGAATTTAGATTTGAGAAAATGAATGATTACTTAACACTCTGATAATGTATATGAAAATACGTTAGGCAGACTAAATGTTTTATGTTTCATTTCATGTTGCTGTGGTGCTTTTAAGATCAATTTAAGATTTGACACCAAATGACACCTGTGAAATAAATACTTGAAAACCAGCTAGATCGTATAAGCAGGACCATTCAATACATATAAGTAACACCAGAGTTATGCACATCCATTTCTCAGCGCTGCCATCAGTTGTACTGATATTCACATTTTACTAGAGAGGGGTTCAAATCATTCGCTGTTGTTGAAGCCCCTCCTGTCAATAATGCCCCGACGAAGCTCCAGCTGTCAATTATGCCCCTAAATGGCGTTTCACAACAAAAGGGACGCAACACGTATATACTGCGATTTTATTGTGAAAACGCCATTTATAACAGATTAAGGGGAGGAAGTTTTGTATTGTAATCGTTTAGTTGAAGCACACGTCGATATAGAAAAAAACACTTGCTATGGTGTTAGAGTTATAAAATAGATTAGATGTATATGTTTCTTATATTTTGCCACTATCTACACGCAATTTCATTTATTATGTGCAATTCTGTTGACGAATAACCGATTACCACGTGTATAGCTCTCCCTGCACACGGACCTATGACTTTACACACACCTCCTTCTGAGGATGGCATACTTTCATAGTAGGCTTACCAGAGGAAATCGAACCTGTGACGTCTGGGACGAGAGGCAAGTATGACCAAGTATGCTAACCACTCATCCACCACAACAATATGACTGGAAGAAATTGTTATTTTCAATAGACAGGTTGAAGGAAATAAACACATGTTCATGTCTACGACAGTCTCTTACATGGGGTAGGAATTTTGGTGTACAGTTTTGCAATTATTTGATATGTTTTGATATTTGTGTACAAGTCTAGACAAAAACAAACAATCAGATTTTTTGATTTTTTTAAGATCTTTTTGTTTTTAAAGATTTGTTTAGGTCCAAACGCATTCCTTCAACCTTTGTTTCAATACCTTTCTTCTAGTTACAATTGATTGCAAATCGGGTCCTGATATGGTCTGGGATGTCGTGTTCTACATGTTCTAAGGTGGATATAATATATCGGCATGGAATGTCTTCGATTCCTAGCACACATTCTCTAATTCACAAAAAGCGGAGTATACATCTGTCATGATGCTATGCATAACGTTCACGCAATAACTTTCACGCACAGTGCCGTAACCAGACATAAACTGACACCGAGGCAAAGAAATATATTGGGTGAGAAGTGGGTCGTGGGTCGGGGAAGGCAAGGGCGGATCCGGGGGGTATGGGTGTACCAGGCTAAAATCTGAAAAGAAGTAATAATTATATGCATATAGTAAGCTTTTGTTGGTTGGGGTGTACAGGTGGTAGTGGGATGGGTCTAGGGGCGGGTCCAGTGCGGGCACCGGGAGCACCCCTACCTAAAATCTGAAACGTATGTACTTTGATCGTTCTTTGGTTGTTAGTTAGGCAGTGGGGTGGGGGCATGGGCGGATCCAGTTTGCATAAATCCATAAAATAAAGTCTTCTTACTTTAGAAACAATCTGGGGAGCATGCACCCTCCTCAGGGGCGGATAAAGGATTTGACATTGGGGGTGGAGCGCAAGTTAAAAAAAACAAGTTATAACCAAAACACACGCACTCACGCACTCACGCACGCACTCAAGTTAAGGGGTGATGCGCAACTTTAAAAAACACTATTTACAGCCAACCCAAAACCACTGCCCCCTCCCCCCAAAAAAACACAAACAACACTCAACAGCAACAACAACAAAAAGCACAAAGCACAAAACAACAACTATTTTTGTCACATAATGCGTACAAGTCACATATTGCATATTAAGTTTTGGCGCATTATATGAATAATCACATTCGCCTACTATTTAAAAAATAATTAGGAAGTAGTAACGGCTTAGGAAATAAACAGTAGGCGAATGTGAGAATACATACAGGGGAGAAGCCATATAAATCAAATATATTAAGCCATTCTGTTATATTTCGTTAAATGATAGCAAGTGATAATGTCTAGGTGATGTGAGAGATATCCTGATAAGAGAAATACGATGTCTCTGTCATCTGTTAACTTTCATTTTGTTCCCCGTGAGGTTGCGAGGTAGACCCCCCCCCCCCCCTCTCCCCCGCCACCACCACCCCCCACACACATTCATATTCATTTTGTCATTTTTTATCATGCCTATCATGACACCGCGTATGCAAACGTTGAAACGTGGCTCCATCGTAAATGGAGTGTCTATTATAGAATTTGCAGCAATTCTGCAGTTTTGCAGGTAAGAAGGTTCTAGGCCCAATCTTCATATTTTATCTTGATGTAAATGGAGGATGAGCCTGGCACGTTCGTTCCTGTTAGGCGCCATATAAACTTTCATGTGTTGTTGCTCCTTAAAACACAAATCAATTCAATTAACTTTTTTAAACAGTAGTCGAATGTGAGTATGCATACAGGAGAGAAGCAATATAAGCTACATACATTAAGATATTAGGCGATGTGAGAGATGTTTCTATTGTCCTTTAATTTTCCGAATATGCCTAGTTACTCATTTTAGCAAAGTAGAAGTTACTAGTGCTAATTAACTGCTATAGCAGCCGCAATTACGCATTAATCGTGGATATGAATGTGTATGCTCTTTTTTAATTCAAATTTCCTAAGCAGTTACTACTTTCTAATTAGAAGTAGAAGTTACTAGTGCCTAGGAATTAACTGAACTATTAGCCGATACATTGAGTATACAGGAGAATACCATATTATACCATTTAACGAAATAAAAACTTAATATATGTGACTTATTTGGATTTTATCCTGCATGAATACACACATTCGCCTACTGTTTAAAATAATTACACTTAAAGGGTGTTAGAGACATCTCTCACATCGCCTAGACATTACTATTACTATTTTTAAAAAAACAAAACTGTCTTTTAGCTTAATTATCACCTCTTCCTTCTATAATGTACCAGTCGGTTTATTTGCAAGTACACGATTTATTAATTACATGTGAATTGATGAATACTATTGGTATAGTATTTGTTACCTTATCAAACCATGTACAAATGCATAGGGAATCTGCATATTATATAAGAACAATGTTCGTATGGGGTGTGGGTTGTGGGGGTTGCGGGGAGGGACATACTCTACCCACCCCTTTCAGATTAGGGGAGAGGTGCTGTCCCCGCTGTTCCTAATTATAGATACTGCACACGGTCTAGTCTAATTATCATGGCAGCATCGTTTCCGAGGAAAGCTCCACGGTCATTTTGCCTCATTAACACAGAAATTCAAAGAGATATGTCATAAGCATATATAAGGTATGACTCTTCCTACATGGGACTGGTCTACGTCTTAACAATTCCTTCGAAGGATGGCATACGATTCACAGTACATTGCCCGAATAATGAAAGGTCATTTTCACAAAACCCTCACTCGGAAAAAAACATTGCTTGCAATTGTTAGAGTAAGCGAAATGACAAGTGTGCGTACACACTGGTGAGAAGCCGTTTAAGGTACAATATCAGAGTTTATGAATATATCGTCCCTTTCGCGTATCAATCAATTCACCTAAGCAGTTTATTATGTCCCTCAGAACTGTACTGACGCTAGCTGTATTGATATTGTCCTTGAGGAAAGTACTGAACCCAGAGAAGCTGGCAGGTGATATTTTCAAAGAGATTAGTATTGACTGTATCCGTTTATTGTTTCGCTGAGGACTGTACTGACACACGATTTAAAAGAAACTTATTACATTAAAGCAGACCATTTCTAAAAATAAAAACATCCTTTAGCTTAGATACCACACATTTTTTCTGTCATTATGAAGTACCAGTAGCTTTATCATGTTTATATGCAAGAACATGATGTCTTAGTACAATGTGACTTGATTAATACTTTTGGTATATTCTAGCAGCGAAAATAGTAGCTCTTATGGTGCATACGTACAACAGAGTTACTGTGATGCCCTTTTAGAATAAGTAGGTATCAGGGTCGACCATATCAAGACAGGTTCATGAAGAGATCAAGCAAATGCATGCATAAACAGCCGCCATACAGCAATAGATTAAACGTTAACAACCAAGCGTGCATGCATAAAACTCACCAAAGAGAAGAATACCTCATCGATCTAGACATTTTCGTACGACTAGTTAATGTTTTGCAGGTGAATATCTCTGGAAGTTTTACATTTCGACATATCTCGCGCTGACACGTATTCTGTGTTTGGAAACTTAAACCCGAACACAGCTAACACAAATCGACAACGTTAACAGGCAAACGTCAGATATGTGAGTAGGTTGAGTTTTCAAGTACGAAACAAGACGAGGTGCGGGGAATATACTCTGTCCACCCATCTCAGGTTATGGGGAGAGGTGCTAGCCCACTGTTCTTTTTTTTTAAACTACACACATTCATTTCTGATTATCATGACAGCCGCTTTTGATGAATGACCGTTCACTATTCGGGCAAGGTACATGTACTGTGAAACTGCCATCCTTCGAAGGGGATGTTAAGCCGTTGACCAGGCCTATGTACAGGAAGGGCCACACCCTATATAATTATGCTCCTTACACATTTTGCTGTAATTCTGTGTTAATCAGTGACAAAATGCCAGCAAAGCGTTCCTCGGAAACGAACTCACTTGGGGAAAAAACATTGCTTGCAAACAGGTAGGGTAAACGAAAAGACAAGTATGCATACACACTGGTGAGAAACCGTTTAAGGATATGACTATATTGTCCCTTTGGTCTTTCAAGGAAGTGACCTAAGCAATTTATTTTGTCCTTCAAGACTTTAGTGACTTGAAATTGTCCTTGAGGACAGTACAAAAGCCATGGAAGCCAGTAGGTGATATTTTCGTAGAGTTTAGTAGTACTGACTGTATTCGTTTTAGGACAGGGCAAACGCTAGCCGGCGATATTGACCCTGAGGACAGTACTAACGCTAGCTGTTGATATTGCCTCTAAGGACAGTACTAACGCTAGCTGTTGACATTGCCCCTGAGGACAGGACTAACGCTACCTGTTGATATTGACTTGTGGACGGTACTAACTCTAGCTGTTGATAGTATCCCTATAAGACGCTGGCTGTTGATATTGTTCATGTGGATGTTAAAGACAATAGCTGTTGATATTGTAGTTCTACAGCTAGCTCTTGATAACGCCCCCGAGGACATTACTAACCTTAACTGTTGGTATTACACTTAGGACAATACAAACGCTGGCTGTTATATTGCCCTTGAGGACAATACCAACGCAGGCAGTTGATATTGCCTTTGAGGACAGTACTAACGCTATCTGCTGATATTGCCTCTGAGGACGGTACTTACGGTAGCAGTTGATATTGCCTCTGGAAAGCGGTACTAACGCTATATGTTGAAATTGGCCCAGAAGACAGTATAAACGCTACCTGTTGATATTTCCCTTTAGGGCAGTAATATAAGTGGCTATTGATATTGCCAATGAGGACAGTGTTAAAGCTAGCTGTTGATATTTTCCATGAGGACAAAACTAACGCTACATGTTGATATTGCTCATGAGCACATTACTAACTCTGGCTATTGATTTTGACACTGAGGACAATACTAACGCAGTCTGTTGATATTGTCCCTGAGGACATTACTTACGCTGGCTGTTGATATTGCCCATTAGGACAGTACTAACGCTGGCTGTTGATGTTGCCCCTTTGGACAGTACTAACGTTAGCTGTTGATATTGCCCCTGAGAACAGTACTAACGATAGCTGTTGATTTTGACCCTGTGGACATTACTCACACTGGATATTGATGTGGCCCCTTAGGACAGTACTAACGGTGGCTGTTGATATTGCCCCTAAGAACAGTACTAACGCTGGCTGTTTATACTTCCCCTGAGGACATTTATAACGCTGGCTGTTAACAGTGTCCATGAGGATAGTACTAACTCTGGCTGTTGATATTGCCAATGAGGCAAATACTAACGATATATATTGAGATTTCTCCTGAAGGCAGTACTAACGCTAGATGTCGATACTCCCCTTAGAACAATAATAACGCTCACTGTATTGATATTGCCCCTGGGGCCAGTATTAACGCTGGCTGTTGATATTGCCAATGACGGCAGTACTAACGCTGGCTGTTGATATTGCCTCGGAGGACAGTACTACCACTAGCTGTTGATATTGTATTTGAGGACAGTACTAATGTTACCCGTTGATGTTGCCTCTGAGGACAGTACTAACGCTCATCATAGTATCTTTATGGTGGTTAAAACAAAGGCTTATGATAGTGCACATGTGGATGTCAAAGACACTAGCTGTTTGTTTCCATATGGACAGTACATATGCTAGCTGTTGATACCTGTGCATGTTACTGACTAGCTGTTGATATTGCACCTGAGGATAGTTCGAACAGTAGCGTGTGATAGTGCCCCTGAGGACATTATTAACGCTAGCTGTTGATAATTCACCTTAGGACAGTACTAACGCTAGCTGTTGATATTGCCACTGAGGACAGTAGTTGTTGGTATTGCACTTCAGAACATTACTAACGCTGGCTGTTGTTATTGCCTATGAAAACCATACTAACGCAGGCTGTTGATAATGCACCTTAGGAGAGTACTAACGCTAGCTGTTGATATTGCCACTGAGGACAGTACTGACGTTAGTTGTTGGTATAGCACTTCAGGACATTATTAACGCTTGCTGTTGATATTGCCACTGAGGACCATACTAACGCAGACTGTTGATATTGAGGACAGTACTAATCCTAGCTGTTGATATGACCCCTGAGGATAGTACTAACACCAGCTGTTGATATTGCCCCTTAGGATAGTCCTAAACCTAGCCGTTGATATTGCCCCTTAGAACAATAATAACGTTATCTGTTGATATGGCCCCTGAGGATAGTACTAATTCTAGGTGTTGATATAGCCCCTTAGGACATTATTAAGCTGTTGATATTGCCCCTGAGGAGAGTAATAAACGTAGCTGTTGATATTGCCCCTAAGAACAGTACTAACGCCAGCTGTTGAAATGGCCCCTGAGGACAGTACTAACACCAGCTGTTGATATTTACCCTTATGACAGTACTATCGCTAGCTGGTGATATTGCCTCTAGGGACGGTACTAAACGTAGATGTTGATATGGCCCCTGAGGACAGTACTAACGCCAGCTGTTGATATTGTCCTTTAAGATAGTACTAACGCTAGTTGTTGATATTGCCCCTAAGGACAGTAGTTATGCCAGATGTTGATATTGCCCCTTAGGATAGTCCTAAACATAGCCGTTGATATTGCCCCTTAGAACAATAATAACGCTAGCTGTTGATATGGCCCCTGAGGATAGTACACATTCTAGGTGTTGATATTGCGCCTTAGGACATTATAAAGCTGTTGATATTGCCCCAGAGGAGAGTACTAAACGTAGTGGTTGATATTGCTCTTAAGAACAGTAATAACGCTAGCTGTAAATATGGACTCTGAGGACACTACTATCGCTAGCTGCTGATATTGCCCCTAGGGACAGGACTAAAACTAGCTGTTGAGATGGCCCTTGACGACAGTATTAACGTCAGCTGTTGATATTGCCCCCGAAGATAGAACTAACCCTAGCTGTTGATATTGCCCCTGAGGACAGTAATAAACATAGCTGTTGCTATTGACAGATAGGACAGTACTATCGCTAGCTGCTGATATTGCCCTTGAGGACAGTACTAAAACTAGCAGTTGATATGGCCCCAGAGGAAGGTACTAACGTCAGCTGTTGATATTGACCCTTAAGATAGAACCAACCCTAGCTGTTGATATTACCCCTGGGGACAGTAATAAACCTAGCTGTTGATATAGTATCTGGGGACTGTACTAACGCCAGCTGTTGATATTGGCCCTAGGAACGGTACTAAAATTAGCTGTTGATATGGCCCCAGAGGACAATACTAAACCTAGCTGTGTTTATGACCTCTGAGGACAGTACTAACACCAACTGCTGATATTGCCCCTAAGGACGGTACAAACGCTAGCTGTTGATATTGACCGATGGCTGTTGATACTGCCCCTATGGACGGTACTAAAACTGGCTGTTGATATGGCCACAGAGGACAGTACTAACGCTAGCTGTTGATATTGCCCCTTAGGATAGTACTATCGCTAGATTTAGATAATATCCCTATGGATGTTTAAACGCTGGCTGTTGATATTCCCGTGAGGTCAGTTCTTACGTCAGCTGTTGATATTGCCCATGAGGACACCACCACAAGTGTCCCTAATATGTTTTTTCCAATGAATTAGACACGTGTCCTTAATTCGACCGAATTACATTACGCGGTCCGAGTATTAACTTTTATACCCATCTAACCCCGTCTCCAAGAAGTGAAAACGGGGTTGGCTGGGGTATGGTATAAAACCTTAATTTTGGCTTTAAAAAAGTGTATATTGTAAAATTAAAACATTTAATAGGTAATTGTAAACAGGTTATTGCGTTATTTCAGTAAAACATGTTTTTAAACGTGTTTTATTGTCAAAAATATCCGTTATAAAATCCTGCTAATATAAGCTTTCCCATCGCTTAATGGTATTAAGGCGGGACCACGTAATGAGGGACATGTGTGCGTAATTCGGTCTGGCTCAAATACGGTTCCACAGACCACTTTGTATAGCACTGATCATGGGAGGTAAATTACCTTTGATTTTCAATATATGTTTGCATATATAGGCCTTGAGCCAGGACCCAAAATTTTCGATATTGTTACCAACTCAAGGGACAAATTCTACCATCACTTTTTGAAAAGAGCAATGTATAGATTACATTTTTTCATGATAGCAATCTGGAACAGGTAGCTTATATAAAAAAAATCGAACATTAATAGGTTATCATTGTAGCACTTTCATATAAGTTTTTGATGTTCATTTTTGAATGTCATGCTTGTGTGAATAATTATTGATGTACTTTTTAAAGATGTGCTTAAGTTTACAATTCATTGAGTTACATAAAGCGTAAATAAGCTCTTTTTTAGCACTGAGTTCAGTTTAAAATCTCTATTTTGCTTCAAATTAGAAGTCAATTTACCCCACCCACTATTGACACATTTTTATGCATTTAGATTAGTTAATATTTTTTACAATATATGTGTAAACTTGTAAGAATCAGTAATTTACAACCTTTCTACATGATTTAAATAATATAATATGAATAAGGGATTGTTATGATATATTGATGAAATGAAGTACTAAGCAATGTTCATGGCATTGTACATATGTGCTCAGTAAGCCTGATAAGTTGAGACATATGCCAAACTGGAAGTATAAGTAATTGCAACATAAATAGTATTAACCTGTTCTGATACACACATATATTGCACAGACGACACATAGTCCAAAGAATTCTAGATAAAGGAAATGTGCGGTTTAACGTGTTTTTTTTAACACAAGTCTTTTTTAGGTGTATGTGTCATGGCAAAACTTATTATGATTACACATTTGGATTATGTATTACACATAAATACATGAATTAAACATTGCATATTGCAACGCAAAATCTTAAAAGTTATTTTAATACTTTTTAATTACAATTTATGCATATTTTAAGGATTTTTACACCTGAATTACCCCACCCATATACAACACAATGAAGAATTCTGCATATGACACGTAAAAATAGTAAAATATGCATTTGCACGAACCATTTTTGTGTTACTGAAAAAAGAATAGACGAAGATGAATTGATTTGAATTGGGGTTTTACGGCGCACCAACACAAACATGTTATATGGCGCCAACAGGAATGAACATTCGACCCGGCTCACTCTTCCTTAACATCTAGATAAAAATTGCACAATGTGCCCAGAACCTTCTTGCCTGCAGAACTTCAGAATTGCTGCAAATTCTCTAGTAAACACTCCGTTTTTCGCTGGAGCCACGATCAATGCCGCCGCTGAAGTAGCACCTGCTATTTGTTAGTATTGGTGCAGTTGTTACAATATCACCTGCTTAGGATATGTATCTAAACATACGTTATGATGTTCTCCGTACTTGATTTAGAGTATGGAATTAACCTAGGATAGTAAGCATTAATCCTACTTTTGCGCATGCAAGTGCAAGTGGAATGATTATTACCTAAAAAAGAAGGTGTATTGCCAATGAAGAGAGAGAGAGGGAGTGTGTGTGGGGGCGGGGAGTGGGGGGAGTGGAGGGGGAGGTGGATATATTATATAGGCATTTAGGAACCTGCCCTACTGACGAATAGACACCTATGTTTCTTTAACATGATGAGAGAAAAAAACAAGCGATACACGGGATCGCCTGGTTTACGTCCCAATCCGAGAACACACCGACAAAATTTACTAGCTCCGGTGAGGCTTGAACCAGGGTCCTCTGAATTTAAAGTCCCCCGTGCTATCCACTGCATCAACAGGCTGTATGCGATCAAGCAGTATGACTGCATTAAATTACATACAACTAACATGTTAATCCTTCATAAAGGTTATATCCAAGAAGCTGGGTTCACAACGGTCTCTCTTATCTAGCAAGTTAGCACCAAGTTCATGTATGTCGAGTTGCAATATGCCTGCAAGCCTTATATATGCCCAGCTCATTGCTGTTTTGATAAACTTGGCAATTAATGCCTTGGGATAAAACAGGACAATTAAGAAACACCTAAAAATCGACAGTTAAACCGTAAAATGCCTTTTCTTTTTCTTTCTGTTTTTTTTTTTGCAATTTGTTGAAAATGCAGTGGTCTACTTTGTGATTTTAGTTCGTGGATTTATTCAATATGCGATTTGTAAACATGGTTAAGTCTTCATAATGGAATACCTTATCAAAAGTCACATTCTCTGTATATTTCAGTTCGCTTCAAATGATTTTATGAAAAGTGTACAACTTCAAACCATAAATAAGAGACCCACTCGCCTTGTCTCAAAGTGCTCTCATGTTTTAAGAAACAACAACAATTTCTTTATATAAATCTGTGAAACTGTGACCCTCGTAGAGGCCATAATTGACCCCATTATCGTAATTTGAACAAACTAGGTAGAGGATTATAAGCTTATGGTGCATGCGAACTATTATTTAGCTTTTGAAGTATCAGAGAAGCTGTTTGAATATGTTTTCCTATATAATTCAATGTTATAGTGTGAACCCCGGGACAGGGCAAAATTTGATTCCAGGCTTGATTCAAGGGACACCATTTAAATTATTTGGTACAAGACAATAATCTTAAGCTACATGTAGCTTATAACACCTCTAGCTCTTGTCGTTTCAGAGAAGATGTTTATAGACGTTCCTACATAACTCTATGTAAATATGTGACCCCACGGGACCGGGCGAAATTTGACCATAAGATCACCATTTTAACAAAATAAATTGGTAGATATCGATACTCTTATGCTACATTCATCGTATTAGACCTCTAGCTCTTGTAGCATCAGAAAAAAAGAATATTTTTATGGACTTTCCTATATAACTCTTTGTAAAACTTTAACCCCAGAACTGGGCCATAGTTGGACACAGAGTCACGATTTGAACAAAAGTGACCCATGGGGCGGAGCCAGATATGACCCCAGGGTCAACATTTTAACAAACTTGCTAGTGGATCATAAGCTTATGCTTCATGCATAATATGGGACCTCTAGCTCTTACAGTTTTAGAGTAAATCATTTATTTTTTAAAGATTTCCTATATAACTGTATGAAAAAATGTTACCCCCGGGGCTGGGCCATATTTGACCCTGGGGTCGCTATTTTATAAATACTTCGTGGAGGACCCTAAATGTATAATACATATAAAATATTAGACCTGTAGCTCTTCTAGTTTCAGCGAAACGATATTTTTTAAAGAAACAAGAGTTTTGCTTAAAAGGGGGAGATAACTGTAATAACAGGAATCAGTTACACTGTTCACACTGCTATCATGGATTTTTTGTTTATCTACAAGGTACTAAATAACATGGTGGCACTAGTAAGAATTTGTCCCTTGAGATGGTAACAAAAAAGTGTATGGCTCACGGTCTAATATTAGTATCATTAAATGAACTAGTTTAAACTATCCGTTAAGAATGTCTTCATTTCCTTATGTTGGTATCATTGGTATGTGTGATGCTTGGTGCTATTATATATGTCCTACTACAGTTATATGTTGCCTTTCACTTATAGAGATATAATTCATTAATTGTTTATTAGAAGCAATGTCTCATTACTTTCCCGATTACAGAAAAAGTAGTCTCTGGTTCAAGTATCAATAACATTGTGATTAAACATGAATGTTGTATTTAATTATTTATTTAGTTTTATTTATCTTTATGTATGTATATATGAAAGTATGTATGTGTGAAAGTATGTATGTGTGTGTGTATGTGTGTATGTGCGCGCGCGTGTGTGTGTGTGTGTGTGTGTGTGTGTGTGTGTGTTTGCGTGCGTGCGTGCGTGAGTGCGTGCGTAAGTGCGTCCGTGCGTAAGTGCGTGCGTGCGTGCTTCTATGTCTCAGCGTAGTTACGGGTCTGACGCAATGCTATTTATTTGATCTTTGGAGATTGGAGCCCGATATTTATATTTAGATATCGCTGGTACATTTTCAATTGCTTTTGTTTTCTATACTTAATTTTTGATTCGGTGGTCCCACTACTCCGGTCGATAAAAGGCTATGGGTACTGTTTAACCACTCATAGGATATGTTGTCTGCTTTTTAATTGAGTCTTTCGGCTGTTACTTTTGATACGCAGGCTTCATAACCTCTGGAGCAACTAAATTCCATCTTGTTTATTTTGCTCTTCGGGGCATACAGTTGTGTTAGATACTGGGACGGTATATACTATTGTTTTATGAATATTAAGTTCTGCTATACCCGGCACTAGGGTGAGTGAGCGGTAGCTAGCATATTTCACTACTGTCCATGAACAATCAAACTGAGACAGCAATATTGCATATGTATCGTGTTCTGTCGTTTCCAAAGGTCTACTCTCATACTATTTTAAGTTACATAACGCAGCAGTCGCATACATGCGTCGACCATGACAATGCATTGTGTGATGGTATTATCAGATAATGCGTACAGGTCACATATTGCGTATTGAATTTGACGCATTATATGAATAATCATATTCACCTACTGTTTAAAAAAAATATTCTGTATACCGAATTTAGTTCAGTAGAAGGTATTAGTGCATAATTCCCTCCTGTACCAGACGATGCATATCAGTTTACAAAAGAAATAGGATGGCTCTGTCATCCGTTAATTTCTTTTTAAAACAGTAGTCAAATTTGAGTATACATACAGAGGAGAAGCCGTATAAGCGACAAAAGTTAAGATATTCAGTTTTTTTTTCGATTAAAAATATTTAGTAATAATGTCTAGGTGATGAGAGAGATGTATATACTGTCCTTTAAGTTTCTGCATAGCACTATTTACTCATTTTAGTAAAGTATAAGTTATTTCTGCCTAATTGACTCCTATACCACCCGATGTATATGTGTATACAGGAGAAATACCATTTTCTGATTAGCATGGATATAAGTATATATGTCTATGGTTATATGTACTAAATAATGCTTGATAAGAACTTGTTTTCTTATTGTACTACCCATTACCCATTAATCTTGGATATGTATGTGTATGCCCTTTTTGACGTGTGTGAAGCTAATTCGTATTTCCAACGAAGTTACTACTTCCTAGTTAGAAGATACTAGTGCATTGGAATCAACTGCTATATAAGCCGATAAATATGAATATAAAGGAGAAATAATATATTCTATCATTTAACGAAAGAAAAACGTAATACATGTGACTTAGTTGGCTTTTCTCCTGCATGAATAGACACAATCGCCTACTGTATAACATAATTATACGTAACGGATGCTAGAGACAACTCTCACATCGCCTAGACAATATCACTTACTGTTTTTAAAAACAAAAGAGTCATTTAGCTTAATTATAACCTCTTTCTTCTATAATATAGGTTTATTTGGAAGAACATGATTTCTTAAGTACATGTGAATTCACGAATAATATGTTACCTTATCAAACCACGTACACGTGCATTGGGAATCAACACGTAATATAAGCAAAATATTCATGCAGGGTATATGAGGATGGAGAGGGGCATACTCTGCCCATCCTTTTCAGATTAGGGGGAGAGGTGCTGACCCAGTCAGTTCCTAATTTTTGATACTGCACGTACTCAAATCCAATTATCATGACAACGTCGTTTCCAAGGAAAGCTCTATGTGTATTTTGCGTCACTGAGTAATACATAATTTCATCAAGATCTATAATGAGCTCATGGGACTGTTCAACGGCTTAAAATCTCCATCGAAGGAGGGCACACGTTTCACAGTACCTTGCCCTAATAATTAACGGTCAACTAAAGCTCTCATTTAGAAAAAAACATAAAGGTAGGATAAACGAAAAGACAACTATGCATACACATACAAACTGGTGAGAAACCGTTTAATATTAAATATCACAATTTATGAATATATTGTCCCTTTCGCGTATCAAGGAAGTAACCTAATTAGTTTAATTAACCGTTCAGGAGTTTACTGACGCTAGCTGTTGATATTGTCTTTAAGTACAGTACTGAAGCAATGGAAACTAGTAGGTGATATTTTCGCAGAGTTTATTATTAATCGTATCCGGTTTTTTTTCACTGAGGACAGTACTGACACATGATTTAAAAGAATACAATTATTATATTAAAGCAGATCATTAAAAACAAACTGTCGCTTACTTGCCCTACTTTCTTCTGGCTTTATAAACTACCAGCAGGTTTATATTTGTATACAAGCATTTTTTTTCTTACTTAAATATTGTGACTTGCGGGATACTCTTGTTATATTCTTAGTGATATTATCCAAGCATGTTCACATGTACAGGTCATCAACACATAAATTAAGCAAACTATTCGGAAAGGGTGGGTGAATGCGGGTGGGGTCGGGTCGGGTGTATGGGGTGGAATACTCTGCCGTTTAAGATTAAATATCACAGGTTATGAATATATCAAGGAAGTGACCGAAGTAATTTAGTTTGTCATTAAGAACTTTACTGATGCTATCTGTTGATATTGTCCTAGAGCATAGTACTGAGCGATGGAAGCTAGCAGGTGATATTATTTCAGAGTTTAGTACTGACTGTATTACTCTAGTTATTATAGATTTTAAGGTCAAACAAATTCCAACAGAAATTATTATTTTTTTAACCGAAAGGTCATATGTTACACATTCACAGAAAAAAAGTCCGGAAAAATCGCATCGGTCCATTTTGAGATATTTGATCTGAAATTCATCAATTTTAATACAAAAATGCAATGACCCCATGAGCACACCGTAGATGATTTTCTTCAAGTGACACGCTAGTCGCTATGACGTAACGACTATGACGTAGCAACAAGTATGACGTAAGCAAAATATTCGGGTGTGTTATTGGAGGGTGAGGGAATATACTCTGCCCACTATTCTCAGATTAGGTAATAGAGGCAGCATACTCGTACACACTGGTGAGAAACCGTTTAAAGATTAAATATCACAGGTTTTGAATATATTCACTTTCGCTCATCAAGGAAGTGACCAAAGCCGAAAATGTTGCCCTCAGGACTATACCCACACTAGCTGTTCACATTGCCCCTGAGGACAGTAGTCAGTACTAACGGTAAATGGCTGTAGATATTGCACCTGAGGAAAGTAGTACTATTATCTGTCGATATTGCCCCTGAGGACAGTATAAACGACAGCTGTCAATTCCTTAGTGAGGTCCTTAGTAACAAAACAAACATTATCTGTCAATTAAGTCCCAAGCAACAATTCCGGCGCCATCTGTCAATAAGGTCCATATAGACAATACTGACGTCATCTGTCATTAGGTCCCTTTCAACAATACTGACGCCGTCTGTCAATTAGGTCCCTATAGACAATATGAACTCCATCTGTCAATAAGGTCTCTATGGACAATACCCACACCATCTGTCACTAAGGTACAGTGCTTTGGGGTGTATAGAATCATTGGTAGTAAAGAATCATTTCCTGTTTAAATTCAGTTTTCTCAGCTCATATATTTTAGATTATTTTAAAACTTTTCAGGCTTGAAGATATATCATATAAGCATACATTTATTCAACGGTGAAATTATTTGGGACATTTTTCCATGCAAAATATATCACTACGTGCAACACCTCTCAGAAAAAATGATTCTATACTACCTGAATGAAGTGTGATATTGAAACGAAAAATTCATACTGTCACATTAAACTCAGTTATAAATATTTGCTGTTTTAACAAATGTAAGGGACAAAAGTCAAAATGCAATCATCAATTAAGGTAACTTGTTGAAGTTTGGCACTTTTAAGGATAAAATGATATTATGTAAATATTGGTGCAAAAACGCCTATTAAAAAATCACAGTTTCAGGACAATAATTTTAGAAATGTTATTATCATACAACTAAAAGGGTAAATCTAAATCAGAAATTAAATAAACATTTTCCTTTCACTTTAAAATTAGACGTTTAACCCAAGTGATTCTATACCCCCCAAAGCACTGTACCTATACGCAATTCACACTTCATTTATCAACAAGGTCCCTATGGACAATTATGACGTCATCTACCAATACGGTCCGTTTCAACAATACTTACGCCATGTGTCAATAAAGACAACACGGACTACGTCTGTCAACAGTAACGTCCTTTCAGATCATATTGACGCCGTCTGTCAATACATTCCTTATTGACAAAACAAACACCATCTGTCAATAAGGTCCATTAAGACAATACTGACTCTATCGGCCAATAAGGTCCCAATCAACAATACTGACACCATCTCTCAATAAGGCCCCTATAGACAATAATGACACAATCTTTCAATAAGGTCCCAAAATAAAAAAACTGATGCCACATGTCACTATGGTCCCTATTTGCTATACATCTGTCAATAAGGTCCCTATGCACAATACAGACTCGATCCGTATAGACCACACTAACTCCATGTATCGATAACGTCGTTATTGACCAAACAAGCACACTCTCTCAATAAGTTCCTGATAGAAATACTGAGGCTATCTGTCAATAAGGTCCCAATCAACAATGATGGCAAAATTTGTCAATAAGGTCCATATTTACAAAACTGAAGCTATCTGTCAATAAGGTATCTATCAAAATATTGACGCCATCTGCCGATAAGATACCCTATCAACAGTAATGACGCCACCTGTAAATATGGTCCCTATAGACCATACTGACGTCATCTGGCGATAACGTCCCTATTGAAAATACTGACACCATCTGTCAAAAAAGTCCCTATAGACAGTGTGTACGTTATCTGTCAATACGGTCCTGATAGTCAATATAGGCACAATCCATCAATTGGTACCCTATATACAATAAGAACTCCATATGTCAATAAGGTTTCTTTGGACACTACCAACATCATCTGTCACTAAGGTACCGGTATCCAATACAAACTTCATTTGTCAACAATGTACCTATGTACAATAATGACGCCATCCATCAATAAGTTTCCTTTCAACAATATTTACGCCATGCGTCAATATGCTCTCTATAGACAGCACAGACTATGTCTGTCAATAACGAACCTACAGACCATACTGGCGCCATCTGTCAATCTGTCAATAAGGTTGATGTTGACAAAACATACGGCATCTGTCATTAATGCCCCTATCGACAATACAGACGCCATCTGTCACTAATGCCCCTATAGACAATACTGACGCCATCTGACAATAAGGTCGCAATAGACAATATAGACGCCATCTGTCAAGAAGGTCCCTATAGACAATACATACGGCATCTGTCATTAATGCCCCTATCGACAATACAGACGCCATCTGTCACTAATGCCCCTATAGACAACACTGACGCCATCTGACAATAAGGTCGCAATAGACAATAAAGACGCCATCTGTCAAGAAGGACCCTATAGACAATACATACGGCATCTGTCATTAATGCCCCTATCGACAATACAGACGCCATCTGACACTAATGCCCCTATAGACAATACTGACGCCATCTGCCAATAAGGTCGCAATAGACAACACAGACGACATCTGTCAATAATGTCCCTATAGACAATACAGGCGTCATCTTCCAATAAGACCCCTATAGACAATACAGACATCATCTGTCAATAAGGTCCCTATTGACAACATAGACGGCATCTGTCAATAATACACATATGGACAATACAGACGGCATCTTTCAATAAGGTCTTTATAGACAATACAGATGACATCTGTCAATAAGGTTCCTATAGACAATACAGACGACATCTGTCAATAAGGTCCCTATAGACAATACAGTCGGCGTCTGTCAATAAGGTCCCTATAAACAGTACAGACGGCATCCGTCAATAATTCACCTTCAGACAATACTGACGCATTCTGTCAATAAGGTCCCTATAGAAAATACTTACGCCATCTATCAATAAGGTTCCTATAGACAATACACACGGCATCTGTCAATAAGGTCCCTAAAGACAGTACAGAAGGCTTCTGTCAATAAGGTCCCTACAGACAAAACAGTTGATTTCTATCAATAAGGTCCCTATAAACAGTACAGACGGCATCTGTCGACAATGCACCTACAGACAATACTGACGCATTCTGTCAAAAAGGTCCCTATAGACCATATAGAGGCCATCTGTCGATAAGGTCCGTTAAGCCAAAAAAAACAGCATCTGTCAATAATGCCCCTACAGACAATACAGACGGCATCTCTCAATAAGGTCCTTTTAAACAATACAGACGGCATCTGTCAATAAGGTCCCTATAGAAAATAGGCGGCATCTGTCAATAAGGGCCCTATGGACAACACATACGACATCTGCCAATAAGGTTCCTATGGACAATACAGACAGCATCTGTCAATAATGCCCCTACAGACAATACAGACGGTATCTGTCAATAAGGTCCTTATAAACAATACAGACGGCATCTGTCAATAAGGTCCCTATAGACAATATAGGCGGCATCTGTCAATCAGGGCCCTATGGACAACACATACGACATCTGTCATTAAGGTCCCTATTGACAATACAGACGGCATCTGTCAATAAGGTCCCTATAGACAAAACTTACGCCATCTGTCAATAAGGTCCCTATAAACAGTACAGACGGTTTCTGTCAATAATGCCGCTACACATAATACATACGGCATCTTTCAATAAGCTCTATATGGACAAAACAGACGGCATCTGTCAATAAGATCCTACAGACAATACTTACGCCATCTGTCAATAAGGTCCCTATAAACAGTACAGACGGCATCTGTCAATAATGCCGCTACAGATAATACACACGGCATCGTTCAATAAACTCCCTATAGACAATACAGACGGCATCTGTCAATAAGGTTCATATAGACAATATAGGCGGCATCTGTCAATAAGGCCCCTATGGACAACACATACGACATTTGTCAATAAGGTCCCTATGGACAATACAGACGGCATCTGTCAATATGGTCCCTATAGACAGTACATACGGCATCTGTCAATAATGCCGCTACACATAATACATACGGCATCTTTCAATAAGCTCCCTATAGACAATACAGACGGCATCCGTCAATAAGGTCCCTATAGACAATATAGGCGGCATCTGTCAATAAGGCCCCTATGGACAACACAGACGACATCTGTCAATAAGATCCCTATGGACAATACAGACGGCATCTGTCACTAATGCATCTATAGATTATACTTACGCCATCTGTCAATAAAGTCCCTATAGACAGTACAGACGGAATCTGTCAATAAGGTCCCTATAGACAGTACAGACGGTATCTGTCAATAAGGTGCCTATAGACAAAACATACGGCATCTGTCATTAATGCCCCTATCGGCAATATAGGCGGCATCTGTCAATAAGGCCCCTATGGACAACACAGGCGACATCTGTCAATAAGGTCCCTATAGACAATACATATGGCATCTGTCAATAACGTCCCTATAGACAATACAGACGGAATATGTTAATAAGTTCCCTATAACAATACAGACGGCATCTGTCAATAAGGTCCCTATAGACAGTATAGGCGGCATATGTTAATAAGGTCCCTACAGACAATACAGGCTTCATCTGTCAATAAGGTCCCTATAGACAGTACATACAGCATCTGTCAATATTTTTTCTATTGACAAACATACGTCATTTGTCAATAAGGTCCCTATAAACAATACACACGGCATCTGTCAATAAGGTCCCTAAAGATAATATAGACGGCATATGTCTATAATGTCCCTACAGACAATACAGACGAATTCTGTCAAGAAGGTCTCTATAGACCATACAGACGACATCTGACATTAAGGTGCCTACAGACAATACATACGGCATCTTTAATAAGCTACCTATAGACAATACAGACTGCCTCTGTCAATAAGGTCCCTATAGACAATATAGGCGGCATCTGTCAATAAGGCCTCTATGGACAACACAGACGACATCTGTCAAAAATGTCCCTATGGACAATACAAACGGCTTCTGTCAATAACGACCCTATAGACAATACAGACGGCATCTATTAATAAGGTCCATATAAACAGTACAGATGGCATCTGTCAATAATGCCGCTACAGATAATACATACGACATCTTTCAATAAGCTCCCTATAGACAATACAGACGGCATCTGCCAATAAGTTTATACTGTTTATAGGGACCTTATTGACAGATGGCGGAAGTATTGTCTATAGGACCTTATTGGCAGATGCCGTCTGTATTGTCTATAGGGACCTTATTGACAGGTGCCGTCTATATTTTTTATAAGGACCTTATTGACAGATGCCGTCTATATTGTCTGTAGGGGCATTATTGACAGATATCGACTGTATTGTCTGTAGGGACCTTATTGACAGAAGCCTTATGTATTGTCTGTAGGGACCTTATTGACAGATGCCGTGTGTATTGTCCATAGGAACCTTATTGATAAATGACGTAAGTTTTGTCTATAGGGACCTTATTGACTGAATACGTCAGTATTGTCTAAAGGTACAATACTGACAGATGCCGTCTGTACTGTTTATATGGACCTTATGGACAAACGTCGACTGTATGGTCTGTAGGGACCTTATTGATAGATGTCGTCTGTTTTGTCTATAGGAACCTTATTGACAGATGCCGTCTGTATTTTCTATAAAGACCTTATTGAAAGATGCCGTCTGTATTGTCCATAAGGGCATTATTGACAGATGCCGTCTCTGTTGTCCATAGGGACATTATCGACAGATGCTGGCTGTATTGTCTATAGGGGTCTTATTGACAGATGACGCCTGTATTGTCTATAGAGACCTTATTGACAGATGCCATCTGTATTGTATATTGCGACCTTATTGGCAGATGGCGTCAGTATTGTCTAAAGGGGTAATATTGACAAGTGCCGTCTGTACTGTTTATAATGACCTTATTGTATTGACAGATGCCGTCTGTATTGTCTATAGAGACCTTATTGGCACATGCCGTCTGTATTTTCTGTAAGGACCTTAATGTCAGATGCCGTCAGTATTGTCTATAGGGACATTATTGACAGATGCCGTCTGTATTTTATATTGCGACCTTATTGGCAGATGGCGTCAGTATTGTCTATAGGGGTACTATTGACAAGTGCCGTCTGTACTGTTTATAATGACCTCATTGACAGATGCCGTCTGTATTGTCTATATGGACCTAATTGGCACATGCCATCTGTATTGTCTGTAGGGACCTTATTGTCAGATGCCGTCTGTATTGTCTATAGGGACCTTATTGACAGATGCCATCTGTATTGTCTGTTGAGGCATTAGTGACAGATGGCGTCTGTATTTTCGATAGGGGCATTAATGACAGATGCCGTATGTACCGTTTATAGGGACCTTATTGACAGATGCCGTCTGTACTGTCTATAGGGACCTTATTGACAGATGGCGTCTGTATTATGTATAGGGACTTTATTGACAGATGCCGTCTGTATTGTCTATATGGACCTTATTGACAGATGCCGTCTGTATTATGTATAGGGACCTTATTGACAGATGCCGTCTGTATTGTCTATAGGGACCTTATTGACAGATGGCGTAAGTATTGTCTATAGAGACCTTATTGACAGATGCCGTCTGTATTGTATATTGCGACCTTATTGGCAGATGGCGTCAGTATTGTCTATAGGGGTAATATTGACAAGTGCCGTCTGTACTGTTTTTAATGACCTCATTGACAGATGCCGTCTGTATTGTCTATAGGGACCTTATTAGCACATGCCGTCTGTATTGTCTGTAGGGACCTTAATGTCAGATGCCGTCTGTATTGTCTATAGGGACCTTATTGACAGATGCCGTATGTATTGTCTGTAGGGGCATTAGTGACAGATGGCGTCTGTATTTTCGATAGGGGCTTTGATGACAGATGCCGTATGTACCGTTTATAGGGACCATATTGACAGATGCCGTCTGTACTGTCTATAGGGACCTTATTGACAGATGGCGTCTGTATTATGTATAGGGACCTAATTGACAGATGCCGCCTGTATTGTCTTTAGGTACCTTATTGACAAAAGTCGTCTGTATTATGTATAGGGACTTTATTGACAGATGCCGTCTGTATTGTCTATAGGGACCTTATTGACAGATGCCGTCTGTATTATGTATAGGGACCTTATTGACAGATGCCGTCTGTATTGTCTATAGGAACCTTATTGACAGATGGCGTAAGTATTGTCTATAGGGACCTTATTGACAGATGCCGTCTGTATTATGTATAGGGACCTTATTGACAGATGCCGTCTGTATTGTCTATAGGGACCTTATTGACAGATGGCGTAAGTATTGTCTATAGGGACCTTATTAGAATGCGTCATTATAGTCTATAGGTGCATTATTGACAGATGCCGTCTGTATTGTTTATAGGGACCTAATGACAGATGCCGACTGTATTGTCTGTAAGGACCTTATTGACAGATGCCGTATGTACAATCTGTAGGAACCTTATTGATAGATGGCGTAAGTATTGTCTATAGGGACCTTATTGACAGAATGCGTCAGTATTGTCTAAAGGTCCATTATTGACAGATGCCGTCTGTACTGTTTATAGGGACCTAATGACAGATGCCGACTGTACTGTCTGTAAGGACCTTATTGACAGATGCCGTATGCACTGTCTATAGGAACCTTATTGATAGATGGCGTAAGTATTGTCAACATGGACCTTATTGACAAATTGACAGATGGCGTCAGTATGGTCCGTTATTGACAGACATAGTCTGTGTTGTCTATAGAGAGCATATTGACGCTTGGCGTAAATATTGTTGAAAGGGATCCTATTGATAGATGGCGTCATTATTGTACTCAGGTACATTGTTGACAAATGAAGTTTGTATTGGATACAGGTACCTTAGTGACAGATGATGTTGGTATTGTCCAAAGAAACCTTATTGACAGATGGAGTTCATATTGTATATAGGGTCCCAATTGATGCATTGTGCCTATATTGATTACAGATTACGTACACAGTGTCTATAGGGACCTTTTTGACAGATTGTTTCAGTATTTTCAATAGTGACATTATCGCCAGATGACGTCAGTATGGTCTATACGGACCATATTTACAGGTGGCGTCATAACTGTTGATAGGGTATCTTATCGACAGATGGCGTCAATATTGTTGATATATCCCGTCAGTATTGTATATATGAACCTTATTCACAGATTTTGCCATCATTGTTGATTGGGACCTTATTGACAGATAGCCTCAGTATTTCCTATCAGAAACTTATTAAGACAGTGTGCTTGTTTGGTCAATAACGACGTTATTGATACATGGAGTTAGTGTGGTCTATATGGGTCGAGTCTGTATTGTGCATAGGGACCTTATTGACAGATGTATAGCAAATAGGGACAATAGTGACATGTGGCATCAGTTTTTTTATCTTGGGACCTTATTGAAAGATTGTGTCATTATTGTCTATAGAGACCTTATTGAGAGATGGTGTCAGTATTGTTGATTGGGACCTTATTGGCAGATAGAGTCAGTATTGTCTTAATGGACCTTATTGACAGATGGTGTTTGTTTTGTCAATAGGGACTTTATTGACAGACGGCGTCAATATGATCTGAATGGACGTAGTCTGTGTTGTCTTTATGGACCTTATTGACACATGGTGTAAGTATTGTTGAAACGGACCGTATTGGTAGATGGCGTCATGATTGTCCATAGGGACCTTGTTGATAAATGAAGTGTGTATTGAGTACAGGTACCTTAGTGAGTATTGTTGAAAGGGACCTTATTGACAGATGACGTCAGTATTGTGTATATGGACCTTATTGACAGATGGCACCGGAATTGTTGCTTGGGACTTAATTGACAGACAATGTTTGTTTTGTCACTAAGGACCTCACTAAGGACCTTATTGACATATGTTGTTTATACTGTCCTCAGGGGCAATATCGACAGATAATCTTACTACTTTCCTCAGGTGCAATATCTACAGCCAGTTACCGTTAGTACTGTCCTCAGGGGCAATGTGAACAGCTAGTGTCGGTATCGTCCTGAGGGCAAAATTATCGGCTTTGGTCACTTCTTTGATGAGCGAAAGTGATATATTCAAAACCTGTGATATTTAATCTTAAACGGTTTCTCACCAGTGTGTACGAGTATGCTGCCTCTATTCCCTAATCTGAGAATAGTGGGCAGAGTATATTCCCCCACCCTACCACAACACTGCCGGATATTTTGCTTACTTTATGTGTGAATCACCTATACATGTGAACATGCTTGAAATAATAGAAATAGGTATAGAAATCGAATAGGAATTGCAGCTTTCACAGAACAAAGTAAACCCCAAAACACGCAAACAGACAAACAAGAAGGCAAAAGTAATACTAAATGCAAACAACATCACTAACACAAAAGGGTTAACAATAATAAGAACTAAGAATATAACAATAATTTTCACCAAGTCACACTTTACTTAAGAGATCAAATGCTTGCATAAAAACCTACTGGTAACTTATACAGCCAGAAGAAAGGTATGCTATTAGGCAATAGGCTATTTTATATGATTAGCTTTAATATAATAATGATCAGCTTTAATATAATAATTATATTGTTTTAAATCATGTGACAATACTGTCCTCAGGGCAAAAAAAGGATACAATCAGCACTGAACTCTGCAATAATATCACCTGCTAGCTTCCATCGCTTCAGTACTGTGCTCTAGGACAATAACAGATAGCGTCAGTAAAGTTCTTAATGACAAACTAGATTACTTCGGTCACTTCCTTGATACGCGAAAGTGACGATATATTCATAACCTGCGATATTTAATCTTAAACGGTTTCTCACCAGTGTGTATGCAGCACAAGAAATCCGAGAGTGATGGGCAGAGTATTTCCCGCCCAACCCCCCCACACCCCCACCCCACCTCACCGCACCCCATCCACCCGCCCTTCCCGATAAGTTTGCTTACTTTATGTGTTGATCACCTGTACATGTGAACATTCTTGGATAATATCACTAAGAATATAACAAGAGTATTCCGCAAGTCACAATATTTAAGTAAGAAATAAAATGCTTGTACAAACATAAACCTGCTGGTAGTTTATAAAGCCAGAAGAAAGTAGGGCAAATAAGCGACAGTTTGTTTTTAATGATCTGCTTTAATATAATAATTGTTTTCTTTTAAATCATGTGTCAATACTGTCCTCAGTGAAAAAAAACCCGGATACGGTTAATACTAAACTCGGCGAAAATATCACCTACTAGCTCCCATTGTTTCAGTACTATACTTAAAGACAATATCAACAGCTAACGTCAGTAAACTCCTGAACGGTTAATTAAATTGATTAGGTCACTTCCTTGATACGCGAAAGGGACAATATATTCATAACTTGTGATATTTAATATTAAACGGTTTCTCACCAGTGTGTATGTGTATGCATAGTCGTCTTTTCGTTTACCCTACCTTTATGTTTTTTTCTAAATGAGAGCTTTAATTGACCGTTAATTATTAGGGCAAGGTTCTGTGACACGTGCGCCCTCCTTCGATGGAGATTTTAAGCAGTTGAACAGTCCCATTTGCTCATTATAGATCTTGATGAAATTATGTGTTAATCAGTGACGCAAAATACATGTAGAGCTTTCCTTGGAAACGACGGTGAATATGATTATTCATATAATGCGTCAAATTCAATACGCAATATGTGACGTGTACGCATTATGTGATAATACCATCACACAATGCAATGTCATGGTCGACGCATGTATGCGACTGCCGCGTTATGTAACTTAAAAGAGTATGAGAGTAGACCTTTGGAAACGACAGAACACGATACATATGCATGTGACTGTTCATGAAGGTAGTGAAATATGCTAGCTACGGCTCACTCACCCAAGTGTCGGGTATAGCAGAACTCAGTATTCATAAAACAATAGTATATACGTTTAACCGTCCCAGTAACTAACAAAAGTGTATGCCCCGAAGAGCAAAATAAACAAAATGGAATTTAGTTGCTCCAGCGGTTATGAAGCCTGCGTATCAAAAGTAACAGCCGAAAGACTCAATTAAAAAGCAGACAACATATCCTATGAGTGGTTAAACAATACCCATAGCCTTTTATCGGCCGGAGTAGTGGAACCACCGAATCGAAAATTAAGTGTAGAAAATAAAAGCAATTGAAAATGTACCACCGAAATCTAAATATAAATATCGGGCTCCAATCTCCAAAGATCAAATAAATAGCATTGCGTCAGACCCGTAACTACGCTGAGACAAAGAAGCACGCACGAACGCACTTACGCACGCACTTACGCACGCACGACGCACGCACGCACGCACACACACACACACACATACACACACACATACATACTTTCACACATACATACTTTCATATATACATACATGAAGATAAATAAAACTAAACAAATAATTAAACACAACAATCATGTTTAATCACAATGTTATTGATTCTTGAACCAGAGACTACTTTTTCTGTAATCGGGAAAGTAATGAGATATGGCTTCTAATTGACAATTAATTAATTATATCTCTATAAGTGAAAGGCAACATATAACTGTAATAGGACATATATAATACCACCAAGCATCAGACATACCAATGATATCAAAATAAGGAAATCATGTACACAATTGAAGACATTCTTAACCGATAGTGAAAACTAGTTCATTTAATGATATTAGTATATGCAAACATATATTGAAAATCAAAGGTAATATACCTCTCATGATCAGTGCAATACAAAGTGGTATGTGGAACCGTATTTGAGCCAGACAGAATTACGCACACGTGCCACTCATTACGTGGTCCCGCCTTAATACCATTAAGCGATGGGAAAACTTATATTAGCAGGATTTTATAACGGATATTTTTGGCAAAAAAACACGTTTAAAAACATGTTTTACTAAAATAACGCGATAACCTGTTTACAATTACCTATTAAATGTTTTAATTTTACAATAATCACCTTTTTAAAGCCAAAATTAAGGTTTTATTTCATACCCCAACCAACCCCGCTTTCACTTCTTGGAGACGGGGTTAGATGGGTATGAAAGTTAATACTCGGACCGCATAATGTAATTCAGTCGAATTAAGGACACGTGTATAATTCGTTGGAAAAAGCACATTAGGGACACATGTGGTCCAGGTCAATGCATGTACTCACCGACCATATTACGTACACAAGTGAATAATTTGTATTTGTACTTTATAAATACACGAGTTATTTAAGTATCACCAGAATGGTGGTATTCTATTTTTGTCACTAGGTAGCTACCTAACTATCTAGATATTTTAACGTTTTATCTAGATAACTGCAAAATATCTATGTCTATCAGGGGCCATATCAACAGCTTGGGTTAGTACTGTCCTCAGGGGCAATATCAACAGCTAGCGTAAGAACTGACCTCAGGGAAAATATCAACAATCATAGGGATATTATCAACATCTAGCGATAGTACTATCCTAAGGGGCATATCAACAGCCAACGTTAGTACTGTCCTTAGGGGCAATATAATCAGCTGGCGTAAGTAGTGTCCTCAGGGCCAATATCAACAGCTGTCGTTAGTACTGTCCTCATAGACAATATCAACAGCTGGCGTAAGTAGTGTCCTCAGGGCCAATATCATCAGCTAGCAATAGTACTGTCCTCATGGGCAATATCAACAGCTAGCGTAAGAACTGACCTCATGGGAATATCAACAGCCAGCGTTTAAACATCCATAGGGATATTATCTAAGTCTAGCGATAGTACTATCCTAAGGGACAATATCAACAGCTAGCCTTAGTACTGTCCTCTGTGGCCATATCAACTGCTAGATTTAGTACTCTCCTAAGGGGCAGTATCATCAGCTAGCGATAGTACTGTCCTATTGGTCAATATCAACAGCTGGCGTTAGCACTGTCCTTAGGGGCAATATCAGCAGTTGGCGTTAGTACTGTACTCAGAGGCCATATAAACAGCTAGGTTTAGTACTGTCCTCTGGGGCCATATCAACAGATAGTTCTAGTACCGTCCCTAGGGGCAGTATCAACAGTTAGTGATAGCACTGTCCTAAGGGCCAATAGCAACACCTGGCGTTAGTAGCTCAGGGGCTATATCAACAGCTAGGTTTATTACTGTCCTCTGGGGCCATATCAACAGCTAGATTTAGTACCGTCCCTAGGGACTGTATCAACAGCTAGCGATAGTACTGTCCTCGGTCTATATCAACAGCTAGGTTTATTACTGTCCTCAGGGGCCATATTAACAGCTGGCGTTATTACTGTCCTTAGGGGCAATATCAACAGCTACGTTTAGTACTCTCCTCAGGGGCAATCTCAACAGCTTAATAAAGTCCTAAGGGACAATATCAATACCTAGAATTAGTACTATCCTCAGGGGCCATATCAACAGCTAGCGTTATTATTGTTCTAAGGGGAAATATCAACATCTGGCGTTAGTACTGTTCTTAGGGTCAATATCAACAGCTAGAGTACTATCTTAAGGTGCAATATCAACAGCTGGCGTTATTACGGTCCTCAGGGGCAATATCAACAGCTGAGTAATCTCCTAAGGGGCAATATAAACAGCTAGAATTAGTACTGTCCTCAGAGGCCATATCAACAGCTACCGTTATTACTGTTCTAAGGGCCATATCAACATCTAGCGTTAATTTTGTTCTAAAGGGCATTATCAACAGCTAAGGTTATATTTACTTTTAATACTATCCTACAGGGCAATATCAGCTGGCGTTAGTACTGTCCTCTGGGGCCATATCAACATCTAGTTTTAGTACCGTCCCTAGGGGCAGTATCAACAGCTAGCGATAGGTGTGTGTGTGTGTAATTCTAAGGTTTATAGTCCCTCCGCCAACGAACACGTCAAGGTATACCTGACGCGATGGGCACAATAGAGTCCGGACTTTCAGCTAGCGATAGTACTGTCCTTAGGGCCAATATCAACAGCTGGTGTTAGTACTGTCCTCAGGGGCTATATCAACAGCTAGGTTTATTACTGTCCTCAGGGGCAATATCAACAGCTAGGGTAAGTTCTATCTTAAGGGACAATATCAACAGCTGACGTTAGTACTGTCCTCTGGGGCCATATCAACAGTTAGCTTTAGTACTGTCCCTAGGGGCAATATCAGCAGCTATCGATAGTAAAGTCCTCAGGGGCCATATCAACAGCTAGGGTTATTACTGTTCTTAGGGACAATATCAATAGCTATGTTTAGTACTCTCCGAAGGGCGAATATTAACAGCTTAATACTATCCTAAGGGGCAATATCAACACCTAGAATTAGTACTATCCTCTGGGGACATATCAACAGTTAGCTTTATTACTGTTCTAAGAGGCAATATCAGCGGCTAGGTTTAGGACTATCCTAAGGGGCAATATCAACAGCTGGCGTTAGTACTGTCCTTAGGGGCAATATCAAAATCTAGCGTTAGTACCATATTAAGGGGCAATATCAACAGCTGGCGTTAGTACTGTCCTCAGGGGCCATATCAACAGCTAGGTTTAGTACCGTCCTTAGAGGCAATATCAGCAGCTAGCGATAGTACTTCCTAAGGGTCAATATCAACAGCTGGCGTTAGTACTGTGCTCTGGGGCCATATCAGCAGCTAGTTTTAGTACTGTCCTTAGGGGCAATATCAGCAGTTAGTGATAT
Organism: Cyrtodaria siliqua; assembly: GCA_037043455.1. Taxonomy (NCBI): domain Eukaryota; kingdom Metazoa; phylum Mollusca; class Bivalvia; order Adapedonta; family Hiatellidae; genus Cyrtodaria; species Cyrtodaria siliqua. The sequence continues at coordinate 315,281 of JAWPHD010000881.1, read as the reverse complement.
TACTTTCCTAAGGGTCATTATCAACAGCTGGTATTAGTACTGTCCTCAGGGGCCATATCAATAGCTAGGTTTAGTACTGTCCTCAGGGGTAATATCAACAGCTAGGGTTAGTACTATCTTAAGGGGCAATATCAGCAGCTGGTGTTAGTACTATCCTCAGGGGTCATATCAACACAATATCAACAGCCTGCGTTAGTATGGTCGTCAGTGGCAATATCAACAGCAAACGTTAGTACTGTCCTGAAGTACAATACAAACAACTAACGTAAGTACTGTCCTCAGTGGCAATATCAACAGCTAGTGTTAGTACTGTCCTAATGTGCATTATCAACAGCCTGCGTTAGTATGATGCTCAGTGGCAATATCAACATTAGTAATGTCCAGAAGTGCAATACCAACAATTAACGTAAGTACTGTCGTCAGTGACAATAGCAACAGCTAGCGTTAGTACTGTCCTAAGGTGCATTATCAACAGCTAGCGTTAATAATGTCCGCAGGAGCACTATCAAACGCTAGCGTTCGAACAATCCTCAGGTGCAATATCAACAGCTAGTCAGTAACATGCACAGGTATCAACAGCTAGCATATGTACTGTCCATATGGAAACAAACAGCTAGTGTCTTTAACATCCACATGTGCACTATCATCAGCCTTTGTTTTAACCACCATAGAGATACTATGAACAGCCAGCGTTAGTACTGTCCTCAGAGGCAACATCAACGGGTAATATTAGTACTGTCCTCAAATACAATATCAACAGCTAGTGGTAGTACTGTCCTCCGAGGCAATATCAACAGCCAGCGTTAGTACTGCCGTCATAGGCAATATCAACAGCCAGCGTTAATACTGGCCCCAGGGGCAATATCAATACAGAGAGCGTTATTACTGTCCTAAGTGGTATATCGACATCTAGCGTTAGTACTGCCTTCAGGGGCAATCTCAATATATATCGTTAGTATTTGCCTCATTGACAATATCAACAGCCAGAGTTAGTACTGTCCTCATGGACACTATTAACAGCCAGCGTTATTAATATCCTCAGGGGAAGTATAAACAGCCAGCGTTAGTACTGTTCTTAGGGGAAATATCAACAGCCAGCGTTAGTACTGTCCTAAAGGGCAACATCAATATCCAGTGTGAGTACTGTCCCAAGGGGCAACATCAACAGCCAGCGTTAGTACTGTCCTAATGGGCAATATCAACAGCCAGCGTAAGTACTGTCCTCAGGGTCAATATCAACAGCCATTGTGAGTATTGTCCTCAGTGTCAAAATCAATAGCCAGAGTTAGTAATGTGCTCATGAGCAATATCAACAGGTAGGGTTAGTACTGTCATAATGGGCTATATCCACAGCTAGCATTAGTACTGTCCCCAGGGGCAATATCAACAGCTAGCGTTAGTTTTGTCCTCATGGAGAATATCAACAGTTAGCTTTAACACTGTCCTCATTGGCAATATCAATAGCCACTTTTATTACAGCCTTAAAGGAAATATCAACAGGTAGCGTTAATAATGTCTTCGGGCCCAATATCAACATATAGCGTTAGTAATGCTTTACAGGGGCAATATCAACTTCTACCGTAAGTACCGTCCTCAGGGGCAATATCAGCAGCAAGCGTTAGTCATCAATGGCAATATCGACTGCCTGCGTTCGTATTGTCCTCAGTGGCAATATCAACAGTCAGCGTTAGTACTGTCCTAAGTGTAATATCAACAGTTATCGTTAGTTATGTCCTCGTGGGCGTTATCAAGAGCTAGCTGGAGAACTACAATATCAACAGCTAGTCTGTAACATGCACAGGTATCAACAGCAAGCTTTTGTTCTGTCTATATGGACACTATCAACAGCTATTGTCTTTAACATCCACATGAACAATATCAACAGCCAGCGTATTATAGGGATACTATCAACAGCTAGAGTTAGTACCGTCCAGAAGTCACTATCAACAGGTAGCGTTAGTCCTGTCCTCAGGGTGCAATGTCAACAGCTAGCGTTGATACTGTCCTCAGAGGCAATACCAACAGCTAGCGTTAGTACTGTCCCCAGGGGCAATATCGCCGGATAGCATTAGTCCTGTCCTAAAACGAATACAGTCAGTACTACTAAACTCTATGAAAATAGCACCTACTAGCTTCCATCGCTTTTGTAAACAGTACTCAAGGACAATTTCAAGAATTAGCATCAGTAAAGTCTTGAAGGACAAAATAAATTCCTTAGGTCACTTCCTTGAAACACAAAAGGGACAATATAGTCATATCCTTAAACGGTTTCTCACCAGTGTGTATGCATACCTGTCTTTTCGTTTACCCTACCTGTTTGCAATGTTTTTTCCCCAATGAGTGCTTTTGATGAATGGCCGTTCATTATTCGGGCAAGGTACATGTACTGTGAAACTGCCATCCTTCGAAGGGGATGTTAAGCCGTTGACCAGGCCCATGTACAGGAAGGGCCACACCCTATATAATTATGCTCCTTACATATTTTGCTGAAATTCTGTGTTAATCAGTGACAACATGCCAGCAAAGCCTTCCTCGGAAACGAGGCTGTCATGATAATCAGAAATGAATGTGTGTAGTTTAAAAAAAGAACAGTGGGCTAGCACCTCTCCTCATAACCTGAGACGGGTGGACAGAGTATATTCCCCGCACCTCGTCTTGTTCCGTATTTAGAAACAGAACCTACTCACATATCTGACGTTTGCCTGTTAACGTTGTCGATTTGTGTTAGCTGTGTTCGGGTTTAAGGTTCAAAACACAGAATACGTGTCAGCGCGAGATATATCGAAATGTAAACATTTCAGAGATATTGACATGAAAAACATGAACTAGTCGTACGAAAATGTCTAGATCGATGAGGTATTCTTCTCTTTGGTGAGTTTTATGCATGCACGCTTGGTTGTTAACGTTTAATCTATTGCTGTATGAAGGCTGTTTATGCATGCATTCCTTGTTCTCTTCATGAACCTGTCTTGATAAGGTCGACCCTGATACCTACTTATTCTAAAAGGGCATCACAGTAACTCTGTAAGAGCTACGATTCTCGCTGCTAGAATATACCAAAAGTATTAATCAAGACATCATTTTCTTGCATATAAAGCTACTGGTACTTTATAATGACAGAAAAAATGGGTGGTATTTAAACTAAAGGACGTTTTTATTTTTAAAAATGGTCTGCTTTAATGCATTAAGGTTGTTTTAAATCGTGTGTCAGTACTGTCCTCAGCGAAACAATAAACGGATACAGTCAATACTAATCTCTGTGAAAATATCACCTGCCAGCTTCTCTGGGTTCAGTACTGTTTTCAAGGAAAATATCAACACAGCTAGCGTCAGTACAGTCCTGAGGGACATAATAAACTGCTTAGGTGTATTTATCGATACGCGAAAGGGACCATATATTCATAAACTCTGATATTGTACCTGAACGGGTTCTCACCAGTGTGTACGGACACTTGTCATTTCGCTTACTCTGGCATTTGCAAGCAATGGTTTTTTTTCAAGTGAGGATTTTGGGCAAATGACCTTTCATTATTCGGGCGAGATACTTTGAATCTTATGCCATCCTTCGAAGGAAATGTTAAGACGTAGACCAGTTCCATGTAGGAAGAGCCATACCATATATATGATCATGGCATATCTCTTTGAATTTCTGTGTTAATGAGGCAAAAGGCCCGTGGAGCTTTCCTCAGAAACGACGCTGCCATGATAATTAGACTAGATCGTGTGCAGTATCTATAATTAGAAACAGCGGGGACAGCACCTCTCCCCTAATCTGAAATGGGTGGGTAGAGTATGTTCCTCCCCGCAACCCCCACAACACACATCCTACACGAACATTGTTCTTATATTATATGCAGATTCTCTATGCATGTGTACACGATTTGATAAGGTAACACATAATATACCAATAGTATTCATCAATTCACATGCATTAATAAATCGTGTTCTTGCAAATAAACCGACTGGTACATTATAGATGGAAGAGGTGATAATTAAGCTAAAGGACAGTTTTGTTTTTTAAAAATAGTAAGTGGTAATGTATAGGCGATGTGAGAGATGTCTCTAACACCCTTTAAGTGTAATTAATTTAAACAGTAGGCGAATGTGTGTATTCATGCAGGATAAAATCCAAATAAGTCATATATATTAAGTTTTTATTTCGTTAAATGATATAATATGGTATTACTCCTGTATACTCATATGTATCGGCTAATATTTCAGTTAATTCCTAGGCACTAGTAACATCTACTTCTAATTAGGAAGTAGTAACTGCTTAGGAAATATGAATTAAAAAAAGAGCATACACATTCATATCCACGATTAATGCGTAACTGCGGCTGGTATAGCAGTTAATTAGGCACTAGTAACTTCTACTTTGATAAAATGAGTAACTAGGCATATTCGGAAAATTAAAGGACAATAGAAATATCTCTCACATCGCCTAATATCTTACTGTATGTAGCTGATATGGCTTCTCTCCTGTATGCGTACTCACATTCGACTACTGTTTAAAAAAAAGTTAATTGAATTGATTTGTGTTTTAAGGCGCAACAACACATGAAAGGTTATATGGCGCCTAACAGGAACGAACGTGCCAGGCTGCTCATCCTCCATTTACATCAAGATAAAATATGAAGATTGGGCCTAGAACCTTCTTACCTGCAAAACTGCAGAACTGCTGCAAATTCTATAATAGACACTCCATTTACGATGGAGCCACGTTTCCACGTTTGCATACGCGGTCTCATGATAAAGACCTTGAATAGGCATGATAAAAAATGACAAAATGAATATGAAATTAAGAATGTGTGTGTCCAACCCCTCTGTATGTGACGGTGTCTTTGTGAGATTGCAGTGGTTGTATTCTACCCCGCAACCTCACGGGGAACAAAATTAAAGTTAACAGATGACAGAGACATCGTATTTCTCTTATCAGGATATCTCTCACATCACCTAGACAGTATCACTTGCTATCATTTAACGAAATATAACAGAATGGCTTAATATATTTGATTTATATGGCTTCTCCCCTGTATGTATTCTCACATTCGCCTACTGTTTACTTCCTAAGCCGTTACTACTTCCTAATTATTTTTTAAACAGAAACCGAATGTGATTATTCATATAATGCGTCAAAACTCAATATGCAATGTTGACTTGTACGCATTATGTGACAGAAACAGTTGTTGTTTTGTGTTTTGTGCTTTTTGTTGTTGTTGAGTGTTGTTTGCGTTTTTTGGGGGGAAGGGGCAGTGGTTGTCGGTTGGCTGTAAATAGTGTTTTTTTAAAGTTGCGCATCAACCCCATAACTGGAAACAACGCGTGCGTGAGTGAGTGAGTGCGTGCGTGCGTGCGTGCGTGCGTGCGTGCGTACGTGCGTATGTGCGTGCGTGCGTGTGTGTGTGTGTGTTTTGGTTATTACTTGTTTTTTTAATTTGCGCCCCACCCCCAATGTCAAATCCTTTATCCGCCCCTGAGGAGGGTGCATGCTCCCCGTATTGTTTCTAAAGTAAGAAGACTTTATTTTATGGATTTAAGCACACTGGATCCGCCCATGCACCCAAGCCCTGCCTAACTAACAACCAAAGAACAATCAAAATACATACGTTTCAGATTTTAGGTGGGGGTGCTCCCGGTGCCCGCACTGGACCCACCCCTAGACCCATCCCACTACCACATGTACACCCCAACCAACAAAAGCTTACTATATACATATAATTATTATTTTTCAGATTTTAGCCTGGGGCAACCATACCCGCCGGATCCACCCTTGCCCTCCCCGACCCACGAACCACTTCTCACCCAATATATTTCTTTGCCTCGGTGTAAGTTTATTTCTGGTTACGGCACTGTGCGTGAAAGTTATTGCGTGAAAGTTATGCATAGCATCATGACAGATGTATACTCCGCTTTTTGTGAATTAGAGAATGTGTGCTAGGAATCGAAGACATTCTATGCCGATATATTATATCCACCTTAGAACACGACATCCCAGACCATACCAGGACCCGATTTGCAATCAATTGTAACTAGAAGAACGGTATTGAAACAAAGGTTGAAGGAACGCGTTTGGATCTAAAAAAAAAAAATCTTAAAAAATTCAAAAAATGTGATTGTTTGATTTTGTCTAGACTTGTACACAAATATCAAAACATATCAAATAATTGCAAAACTGTACACCAAAATTAATCCTACCCACAATTCCTACCCCATGTAAGAGACCGCAGTAGACATGTATATAACAGCAGAGCACAACATCAGAGCATATCAAATAAATGAAAAACTGTACACCAGAAACAATCCTACCCCATGTAAGAGACCATAGTCAAAAACAATTCGACGCCGTGTAAGAGTCCATAGTCAAAAACAAGCATACACCATGTAAGAGACCATAGTCAAAAGCAATCCTACCCCATGTAAGAGAACACTATGCTTATGTTTTGATGTTTCTATACATGTCTATACAAAAATATAATATAACAAAAAAGAAAGAAGATTTGTTTTTCTTTTTTTTGTTTTCTTTTTTATGTTTATTTTCTTCAACCTGTGTATTGAAAATAACAATTTCTTCCAGTCATATTGTTGTGGTAAATGAGTGGTTAGCATACTTGATCATACTTGCCTCTCGTCCCAGACGTCACAGGTTCGATTTCCTCGGGTAAGATAAGCCTACTATAAAAGTATGCCATCCTCCGAAGGAGGTGTGTAAAGTCATAGGTCCGTGTGTATGGAGAGCTATACACGTGGTATGGAGAGCTATACACGTGGTAATAGGTTATTCGTAAACAGAACTGCACATAATAAATGAAATTGCGTGTAGATAGTGGCAAAATATAAGAAACATATACATCTAATCTATTTGATAACTCTAACACAATAGCATGTGTTTTTTTCAATATCGATGTGTGCTTAAATTAACGATTACAATGCAAACTTCCTCCCCTTAATCTGTTATAAATAGCGTTTTCACAATAAAATCGCAGTATATATGTGTTGCGTCCCTTTTGTTGTGAACCGCCATTTAGGGGCATAATTGACAGCTGGAGCTTCGTCGGGGCATTATTGACAGGAGGGGCTTAAACAACAGCGAGTGATTTGAACCCTACTACTTTTAAAGTCACAATAATTTGGATGAATAATTTTAGGTGCTAATGTTATTGCTTGATAAATACTTCAAGATTGTCTCGTGTCCCTTTAAAATATGTTTCGTCTTTCTCTCACAGTTGTGTTAAATGTTAAAATTAATGTGTTAGCTCATTAGTTCTGTAAAAATTGTGTTTTTCTTTATCCCCTAGGAGAAAAGGAAGCAGTAAGACCCTATTACCAGACCTGATCAAGAACGGTGACACCAGTGATCTTAGACAATTTTACCTCGGAGACATACTGTGGGTGGCAAAGGAGGAAATTATACCAATCCCAGGTAATATGAGGCTTCAAAGTAGATTATCTTAGCGCAAATAACCCTGTGTATTATACTTAACAGCTCTTAATGCTAATGATTCGTACATCAGAAGGTAAATTCAGCCATATTTAGAGCACAGGAAGCTACCATCCTTCAGTATCAAAGGAGAAAAAACGCCACTAATGCATAATTGATTAAGAGCCTCAAGAAAGATTTGTTCAGTGTATGTAAAGTTCATATTATTAAACTAAATATATATATCTTCATATATCACCTTCAGTCATATACTGTTCTGTGGTCTTAGTTTTGACTTGCACATTATTTGGTTAGCCTTTTTTACAGTTCAACTATTTATTGAGATTTTGTGACGGTAATGATAAACCATCCGCTGAGTGGTTTTGAAGGTTTTAAAATCAAGTTTAAATAGTCTTCAAACTAAAAAAAAGGAGCTGGCATGGCACAGTGAATAACATGGTGGAAGAACGGTTTGTCCAAGCCTTTTAAAAAAACATAGACATATTTGTTCTTGTATCTTAGTGGGATGACTCTGAGTAACCTAATATAAGCTATTAGTGAGCTTTACAACAAGAAGTCCCCTATCAGTGAAACCGGTGGAGTACTGTAGGATTGCTGTCTGTCCATCCGTCAATCCAACATTGGTTTCTGCTCAGTTTAAAGAGAATATTTTTGAGACATTCAGTCCGTCTTTGTCTTATACAAAATCAAGGCTGAGATTATGGTCAAAATAATATATTGGTTGAGTTATAATTTCAACTATAGGATACATGTGTACAAGGTATATACGATAACTATTTCTGCTCACTTCAGACACTTCATCCATATGTGTAATGGGTATTTTATAGTTTAAACCGTTTCAGGTATTTTGTCTGTATTTACTGTGAAGCTGTTTGGTATCAAACGGTATGTCTGGTTTGACTTCGAAAAAATAATATTACATATAAGATAATGTTTCGTTTTATTTTCGCGTTAGATCCTATAATCATCACACTTAATACATACTATGGGGTTATTTAACATTGTTCTGTACAATACGGTGATATATTTGGACGAGTACCCAGCTGACACAACCATATTGGACGAGCCGTTAAATGACCGATTCCACTGAGTTTCATCGGTGTGTTCTTGGGCAAGACACTTTCCCTTAGTCTCGTGACGTCCGTCGGATGGGGACGTAACCGGGCGGTCCCGTGTATCGGTCTATCCTCCGAGCACGTTAAAGAACCATAGACATCTTTTCGATAATAAGAGTAGGGCACGGTTTCCGGATTCCTATGTATCCTTCACCTCTTTTTGGGGCGGCCTATACTGTGTTGGTGAGCCGTTAAACAACATTCAATTCAATACACCAACTGTCAACCGACAACAAATATTTTCATTTAGGTTTACCACCACCAATTACATGTAAACCTTCGAGGTGTAGACCTCCGAGGTGTAGTCGAATGTAGTTCCTATAATAAAAAGTAATCCCTCCTTTTTCGATGGAAACGGGCATTATAAGTAGGGGAAAACTGCCCATTTCTATTCGATTTTGTGGTTATATGTATAAGAAGCGTATTAATAGGTTTTACTGGATCACTGATGAACATTTTCGAAAGTTCGACTGTATGCTTACACTTTGTGAGCAATGAAAACATGTCGATCAATAAAAACAGCTGTACCCTTGACCTGTTTAGTAAACAAACAAGAACTTTCTTACATGTCTTGTGACCCCACGTTTTCTGGTGATTTTTCAAGTGGAAAAATAGTTTTCTATATGAACATTACACTGCTGCATTATCCATACTTGAGTTGAATTTGCAGCAAATCATTAATAAGTGACACTTTAACATTGGTGTCTATGGGGAAAATAATTAGTGCTTTCATACCTATAAGAGATGCGTGCAGTAATTAGGACTCGCTCAGATTCGTACCTAGGGACACTTTTCCGATTACAGTTGGTAAAATAAGCTCAGAAATAAGTTTTCCATAGTTTATTACATAGGTTTTGAGCGTTTTTAGTCCAATTTTGTCTATAAAAGCCGTAATTTTGAGTTTCTTTTTTTTTTTCGTATTTAAAATGACGTATTGGTGAAGTGTTTGAAGTTGAACTATGTCTTTTTGGTATCAACATGTAGGGTTGCATGTTTGCAACATGTTTTCATTAATTAAATCTGCATGACAACAGGTTTGGTAGGCATGAAACCACTAAATCTTTCCCCTACCCGCCTAAAATAGGATACTGTGAAAAATGAAGATTTGTGTAAAAGGTAAAATATTATTCCTTATCATTCAAACTCGACTTGGTAGCGTTCAGCTAGTATCAGTTCTGATTTTAGCGGTATTTTGGCATTATTAAGCTCGTATTCGCTACTATAATCAGCTATGGTACCACCAATTTTGAAGAATTTGACTGAAAACTCGATTTTGGCATAAAAATCGACATAAATCATATTCATCGTCCTAATTGTACCTAAAATGCATATTTTATTTATGTCCATTGAATGTTCTAAACATTTGATCTATTTAATATGGTGTATTGACAAGACGTGCCGTTTGGTATGACAATTCAGATAGTGTGAAATTAAAAGAAATATCTCTGACTTTTGTCAATTTCAGACTATTGTCCTTGGTATTCACAAGACCATATCTCGGCAAATAATCATTCGATGTGCATGAAGTAGGTGTTTTTAAGCTTGTTATGAAAATGACAACACAAACCTGTTGCAAACCTTCTCGCCTTTCACCGCTGCGGGTTCGAATCCCACTGGGATCTCCACCTGTGAGGAAGTGTCGATTCTGACGGATGGCAGGTGTACAGTACTGGTTCTACCCAGGAAAAGAGGGTGGTCTGCCTCCACCACAAAAGTATTTCACCGTCATATATTATAACCTTTCATGTGTTGAAAATGACAAAACACCATACAAACACACACATATTGACAACCACTACACATTAAAAGTACACATTCCCTTTTCCAACCTGATAGGACATAATTAAGCTGTTCAATGGTTATAAAATACCATTTATTTATTGTACCCTCGTTTTTGAAAACAAACAGGGTGTATTAAAATCGCTTCCGTTTGTCCGTCCGTCCGTTACCGTATCACCTCCTAAACCGTTGAACGGAATTCAACCAAGTTTAGGGTATGACTTTACCATATGATGATGACGTGCAACAGCAACATGTTTTTTGGCTCCACACCCAGGGTTCCCAAATACACTAAAACTTAATTTACACTTTCATTTTTCCGTATTTTTGCACATAACTTGGTATATGTAATCGTCGATGAGAGATATACCAAACGATTTTATTACTTCAAAATCGGACGTCTGCACAGGGGTGAGTGGGTGGAGTGGGGCTTTTGTTTTGTTTTGTTATTATGTCTCAAATGGAATGTTATGTTGATGGGATTATGCTGTGTACTTTTTTCCCTCCGATGTCGCCGTGGTGTCCAGGGAAAGGGGGTGTCAAAAGGTCAAATACACTAACAATTCATTTACAGAGTACTTTTACGTAATTTTCCATATAACTTAGTGCAGCACCGCTAAATGTTGAAACCTCCGCTAAATGTTATAAATCTTAGCTAAATGTTATAAATCTTACGCTAAATGTTAAACAAATCCGCTAAATGTTAAAACTTCCGATGAATGTTAAAAATTTACTAACCGCTCACATCTTATAAATTTTGACATTTAGCGTTTAGTTAAATCCGTTAACCGCTAAATGTTAAAAGTCAGAATTATATCTGTAAAGCATCGAATTGTATAACAGTGCTGCTTCAATGACTCAGCGATGTCGTTATGACAGAAACCGCATAAACGCCATACTTTTAAGAACAGCTTCTCGTTGCTACTGCTGCTGCTGCTGTTGTTGCTGCTGCCGTTGTTGTTGTTGTTGTTGTAAGAAGTCTCTGTATCACCTCTGACCCTTCCGAGGCGGAATATTTGTTTTGTCAACCCACATTTCTAAAGTTAGTATCACTATTGTCCTGTTGCTGTTAAATTTTAGCTCTTTTTGGAGTGGCTGTGTTCTTTGGATGCTACACTTCCTGTTGACCTTGTTGGACATTTTTAGTATGCCTTATAACACGCTCGCACGTTGTGGATAGAGTCACTCAAGTCATTTATTCATTGGAGTGCGTGGTCCAGTGGTAGAGCGCCGAACTGATCGAGAGGTCGTGGGTTCGATCCTCCGTCGCGACCACGTTATTTATCCTTGAGCAAGATAATTAATCCACATTGCTTAGTACTGGTTCTACCCAGGAAGCCATCGAGAGTGATTAATCTAAGTTGCAATAACTTGTTTCGCAATCGATGTAAAATAAATATGTTTAAAACAAAAAAAAACATTTATTCATTGACCAACATTAATGTAATTGCCCAAATATAGCAGCAGCAGGGAAGATATTTTAATCGATTTTTTTTTTAATTAAATGGATGAATTTCATTGGCTTATGGATGGATTTCATTGGCTTATATAGTATATATACCTGTGACGTACTCGGTCTAAAACGTTCCCACGTCTGGTTTAAACATACCCATAGTTGGGTCGTACCCATAGTCAAATCATACTCGTAATGTTAAACTCAAACTGTTCATACAATTTGCAACTTGTTCGCTTTTTTGTTGTTGTTTGTTGTTGTAAATTTGAATGATGGTGTTAGTCTGCGCAAACATAATTTTAAAGAGCATGTGTCCATCTATACCAGGCGTACAGCTATAACATAACATAACATAACACAGCAAGAGCTACACAGTTTTGCAATATGGATCCTAAACAGTTAACTCTTTAAAAATATAAGCCGAACTAAACCTGTATCTCACTTTCATTTCAGGTCGAGAGCATTGTTCGCTTTGGTGCAAATATTATGTATATTTGGGTTTGGGTACTCCCTACGTTATGTCATTATGTTTCAGAAATTTACTAGGTTAGAATCTCGTACACAAATTCCTAGCTCATCTATTAAAAAAATGTCATTCCGTAACAATTCCGTTTATCATAATTCTTAATATTATTGAAATAATTAAAAATAGTCTCGGACCTATTACATTGCCTTGCGGTACTCCAGAAGCGATTTTCACAGCCCGTATTCCTCACAATAATCTTTGAGATATTGCATGAAAAGGAGCCGGAACATATATAAGCTATGATAATAGGATACGCGATTTAAATATCAGGATTTTAGATACAGATCCGGTTGTTAGGTTCTACACGTCGTGTCGATGAAGCATTTGATGTTGAAAACTTAAACCGTTATTTATTGTTATGCACGCAGGTTCAAATTCCAAATGATACTGGATTAATAAATCGAGACGCAAATTTAATGTATGATGAAAACGTCCAGACTGTGTGTCCGTTTAAATCCATTCATACATGCGATAGTTATGCAGTAGACACACACACAAATATAGTAACTTACGAACGGACAGATGTATGGGCAACGCCGAATCTATATCCGTCCGACTTCGTCGGGGAACATTAAAATGAATCGCCGATATGAACTGTTTTCGAAGAAAAAAAATGCTATAGCCAACATGATAATAGCGCTCGTTTTTATTCCAGTTGATGACACTCGTATATTTCTAATAAACTGAACTACTCAAATAACCAATTTGTAAAAAAAAATTATGGATAATTAACAAAGAGGTGTAATAAAGAAAACTCGTTGTGGATGACCTTGCTTTTTTTTAAAAAATCCGTTCGCGAGTTCTATCAATGTTCGATGTACTGGTGAAACCTATCATTTCCATAAACTATCGATAAATCGTTGAGAAATTCCACTTGTTCGACAAATAGAAGTTACATTGCAATGGAAAATGGAACAAATATTGGTCGACAACTTGGTATATAGGTCTCACACCTCTATTATCTCCCCTGAAAGCTCACGGACTTAGAGACAAAAGGAAAACAGAAAATAATTCTGTTATTTTCTCAATTTCAGTCCATTTTTAATTTGAAGGTTTGTCTTTGCTTTAGCATACAACTGCATTGTAAGAGACAGATGATACAGAAAATCCCATGTTGATATGAGGTTTCATTCAAATTTCAGAATTGTTTGACCTCAGCACCACATAGTCAGCTAGATAGTGTATGAATTTTGTATTTTCCATAGGGGTCACATAAACATAAGCGAGAAAAAAAACACCTGGCTAACTTATTAAATTACTGGTCTTGGCTATACTGAAAATATTAAACCAACAACAATGTCTCCTGCCCAGCTTTAAAGATCAGATGTTGGAAAAGGCTGTACAGTAACGCTGTGGGCAAATTAATTGAGGTGTGAGACTTGAAGAGTAGCTAATTTTCCATCATAGTCACACAGATGCCTTTTTTTAAAGCCGGTTTTACACTTTGATTCTATTGATTTGTGTGCTAGTTTCAAAGTAATGATTTGTCATACAGTTGATACAGATGAAGAATGTGTTTCGCAGGTATTTGATATAAATTTCATAATAACATTTTCGAGCATTTCTTGTGCATGTATGTATACTTTTTTGACAGCTTTGTAATCATGTGATAAATAAAAACATGATGTTTTCTGGCCTAAAAAAAAAATTGTGTGGTTCGGGTCGACCCGACCCTACCTACGAATACCCGCCGACCCTGACGTTTTTTTGGTCCATTTCGAAAAAAGAAAAAAAGAAATGATTAGTACATAATTCAGTGCAGCTTCTTTGCGTTCATAAAAAACAATCCTTAAAAAAAAAAAAAAAAAAAAGACCTACCTTACCTACCAATTTTGAACTTGTTACCAGAACCACACAATTTTGTTTTTAGGCCTGGTGTATGTACACATGATGTTTTCTGGTGTATACATGTGCATTGCCACATGTTCATGTAGGGACATCTCACAGAGACAGTAGATATCTAATTTTATATATCTGATATCTCCCATGTTGTTGATGTCTCAAATTTAAAGTTGTCAACAACTCATATTTGTATGCCATACTGGACAGTGATCACACAAGTGATTGTTGTTGTTGTGTGTGTATCTTCCAACTATCAAGTTTCTGTTGGTGTTCTCCATATTAATTACAGAGACAAATAATGTTGATGTTCTGTTTAGGTGGAATTTCTCATTATTGTATAGCCATTATCTAGACGAAAAAGGTGCAGTTCTTGAATTGTATTAATGTTTACCGAAACAGTTACAGATACAGCTTCAATTATGTTTGTTCTACATGTGGTACTTATGTATTGTGCTGTATTTTCAGAAAGCAGGTGACACAGACCATGTTTGGGGAAATTTTCATGCACATTGAGACAAAAATGGCAGATATATTACTGAAAACCTACGGTTGGTGGCGTTTCTTGTGTATTTTTATATTAAAGGCACAATACCGCCAAAATTCAAGTGATACTCTGACTTGGATATTTCTTCATATACTCAGACCTTAGCTTATTTGGGGGTTTGTTTGACATGTAAAATCTAAATGCATGGCTATTGACTGGTATACTTTAGATTTGTATCTTGTTACCATGGATACAGATAGAAATATTTTTCAATTCAGATTTCAGATATGAATTAATATTGTTTTGATAATTATTATATATGACAGCAAATGACAAAAGGAGATTATGATAAAACTCTCATGAAGATTGAGGTAAGAATGATGTAGTTATTACACAAATGCTACATATTTTGAAAACATGTTTTGCACTTTTATTTCGCAGCGAGAACTTGTCGAATCAACCTTACTCACTTTCACATAATCCTGCATTATTTCTCTTCTATATACGATAGAAGCATGATTTCGGTCTTATTTTATAGGTACTGCATAAATGTTGTGTTATGGATGATGTTGCTAAATATATTTATTCTCTTCAGGTCTCACACCTATATTATCTCTCCTGAAAGCCCAAGGACTTAGAAACAAAAGGAAAACAGAAAACAAATCTATTTTTCTCAATTTTAGGCAATTTTTAAAATGAAAAAATGGGTTTTTCTTTGATTTAGCATACATCTGCAGTATAAAAGACAGATACCACAGAAAATCCCATGTTGATATTAAGTTTCGTTCAAATTTTAGAAGTGTTTGACCGAAGCACCACATATTCAGAAAGATAGTGTATGAAGTTTGTATTTTCCATAGGGGTCACATATATATGAGAAGGGAAAAAAAACCTGGCTATCTTATGTACTTTATTGTTTTAAATTACTGGTCTTGGCTATACTAAAGGTATTAAACCAACAACAATGTCTGCTGACCAGCTTTGAAGCTCAGATGTTGCAAAAGGCTTTACAGTAACCCTATGGGAAACTTAATTGAGGTGTGAAACCTGAAAATGTTTTCTCATGAAACGAATACAAATCCGATATTTTTGCTAAAAAATTGTTGGCATTCGTGATTTATATCAATGCTAAATTTAACGAAACTTCTCGAATGTTCTCAATAACCATATAAACGTGAGAGAAAATAGATGTATGGCTTAAAACAGCATTTTAATGGGGTTTTTATTAAATAAACGTCGAAATAAATATGACGGTAGTACTTCCAGATTCATACATCAACAAATAAAAATTATTTCCTGTTTTCCGAAATATTTTTTATCCGAATTTGCTGTCAATTGCCGTGTAAACTATCATTTGTGCTT
This sequence comes from Cyrtodaria siliqua, assembly GCA_037043455.1. NCBI lineage: Eukaryota > Metazoa > Mollusca > Bivalvia > Adapedonta > Hiatellidae > Cyrtodaria > Cyrtodaria siliqua. Next base: position 299,282 of record JAWPHD010000881.1, on the reverse strand, counting down.
ACGTCACAATTCTTGTTTCCCGACCATGTAATATTTCAAGACAGTCATTGCGTTTTTCTTCGATTGTGATAGATTGTTAAGTTGGTTCTCCAAGTCTGAAAGGACGAAATCTCACCATCTACAGTTTGCATAAAGGTTTTTAACTCATTTAATTCTTTAAGTGGCTGGTAATCGCTTTTGAGTTTGAAATGTTTATATTATTCATCATTGTTAGTTGATGGTCTATTGGATAAACATTGGGGAACTTGGACATCCACCGACCAGTTTAATGATTATGCGGTACCCAGATTGTCAACTATTTTAATTTTCAAAGCTGTAAAGAAATATATTATCAGCAGAAAACGATTCGAAATAAACTAACCTCGAATAAATAATGTCTATTCGGGCGACCAAAACGAGAAAAACACACAACAAACTCTCTTCTCCAACTCTATCTACTTGTTTCTTTATTCATCCTTTCTTATTATTATTTGAAATTCCTTAACTAAAGCCAAACTATTTTAATATTTCTATTGGTTCATGATTGTATAGACTTCTGAATATTTTCGTTTCATAACATTATGTAATTATTGAAACGAACTGATATAAGCTAAAATCATTTTTCCGAATCCACGTTTTCAAATTGTGTTAAATTCATTATAATATTGTGTAACATAATAATTGTTTACATTTGAAAATAAAATTTTGTTTAAACTAAAACTAACTATTTTGTGTTTGAAGTGTCGCATACCTTGTTGTTTCCTTGATGTGTCGCAATACCTTGTTGTTTCCTTGATGTGTCGCATACCTTGTTGTTTCCTTGATGTGTCGCATACCTTGTTGTTTCCTTGATGTGTCGCAATACCTTGTTGTTTCCTTGATGTGTCGCATACCTTGTTGTTTCCTTGATGTGTCGCATACCTTGTTGTTTCCTTGATGTGTCGCATACCTTGTTGTTTCCTTGATGTGTCGCATACCTTGTTGTTTCTTTGTAACGGCCGTTTGCGTTGTGTGCTTGTTTTAGTTTGACTGTGTTCTGTGAAAACTACATTTTATGCATAATACTTTTGAAATGTCGGAGGAGTGCAGTTGTATGCATCCGAATCGTCGACTGCTCTGCTAGTTCAGATTTAATAAAGTGTAATTTAAGCCTAAGGAAACTTCTAAATATACATATGTATTTGAGGGACCATTCACAGCAAAATTATACTGATCAATAGCAATTGTCAGTTTTACAATATTATTTTCATTTGGATAGTATTCAAAACACAACATAGGGAAATTTGGAATACACGTTATTATGAAGCAAGGTGTTCTGTTTGTACAATTGTTTATCAATATATTTGTTTAATAAACGACCGCTTTACATACGTTTCAAAGTCTAATTATACCTTCCCAGATGTCAAAGTCTTATTATACCTTCCCAGATGTTACTTATGAATAATGTGAATAGTTTATTACCATGTTTACTTCATCGACAATGTCTCTGGATGTTCATGCTTCTGAATTATAATCAATGGCAAAAACATTAATTATTTTTAGCAAAACTGTATCTCCGTATAGAATTCTCGAAATGAAAATTAACATTGCGCCAGTTGTCAATAACCAATTAAACCAGAACGATACCCCCGACAAACAACAGCACGTGTATAAAGCACGTGCAACTATGTTATATAAACTTTTGTCAATATACTCCGACATCAACAATAGGGCGGAGATATCTGAGTACAGGCGACATGTCAATTGCATAGATCTTTATATGTTACTTTGTCAACATGATTTCTGGATTCCTGAAGTGTTGTGTCGATAAATGTAAGAAAAGTGTATGAAAGAGTTGCGCATCAGACTCTTTCTGGTGGTACTGACCGCGGCTATAGCGTACTGGTAGAGAGTCCGCCTCGCTTGCGACCGGTAGTGAGTTGAATCCCCGTCAAAGACTATATTAAAATGATACTAGAAGCTCCCTTGCTTTATACTGAGCATATACAGTTTAGTGCTAGGACAGGTCGGTCCGGTTTCAGCACACTGTGACTTATTGGGATATCATGTCACTTGTCTTCAGCATAGTATTCCAGCGTGGGAGTGTGGCAGTGAGAGAAACTTTCAACGTAAAAACGTCCGTATAAGTAAAAGCGTTTATAAAATAAATACGAATTTCACGTTTTGACGGTAAAAACTATTCAAACTGGAGTGTTGTTGTTGAACACATAAACCCATTTTCAACCCATGAAGTGTGACGATATTTGCTTCAGGGTAAAGTGGACTTACAGTGCTGAAGAGGTTATCATTATCGCTTCACGATGACATTGACCTTCGACCTACTGAACTGAATTCACATATGCACAGCAACATATCATAGTTATGCTTCGATAAACAATATTTCTCCCCTACCACTTCGTGAGGGAAAGCACAAAAAGTAAATATTTCTTTCACAAATAAGTGCCAAACCAACAGAAAAGTTCAGAAAATAGGCAGAAAAAATGAGGAAAACATGTAATTTAGTATAAAATACTAAATAAAAAGTGTCTGCTTTGTTATTTTTCTCCTAGCAAATATGAAGAGCCTAATCAGACAATGAGAAAAAGGGTCCTACAGAAATCCACAGCACCCAAACGAATGACACCGTAGATCCACTGTACAAACAAACAGCAAAGACCCCCCACCCACAAAACCCTAAATACAACAGGCTCAAAATAAGTCCTTAATAACCCCCCCCCCCCCCCTCCCTCCCCCCACCCCCCAAACCCCCCAAAATCCAAAATCCAACAGGCTCGAAATAAGTCCTGAGGATACACACTACTCAACTTTTATAATCGGTCACCCAGGTGTTTTGAAAATAATACCCCCCCCCCCCCCCCCCCCCACACACAAACCCCAAATACAACAGGCTCGAAATAAGTCCTTAATAAAACATTATATCCAACCTCTGTTTAAGGAGGATATACATACACACTACTCAACTTTTATAATCGGTCACCCAGGTGTTTTGAAAATAATACGAATACTAAAAACTGGAAATCACCGAAACTGAAACACATACCAATATTTTATTAAGTTTATCAACAATGTAATCTGAAATCATATTTTTCAGGTTAAATTGTTTATAAACTTAATAAAATATTGGTATATGTGTCGGTGATTCCAGTTTTTAGGATTCGTGTTATTTAAAAAAATGGGTGACCGGTTATAAAAGTTGAGTAGTGTCTACTGAGGTCCACCAAATGCTATAACCTTTACTCAGTTATAAGGAGGACCATGAACAAGTATAAGGCAATATGCTTTCCTATGCCTTGGAGGAAATAAAGAATCTATCAATATATCTGTTTCGCCCTCGTGCAATACCAGTTGTTATTGAAAATCGGTCGATTGAAAATGTCGGATATTTACAATTTCATTTGTAATTCATTATTTAAGTGAAGTGAAAATACGGACATTAGTTTAACATTATATATAGCAGAGCAGCGAGTACGCCAATCGTAAAAAAACGTAAATCGCTGGGAAATTTGTTTGAATGAAATAAAAGGCAGTGCAGCCTTTTATCCAATATTTTATTTTGATAAGAAGAACTAATTTGCAGAAAAAGAACATAATACATGTTTATCCACTGAATACTCATACGATAGATGATTACATGCAAGTGCAGTAATACTGAGTGTGTAATATTTTATATCAAATCGCGTATATATAGATAAGGCCTCATTAAACATAGATAAAAGCTGTTTATAGGACACCCTTGTAGGGTGATATCATACATACATGTTGCCATATGTATTCAGTAAGTATTTACGCCCCAATCCACCTTAGGCACTAGCATTACTTGTTGTCAATTTAGCTCGTAGAATGTGTTTACACCACTTTCTATATCCTTTGATTTTGTAAAAAGAAATATAAAAAGGTCGGACAGGGAAAGTAGCATTCAAGGAGGACAGTCAACCACAAACCACAGAAACAAACACGCAAACAGACAAACAAGAAGGCAAAAGTAATAATAAATGCAAACGACTTCACAAACACAAAATGGTTGACAATGTGGCTACCGCCTTGGAACGGTCAGTGGCAAAGTAGGCCACTGGGGTGTAGATAGGGGGTGGCCTACTTTGCAAACCCTATCCTCGCAACCGTAATTGAGTATATATGAGACAATAGCATCAAATAATTGAATAGAAGTGTCATGTTTTTATTTTAATTTTCTTATGTTCGTATAGCTTGTAATGGTTTCCTACACAGATCCAGCTGATTTAAAGTAAAGACCTGTGTTATTAAATACAGCTCCGAGATTATTAAAGTCATCAACAGCATCTAATAGTGTTCCCTTACATGATACAACACATGTTTCGATCTGCAGTCTGCTTGGTTCCTACCATTCTGCATGTGAGCGATCTCCTAATACAGCAGATTCTGATTGGTTCTCAGCTCAAAGATGAGAACATAATGACGATGCGTCATCTAAGCTAATGCATCGATCTTCTAATACAGCAGATTCTGATTGGTTCTCAGCTCGAAGATGAGAACATAATGACGATGTGTCATCTAAGCTAGACTCGATTACATTCAATCAACTGAGATCATCAGCATCGATTGCAATAGCGCTTTTATCGTTTTAAGCACGAACATTAAGTGTTATGTATGACAAAAGCTACACTTTCGGACTAAGCACAATCGTTACACAATGTACAATGATTTGAAAGTTATATTTCCAGTTTTCTTTATAATGTAACAGTGAATGTTATTTCTCTTTGTTGCTTTATTTAAATCCCTATTTTCAGACTACAGTATTGGGGATGTGTATAGAGTGTGTGTAGATATATCTAAGTTAATGATTTAATCAATAAGTACAGCAGTAAACAAGCGAACTGTTCATACTTTAGTAAAGTTTTATCTACGTCGCAAATGTCTTAAAGTCATTTTTAAACTTATTTGAAATCAATAATTCCATACCAGTTTATGTGTATGTATGTATATAGTAGTATTATAAATATAAACTACACGTAGTGTAGTGTTAATAATGAATCAACGTTTTGTCTGTTCCGATATGTCAAACGTGAGATAATTCAAAGAATTTAAATAAAGAATTGCCAGAACGTACTATTTGCATGCTTAAAGATTTAAAAACAAAAAAATATGTTACAAACTAAACGGTAGTATCATTGTTATTTATTCCGATCTTTGGAGATCGTTGAACTCGATATGTATACACAGATATTGGTGGTATATTCTCACTTTAATTTCGGATAGGTGGTTCCACTACTACACATTGTATTTTGTGGTTGACCAATTTACAGTTCGCCACTATGCTTTCCTCTTTGATAGTGTGATGACCGAACAGATTGTGGACCCCATGATGACCTAAATCCTTATAGGACGCCAGTGTTTGATGTTTGTCTTTAATCTTGTCTTGTCGTACCCTTAACGGTTTGTTCTCTTGTTACTCTGGATTCTGCCTTGTCATCGATTACTTACTTCTTGGCTTTCTAGGCTTTTGTTTTTTACATTATATATACATGATCATTATTCATCCTTAGGATATGTTGTCTGCTTCTTCTTTAAATTTAGTCTGTTCACTGTTACTTATGATACGCAGGCTTCATAACCTCTCAACTTCCATTTTGTTTATTTTATCTCGTTTATGGAAAAGCATTCTTTAGAAACTGGTACCTTACGCCGCTGGCATTGAATGGTATGAACGTACCACATTGAAAGTTCCATGTTCATCGTCAAACGCATACCTTTTTCGGGGTGGCTATACTTTTGGTACTTTTGACATTTTAAATAGTGAGTTCTGCTCAACCCGGGGCTAGTGGGTCTAATTCAAACCGAGATTGCAATATGTGTTATATGTATCGTGTTCGGCGATTTCCCCATGTATACCCTTTTGTATCTAACAAACTGTGCAAGCTTTAAACACTCAAGTTTATACGCTAATAAGCCTTGGCTGTACCGGCAATTCTCCTTACAAGTTACTTCTCCATAAGTGCGGACATGCAGTCCATGCGATGACAGCGCGGATAAAATAAACAGATATATTCATACTAAGTATATACACATGACTAGACATAACAAGTTTCGTGAAAACGTGGTTTCCATCATGCAACGCATGACTGGTCAATATAACTATAACTAGAACCAATTCAACGGCGCGCCATCGCAAGTACTATACTCGGTAAAAAATGTTTTGGACCAGGGTTTATGAAGTCATATAAAAATAAAACTAGTGGACAGAATTTAATTATCTTTTTTTAGTAACCAAGGTCTACTCTACTCGGTTAATTTGGTACCAGAAATATTAAATTCCAAACAAGATTTGAATTTTAAAAAATATCGCGAACACACAAAGGGTCTGTAAAAAATGTTGCAAAGTCCATAAAAAGTAACAGTTACGGACATATTCGAGTAACCAATAAAAAGATTATTATTTTTTCGCAAACTTTCATTGTAATCGATAATTATTGTTGATTGTTGTTCTATTGTGAATTATCAATTGAGATAATAAGGGTTATGGTCGAATGTCATGGTTCAGCGATCATTGTACGCTATCGAACACTGCCATGGTCCAAAACTTTTTTTACAGAGTATATGTATGTCATTCTGTATGTATCCAAGACAGCCTGTAAATGAATACACTATACGTAGGGTATATGTGTATTTGAACAATTTATCCCTATCCTTACAGTGACCCTGAATCAAAATATGCCGTATAATGCAATCATCATAGCATTCAGTTCGAAAAAGAAAATATTTTACTAAAATGACCTCACGTTCCTAGTCATTCACTTTAATAATATTTGATTATGAATATGTTACAATGTATGTATTAAACATCACAATATTGTACCACAATAACCTAAATACTACACAGCATATGTTAGTTATTGTGGTACAAATACAATACACGTACACGTGCAAAACGCATGCTCTATTCTATACTTATAGCATACTTTTTCGAGTATATGCGATTTATACTGCTTCTCGAGGGACGCAGGCCCGTGAGTGCAATATAAATTGCATACGAGAAAAATATGCTATAAATGTACCAGAGCCATTCATCCAACTACGCATGTGCAAGAAGATTTAGGGCGTTGCACTTTTCAGTAAAAATAACAACTCGATCCAATCAAGAAATAGCATTATCATGCGTGATGAGCATGACCCATGTTTTGATTATAGCAGCCAATCGCCTTTGTATATTATTGGGCAAATGCACTGTTTTGGTCGCTTTGATTGACAGGTTGTTTGTAAATTACAACTGCACGCGCGTAAATTTGAGTAGACTGCCGAATCTGTCATTTATAGCACGGCTGAAATATTCCGGCATTTATAGCACGGTTTAGGCTCAGACCTTCAGGTTTATGAAAAATATATCATAGGCAAGAACAAAGGAAAACTGTTACAGCTATGGTACAATCGACGAGCTTGCGAGTCGTCCTGCGCCAAAACGACGAGTTCCAAGTAATATTTAGCCATACAAATTCAATAACCTTTTTATTGTATACTTTCATATTGTTTTCGATCAATGTTAATAGTATGACTATTACTTTTTATTGTATTTGTGTTATTTTTTATAGCTTTTGATGGAATTCCTATCTTGTCATTCAGTTTCATTTTGTGTGGATGATTATTTTGCGCGAAAACGACGTCGACGTCGGATGACGTCATTAAAAACCTCAAGCGATTTTCTAGTTTGTTTACAATTCGATAACGTTAAAAACAGTGGGTGACTGACCATTTCAATCATTTTATCAATTTCTGCCCTAAAAGGTTGAAAAAAAACACGTATCATTTTTGTTGACGCAATAGGAAGGATTCCGTTATTTTATTTAAGAAATAATAAATAAGTACCTGTGTTTTATCGGTGAATAAAATACAGTTAGGAGTTCGGATGCGTAGTAATTAAATCACGAGTGCGTTAGCACGAGTGATTTAATTTCTCGCATCCGAACGACTAACTGTATTTTATTCACCGATAAAATACAGGTCCGTATTTATTATTTCGATTCTAACACAACAATTACCCCATTATTTACGCTATTGTTGGGTCACTATATATTATCTCGGAGGTCAAAGTAATCAGGCTGCTATGTTTACAGGCTGTTCCATTGGGTGCCCCCGTATGCAAAGTTCTGCGTTTCAATGCACTAGTTTTCACGTGACAAACAATTAAGTCATTGCTTACGTCATATAGCTTGCGCTGTATGACGTCAAACGTTCTCACATTGTTCAAGACGCTTATTAATGTTATATGTACATATGCATATGATGGGTTTATTTCGGGGGTGTGCACGGTTTGGGAGAATGGCAATTTTGTTGTAATTAACATTTCATTAAAATTACTGTTCAGTTTGTCTTCGTGACGTATATTTACCAAGTGACGTCATGTAACGTGGCGCTTCCAACGGATTAAATATCGGCGGGGAATTAATGTAACAGCTGTGTTTTATCGTAGAATAACATACAGCTGTCTCCCTTCTTTGTGTATATGAAAGACTGCAGAGGTCGTGTTAGAATTGAAAGTAGTTCTTTATTTCTATGTCGCGGCTCTTAGCAAGCACGAGAAAAAGTTCCGGTGCAATATCAATGTGTGCAATATCGTAGAATATTGTACACTTAGCTCAATGCAAACTAAACGGGACAATATGAAAGTATACAATGAATACTTGTACCATAGCTCTAATGGTTTTACTTTGTTCTTGCTTATGATATATTTTTCATAAACCTGAAGGTCTGAGCCTAAACCGTGCTATAAATGCCGGTATATTTCAGCCGTGCTATAAATGACAGTTCGGCAGTTATACCATGGTCTACTCAAATTTACGCGCGCGCAGTTGTAATTTACAAAAAACCTGTCAGTCAAAGCGACCAAAACAGTGCATTTGCGTAATAATATACAAAGGCGATTGGCTGCAATAATCAAAACATGGGTCATGCTCATTACGCATGATAATGCTATTTCTTGATTGGATCGAGTTGTTATTTTTGCTGAAAAGTGCAACGCCCTAGAACTTCTTACACATGAGTAGTTGGATAAATGGCTCATGTACAAAACATTTATAGCATATTTTTCTCATATTCGATTTATACTGCACTCTCGGGCCTGCGGCCCTCGAGAAGCAGTATAAATCGCATCTACTCGAAAAAGTATGCTATAAATATTACTTACAAGCAACATATGCAAATGGATTATACTACAAGTTATTACAGAATTAGTTACAGTTCTCTCCATTCTCTTACGTTTCTAGTCCACAGCAGGAGTTAGTGCGATGGATTTTTTGAAAAGTAATATCACGTTCCGTTGAAAAACATACTATCATGTACTTCATCAAGCCCGAGGCTAAGTCTGACAATTACTGGCAAAGAAGACCGTAGTTATATGGCTTTAGAATATGTCTATGGTTCACAGACTGTGAATCATGTAGCCTACAATAAGCATGCATTACAACTTTAATTCCTAGGGAACCCGTCTAAAAAAATTGAATGGTATAAACACATATTTTACAATGTTCAAAGCTTGCCGTTTTATTGCCTCAAATGACGTTTTCGTAGAGCAGTCTATTAAAGTGTAGAATGCGGCAATATTTCCGGGATCTTCACGTCCGGGATTTTTTACGGAGCATAATGAAACTGAATGAAACGCAAGTATTGGAATGGAATAAGTGCAAATCTGTATTTTAATGGGATAATACCTTTTTATAATGCGGTATTCTCGTAAATACCGCCGTATTATACACTAGTCGATGGGTTTATTTGCTGCCTATATGGTTTTCATAATTGCACATATAATGGTAAGGTAGCAATGAACAGTTTCTTTGAGTGTTTCACTTTGATAACGCAATCTTATAATTACACATGTTAGCAATGAGACGTCTGTTGTAATGCACACGCTAACGCACACGCATCCCTTACATGTGAACATCTGTATTTCTGTGCTGATGTGCTTCTAGCACGTCGTGGTCCAAAGTTGAATTGTAATCAGTATGTAAGGAAAATCAAGGTATTTGAACAGAGAGAAGCGAGGTCACCCACCTTGATTCAAAATGTTTGGTAGGAACAACTGGTGGTAAAACGCGGGAAGAATGTGGCTGGTAAGAAAAAAAAACGGTCGTGGCGTGTTTACGTCAACATATTCTTTTTCAATATTGTTTTAACACCCGTGACTTGATATGTTATTATGTTAAATTTCGTGTCCAGTCCCTACACAGATATATGCTATTTCCTCTCGGCAGCTATTTTACGCTTGCGTAAAACTTTGCTTGTTTACAGTGTGATAATTATGTTCTAATCTTTCTCGGCGCTAGAACTGGTAGTTACGATGCACCGAAACTATGCACCAAAACTAGAAGAATATAAAAATAGGTATAAAAGTATAAAAGTCGAACAGGAAATGTGCCTTTCACAGAACACAGTCAACCAAAAACAGGCATTAAAACAAATAACAAATACAACGTTAATAGAAGCAACCATATTGGACGATCCGCAAGGTATTTTTTATTATATACCTATTTCTCTCGATGTAGAAACATAAATAATCTAAATTGACTAAAATGTATCAGTTTCTTTTAATTTTTATTCATATTTTCACTGTAACTAGTCCGATCTGGTTGGTTTTTTAACTTTTCTGAGCTTTTATTAACACTAACAGTCTGGTAAAGTTTGGTAAAGATCGGATGAAAAATGAAGGCCCTATCTTCTTAACAATGCAAAATACAGCAATATAGCATTTTTAACTAAATCAAGGGCCTCAACTCCACTGTTACTGGTCCAATCTGGCTGGTTTTGGAACTTGTTTGAGCTTTCATTGATATTAACAATGTGGTAAAGTTTGGTAAAGATAAGATGAAAAATGAAGGCCCTATCGTTTTAACAAGACAAAAGTTAACGACGGACGGACGACGGACGGACGACGGACAACTCGCCATCCCATAAGCTCTGCTGGCCCTTGGCCAGTAGAGCTAAAACTTGTACGCGCGTGCGTTCAGTACGGAAGTATATTGTACGGTCACATGGTACAAATGCAGACCGCTCAATGCACAAGAGAAATAGGTATATAATAAATAAGTCTATATTTTCTTTTTGTAAAAACGGGCATGTTTACTAATTTAAAATGCCATTTTTGGGCGTGTTACACCTTTTACTATAAAAACAATGAAAATGGTGGTGACACACAATATTGCATCTTCAGTGGTAAAGAACAGAATTAATGATTATGAAAAAAAACAAAAAAAAAACATACACTGAAACTGTAGTTACACCATTTGTCAATATAACATTTTAGCGGATTCAAACGGTTTTATTGAAAAAAACATCGAAATAAACCAGCTCAAATAAGTACATGTGTTACTCCATAAAAGGACGATGTATTACTCGCCTCTATAAGACCCAGTCAGAACTGCTTTAAATAAGTCGTTATTTCCTATAGTCTACGGAAATTGACGAGTTGTACGAGTTGTATGATTGCCATAAGGCTATGCCGGGAACGCTTTTGCGAGAATATTGACAAGAATGAGTCATCTTTATTGGCGTCAAGTCTGGATGCTTTTTCGTAATCTTATTTGATTGTTATAAACATGTTTGCATTACAGTCGATGACCTTGTTATTCAATACAAAGGTGTGTGTAAAATCTGGACTAAAATCCAAAGAAAGCTGTTAAAAGGAAAAAAACACTAAAAGACAAATTTTCCTTATTTAATGTCCTTGACATTATTAGCTCATTATCGTTAAATTACATCAATGCTGCTTTAAAATGAAACAATATATTTTCAAAGCAATCCGTGAGAACACCTGTTAGTTAAATATATATTGATTCCAATATTGTGCGCGTGTCGTCGATTGGCGCATGCGCTTTGAAGCTGAAACAGCCTGAAGAGCAGACGACACAAAGTTAAGATACAGTTTACTGCATGAGAGTGAAACTAGAGGTTAAAATTGCAATGGCAGAAAAAAAACAAGAAGGCTCGCTGAATTTCTTACGCCAGTTTCGTGACAAAAAAACAAGGGAATTTGTGAAAATATCGGCCAGTCAATTCATGGAAGTATGGACACATTATGATATGGATGGTGAGTGTAGAGTTTATTATTTATTTGTTCCGTTGATTATTGCTTGTACTGGTTTATTATTGTACACCTTAATGTTTACCTAATGGCTATTTAATTTAAGCTGATCAATAACCATTGTGAAGACTAACTGTTAACTTACGAATAATTGACAAACATGCTTTATATTGAATTCACCATTTGTAAATTGCGCTTCGGCAGATCGTTATGCCAAACAATACGCAGTATTGATATTTTGCGAGAAATTGGACACTTCGCCTTGCAACAGTAAGGCACTTAAGCCAGCTGTCAGATGAAACATACCTTTTTACCGGAACCTTGCAGGTGGTGTCAATATCTCATACTGTTCTTTATTGGTCATTTGGCGCGTTTCTCAAGATTTCATTGATTGAGATGAGTGAGTGATAAAAATACGTATCTAATTTTAAACTATGCAAAAACCAAGCACTTAATGACAGCTGTATAACATGTATATATAGATACCTCCCTGCGCGTGTTAACAAGTTTTGGAAGACTACGCGGTATTTTGCTTTAACACTACTTATTTGGATAATTCTCGCCGGGCTGCGTCGTAGTTGACCACTAGTAATCACTTTTTCGGCAATGGCGGCGATTACCGTAAAAATATCCACAAAGTAGGCTAAACTTTCGCGAAAGTCGTGAAAACAATACGGACGAGCAAAGCTCGACAAAAGAGCCACATAGCTTCGCGCATAGCACGAAGCCCCGAAATTAAACAACACACATTTATATTATCACAAAGCTTCGCGCAGCGAAGCCCAAAATTATTCATATTTACGACATTATGTCGACCGCGTTCTTCATGTCCGGAGTTTACCTCGTCCGGCTGCTTCATATTTTTCAGAACGGCGTATCGTACGCGGATTCAGACTTGCATCAATAAGCGTATAAATTTAAATTTCTTACTTTTTTCTTGTGAGAAGCAGCATGTGACGTCAAGACTTGAGTAGTGGTGCATTAGCGACTGACGTTAAACATGACGTCATACGATATGTTAAACATGACGTCATGCGATATTGTAAACATGACGTCAACGGTCATGTGCGTGAACATGTGCTAATTGCTTTGGTCTATAATGTTTGCCAGTCTGGCAATGGGGAAGGGGATGTGGGTATTTTCAGATACACATCTGTGACAGTTTACTTACCTAATTAATGCATTCTAAAATGAAATAAAAAGTCCGGAGGATCATGCCTCCACGACCCCAACCATAGAAGATCACACACAGGAATCTGGAACCTGACGTAAATTGGGAGGTTTTGTATATTGGAGTCTACCCTCCAAGCACGTTAGTTTAAAGAACTATATATAAGGGTATATTCGTTATAGTATGTCAGGTTCCAGATTCCTGTGTGTGATCTCCTCTCTCGAATAACGAGTAATGTGTTGACGAGTCATTAAACAACATTCAATTCATACCTTACATATTAAATTGGCTTATCCCCAAATAACAAGGGTGAATCAAAGGCTATCATCGCACCCAAAACCATCACACACCTAAAATTCGACAAGCAATGTTGACATATGCTTGTCAGATTTTAAGGGCCTCGCACGGGGTCATTATCATAGGATTTAGCAACTAAATGTTTTTAAAATACACTAGAATTCACATTATGTCATGTAGAAAACAAAGAAACTTCGATAAGAGTAAGGGTATGGGCCTATACACGTATCATTCCCCTCTCTCAGGGGCGGCTCTTTATAATCTATAATGTTTTGATATGCCGTTAATGGCATTCATATTCAATTCTCTGATAAAGATATGCATATTGAATATGACCACTCAAAATTAAATTATTAAAACATGAAATTAAAAAACGCTTTAATTTGAAATGAAACAAAAGGCCTAGATATATTATATATTTAAATAAAAATTGACAACATATATAAATCATTCATCCTGTTTTATTAAACCAATATTGAATAGAAATAAATAATTGTGAATTTCCCTCTTCGCTGTACTCTCCTTTTCCCCTAGCTTGACCCCTGAAATATTAATATTATGTTCAGAATTGTCCAACATTTTTTCCAGCAGCTGTGCTGCAATTTCTTATATTCCTCGTCATACTTTATTCTTAGCTGTTGATTCCTAAAATTGTATAAAACAAATTTAAATAATGCAAAATGGTTATCTCGATGCATTGGAGATTTAATTTGTAAACTGTACAAAATAATTTGGTTTATTTGTTTTCCAACATTTTTACACACTGTTTAAATAAATATATCAAAGAATAAAGGTATGTTCCCCCCAACAGAAATTGCGTTCTGGTTATCAGCACTTCTCCATTTCCTTGCAATGTCACTTTATCTATTGTTCGGGGCGCTTGTTTCAGGTTTTTTGGACTTTTTAGACAGAATTCAACTAGAACCTAAATCATGTGTATACGAGTGAAACAGACATTTTTAGTGGTAAATAAAAATACCTTACTTTCCAAATTTGGTTGAGAAATTAAGATATTTTCATTTACCACTAAAAACTTTAATTCTAATGAAATATAATTTATGTACATATTGCAAACAGTACTCATGTTAATGCCGAAAACCTTTTGGTTGAAACAAGCGCCCTGAACAATAGACAAGTAACGGAGACGTGTTGATGATTCAATCCTCTGTCCTTACGTTTGACAGCTGGGAAGTTCATCTCCGACTGTTGCGGTTGTTGATAAAATCTCTCTACAATCTTCCAAATTATTTTTGCCAAGTTTTATACATTTCTATGGGTGAAAATGGAAATTTCTCAATGAAAGTTCATAATAGCTAAATATTAATAACTGAAACCGAACACAAACAAAATAGCTATCCGTGACGTTGTTTCGTGACGTCAATAAAGTGTTGCTGCCTTCGACGTCATCCGCCGATCGATTACGTTCAATAAAGTAAAACATGTCAGTTAAAATCAAACATAAACTGGTTTAAATTCTAACAAATAGAATATGAACCTGCTGGGTTTCGATAATAGGGAAATTCTTCACCCGATGTTAGGCTTTTTTTCCCCACTCACTTGCATCCTTTCTTCGTGTGTAAGAACAACACGCCTAACATCTCGCGAAAGATTTACAAATTGTCGATCCCAGAAGTCATTTTAAGCAAATGTTAGGCTAGTCTGGGCCAGCTTGACCGCATCATGCATGTCTTACTTGCAGATATCGGTCTGGGCAGATTAGGCCAATAAAAGCGCCCACTAGCGACTAGCACAATTTATTCGCGCGTTTTTTTCACCCGCATAAAGTCGACGTTTGCGTGACGTCATGTTGTAAATAAACGTACGACGTCAATTGTTGATGCATCAGTTAAACTTTTTAACGTCACTTGCTGCTTCTCATACGTTAAAAATAAGACATTATTTTTAAAATTAACTTAAAAATATGTTTTTTGAAAGTCTCGTTGAATTTCTATAAAATCTCGCCAAAAAAGCCCAAAACGATTGGGCGATTTCAAACGTCCTATTTTCCCCTAGACTGCTACACAGCGTTTAAATATAAACGACTGTAGAAGTCCGCCATTATGTTTACTTGCTTGTTTTATAGGCTTAGCCATTTTCATAGTTTATAGATATCCCGCCACCTTACTTCCTTTATGTAAGTGACGCGTCTGCATTATGTAAACAATATTGAGTGAAATCCCAATACCATTCGCAACATCTCGTACACTGCTTCGCAGCATGGCTCGAATGTAATACACAGGTTTTCATACTAGCATGACGCGCGTCAGATTCCCGCCAAAACGAATTTCCATTCAAAATCAAAGTTATCTTCAACATTTTGCGATGTCATTTAGCCGATTGCTCTATCTATAGTTTATTTACGTAAAGCAGTGATAAAACCTTTATCTGCATTGTAAAAAATAAACACTCAACGCAAATTACACACCAACACGTGTTGGTAGCGGCTGTATTTTTACATAGCAACAGTGCCTTATTTTCTGTGACGTTGCCTTCCGGCTAACATGAATATACCGAAGCGCCGTGATACACACGAGGCGAGATCCCGAAGAATGACGGGATTGGCCGAGCGTTCACGACTGATCCCAATACATGTATATATTTTTACAGAACGTCGATCAGACGATTGGCCACGATCATGGTTGAAATGCGCTTTATTTAGCCGTAATTTAGCAGTCTAATTTTCCCCAGGCCCTGTTTCTGGGTCCGTGTAGCATAGCTTAACGAAGAAATCTGAAGTGGGCGGGGTGACCGAGGCTAATGTTAGGCCACATATGAATGTCGATTTGTTTTGTGGTAGAGGCTGACCACACTATTTTTCATAGGTAGATTCAGTACTGTATACCTCCCGCCATCCATACGAATCGACACTTTCTCACTTGACAATCCCAGTGGGATTCGAACCCACAGTGGTGAGAGGCGAGAAGGTTTTTAGGCTATTAAATAACGT
This sequence comes from Cyrtodaria siliqua, assembly GCA_037043455.1. NCBI lineage: Eukaryota > Metazoa > Mollusca > Bivalvia > Adapedonta > Hiatellidae > Cyrtodaria > Cyrtodaria siliqua. The sequence goes on along the minus strand of JAWPHD010000881.1, from coordinate 282,845 downwards.
TCATCGAACTGGTTGGCTACTGCTTTTTGTTTCGAAGGTGCTGTGGTCAGATACCATTTAATGAATGTAATCAATATGCTGTGTCTTGCACCTATCAATATCGTGGCTAGCTTAATGGTAAACCACTGAGTATTACCACTGATGTATGTTTTAATGTCGACATACTTTTACAATTATATATGTTTGTTTCACATTATACATTCTGTTTGTCGTCAGCTTTCAATGCCTTAACATAATTTGTATAGCTGACAAATTGTATTTGAAGAGGGGATTTGTAGTATGCATATTAGCTCCGATTCAAAAACAACCAATGGCTGTTCAAAGGCGGCAACGCTGTCATCACATTTGTGTTAATATTTATATCTAAATACTTATATACACATGTTTACCCCATTGTCATTTCCTTTTCTTTTATGTGCATTTCTAATCAATGACAACCTTTTTTGTCTTATAAAATCCTCAATATCATTACTTGGTCCGAGTATTAACTTTCATACCCCATCCAACCCCTTCTCACAAAGGCAAAACGAGGTTGGCTGGGATATGAAATAAAACCTTAATTTCGGCTTAAAAAGTTTGCTTATTGCAAAATTAAAACATTTAATAGGTACTTTTAAACAGGTAATCGCATTTTTCAGTAAAAATCAGTTATAAAATCCTGCTATTTCGCTTAATGGAATTAAGACGGGACCACGTAATGTGATTCTGGATAGTACTTTTTCCTAAATAGCAATCAATCCGTTTAACTTTACACTATCTTAACCAGTATCCGAGACACATAAATAAGCTTCGACGATAGCGTGTCTCTTTTGGAATTAAGGCAAGGCTGTTTTATTGGATATTTCTTAGACTGGGATTGGTCTAGTTTTATTAAATCAAGAAATAATAACATTGATGGACCGCAGTTTATTGGATTTTTTCTTTATATCTGACAGACTGGGATTGGGTATAATATATTGGTGCTTTTTCTTAATATCCGCCATCAGCAAACCCGGAGTCATTGGTATTCAAAGAAGTTGTCAAAGTTGTATGCTTTTCTGCACAAGCTGATATTCAACTATCCGAATGTAATGTCATCGCGGAACCCTCGCAAGTCTCAGAATTCTTACCAGAGGATGAGGTTTTGGATATAGACAACTCTATAGACTGGAAGGCTGAGCAGTCACTCGATCCAGACATTGCTCGTGTGCAAAGTATTGTAGAAAAGAAGAACATGATACAACCAGCTACCACAGTGCCAATATCACAAAGGCAGAAGTATCGACACTTTAAATAGTACGAATACTATACACGTCTGGAAAAGTTTATAAAAAAGGAGTGGGAGAGTGGACCCTTGGAAACGGCCGAACACGATAAATATGAAATATTGCAGTCTCGGTTTGCTTGAGACTATTTTCATATAAACTTTGCAAACAGCAAACATATTTTCATCCACATTAGTTTTTCCCGGTAACCGGATATTTAGGTCTAATTACACTAAATCAACAGGATGTGCTCGTCTGGTGCATCGAAAGTAGTTCTGTATTAAAGAGTGCTAATCTTTTTTTCTTTAAAACCATTTTTAGTGCAGTTTCCTGTTATTTTTTGGCTGTAACTGTATTCTGGACATGTTGTTGATATTTGAAAATGCAGCTCATCATGTTTTTGACAGTTTTTGATATAAATTTGAGAAGTGAAAGTAGATTGCAAGGGGTAAAAATAGTGTTGACCTTTGAACCGGTGTTAGTATACAACTGAAGAAATGTTTCTTAGAAGGTATTAAACCCCCTATTTCCTTGTTGATATTTAATAGCAGACATGTTTATTTGCATGATAAAGTCAGTTTCCCAGAATTATAACGAGGTTTGAGTTTTTAACAGGTTGCCAACATTCTAACTTTACTATGGAAGGGCAATGGAGACTCATTTACGCTATTATAACCTTTACACTGACGGTGAGCACCTAAATTCAACTCCTACAAATGATCCCATTCTCCAGTTACAGATCAATTCAGCAACTCTGTTACATTTGGAAACAACTGATCCAAAACAACTCGTGCTCGCAGCTCTCCATATCTAGGGTCTTCAAATGGTACTTTGGATGTCCAAAATCTATCCCACGGCCCTTTAAGACGTTGAGCCCCACGTTGGACGCCAACATATGTCACAGGGTTTAGTGGGGGTTGAAAATGAATGAGTCTTAAAGGGGGTACATCAGGATTTTCCTGGAAACATCTTAAATTATAAAATTGTTCCAGTTCATGATAAAACACTTATATCAATCAAAATATGATGTTAGAACCATTTTGTTAATATCTAAACTTTGAAAACACCATATAGCTAGGACGGAATCGGACGTAAAATGCTGAAATTAACCCTGGTGCGTCACCTAGGATAGCACGTATTGCTGTGCAGAATGAATTTCTTTGCAAATAAGGGATAATTTTTAGGCTCATTCATTATGTTTTGGCCATGTAGAATAGAAAATATTAATATTTTTCAATTTTAAGTCGGACACCTAGACCCCCATGAAAAGCCTGATGTACTCCCTTTAAGCTCTGTATATAGGATACGACGAAGCTGAATTCTGTATATTCAAGTTATAGAATAAATAACTTCAGACAAAATATTATATGTCTGTTCTCTCAAGAACGAAAATGGCAACTGGCGCATTTCCCTCCCATGACCCAATGATTTTAAAAGGGAACTTCCGTTTCCTCTTATATGGCGGGGAATAATACCCTTAGGTTTAAGCAATCTACTTAAGGTACCAGCTCACTCATACCTGATACACACGCACTGGTGAAATTAATGTGCAATAAAATATTGATAGATATTAATACATATCTCAAATACATAGTCTACAATATGGTATTTAAAACAGGTAATGAACATATATACATAATAGGGCTAATATATTGTATAGGACTACATAAGGACTTATGAATGTATGAATAAGGGAAGTAATCGGATATGTACCGGCGACAATGGCACTAACACAACATCAAACAAAAAAGTACTAAGCATTTGTAGAAGCATGAAAAATGCAGTTCTCAACTGTAGGGGTACATGTAGGTGGTGGTGAGTCTAAGGGGACCGATGAAAAAAGTTTGACTACGTTAAAAGCGTCAAAAAAACATCTTTCTATTGATGAAAGTCAAAACATGAAATTCTCTAATGAAAAAAAAAAATCGGTTCACATGATAATCGTTCTGAACCTGGTGAAAAACACAGTAGGTAATATAGACTCACAAGAAAATGTTAAAACGGAATATAAAGTTGTATCCCTAATTAATTCCAGTCGTTTTAAAAACGTGTGAACGCTTTCAAGGAAACATCTTCAAAGGTAAAGTAACTGTATACTTAACAGTTTAGACAAGTAATAACAACTATAGTTGATAATTGAGTCAAAACAATAAAAGTATAAGTGTGTAAAGAATGTCAAAATACGTCAGAGATTCAGACACTATTACTTTTTGTGGCTATATTCTGGTGATACCGTAGATGACTCTAACCTAATGCGAATGGGCATTGTAATTTGACTGCATAAGTTTGGCATTAATGGTTTGGTATGTAGGTCAATTTCGCACAATTCGTCAAAATACAAAAACCTATCAGGATTTAAACAGCCTTCCGTGATTTTCGTTTATTTGTTTGTTTGTTTGTTTGTTTGTTTTGTTTTGTTTTACCTCAGTATCATTTTGTTTAAGGAAACCACAATGTAGCGAGAACCTCTATTTAAATAACCTATTTACACATAGCCAGCAAATATAGATGTCAGGCGAGATTATGCGATGGCATCTCTTTTGCCATCCGTCGTCTGTTAGCAGTTTCACAAAAAATAGCATCTCTAAAATCGCTGCCCGTACATAAATGATGTTTGGTCATCACACTACTTGTGTTGTCCTTTTTCATAGTTATATTTTTCTTTGCCGCCCGTCATCAAAAATGGTCGCCGTTACACACATTAGACCAAAATAAACGACATTTAAAACGATGAAACAACTTAATATTCAGTACTAGTAATAAAGTACGAGTTCTTTAGATTGGGCTCTTTCTCGTCGTCGTCAGACAGTCAAAACAGTCAGGATGACAGCCATGGCAACTAGAATTTATCATAGTAATATACAGCGAAGTCTACAAAATTCATCTGGAACTTTCCGATTCCAATATATACGCTGTCGAATTGATCCTTTGCGTGTGCATGTTTCTTTTATTTATCAATTTTAAACGTATTTGAAATTATTTTACGAATTAGTTTCGTTAAATGAGTAATAACACGTGTTATCTTCCCAAGGATATATTTCCTATATTTCCCATCGCTACTTGGTCATTGAAAAAGCATGGGAATCTTGTTTATGCTCAATGACTGAACAACTCAGGTATATAAATTGAGGCTCGCTTGTAGTTTTTCTTTGTGTTACATTGCTATATTAGATATTGCCTTGGGTAAGAAAAGCTCAATAATTTAGCTAGTTTAAATACAAAACTTGTCTGATATTTCTTTATTGTTTCTGGAACAAAAATGATATCAAAGCATTAAATGAACAACTTTCGGTTGTGTGTTTATATTTTACTGCACACAAAAAGGCTTTACTGGGTGGGCCTCATAATCTGTATCAAAAGTGAATATCACAATGTTCTCTTGGCTAACAGTGATTTACAGTAGCAACTCTCCACATACCCCCCCCCCCCCCCCCCCCCCCCCCCCCCCCCCCCCCACACACACACACACACAAAGATCCCACAAATACAATAGGCTCGAAATATGTCCTTAAAGGTATTTGTTTCCCCGAGAACATGTAATAGATAGAGTCTGGTCTCAGCGAGTTGGCTTATTTAAACACAGAGGCGGGCGTAGCCCATCGAGGTGTTTAAATAACCAACGAGTTGAGACAGACTCTATCCTTTTTGTAGCATGGTGTACTTAGTAACACTGTGACGTCATAGTGACCGTACTCTAAATTCCAATATCCGGTAGTTGTAGCACGGCATAGCCACGCCCCTTTAGTTACCCTAAATTAAACGATTTAATGCTCTGCATTCATCAAAGGAAATATCACCGACCATGCTACAAAATGCTGCTAATAGCTGAATGATATTTCTTTGATTAAGCCATACTGATAATGTCTATTCATGACAATCTGAGGATGAATATTACTCTAACAAAAGTGCAAAGAAGATTTGCTTTTATAAAGCTAATGACATTATATTATACATAAATACGGGTCTGAAAGTCCTTATTTATTCAATTATATTTGTTTTGTTTCGTTGCCGCCCGTCATTAAAGATGCTCGCCATTACCATGATTACTAACAACAGATATTTCAAAGACATTTTTTTCGAAATCTATCATTCAGTTGTAAAAAAATAACTCATGATGATTCTGGGATTGAATTATTATTCTATCCAGGTTGTGTTGTTTTTCATTGTAAAATATCAGCCGCCATGGAAACGCGAATATATTTAGGGAAATACAATAGAAAATACATTTTCTCTTCAAGAACTTTCCCAATTTAATTTAAACTGTGTCTAACTGTTATAGAGAATGTTCATGTTCTTTCTTTACAATTGGAAACGTGTTCTGAAGTTGTTTTACAGACCGTTCATTTTCTTTTTAAAATTTATCAAACAGGTTAATTCCTCGCCTTAATATTCAATTTTATTTCTCGGGGGAACATAGCTGAACATTGTCTTTGAACAAACCATGCTGATTATGTTGTGATACCATTTATTCTGAGGATGAATAAAAAATAAATATTTTTCAGTTTATAATCTGAAAAGATGGTAGCCACGGGAACCCAAAATTAGCATGGAAATATACAGGAAAATCAAAGAAATACGTTTTCTCTGAAGATGCCTTCCTGATGGCATTGAAAAATTGTTTAAGTGTTCCTTTAGATGTTTCTTTTCGTTATCAATTTTAAATTTGGAATTATTTAGCGAACCAGTTTCGTTTAATACATAATACAAGAACACATGTTCTTCTCTGAAAATTTAGTTATATTCCTCGGGAACATAATAAGTTTAAAGTGTGTTTCACATTCAAACAAATTGTCGATAACAAATATGCCGCCTGTGAATGTTTTATTTCTCAGCAGATTTTGAAAAGTAAGGTATTTGTATTTACCACTTAACATTCATCTTATGATGTGAGTTAAAATCTTCGTAAGATCCTTGGTCATAATCACTTTCATACAATCATTGTAACACTTGTTAAAACGTTTATCAACATAGGTTATGGCCCTATCATTTTACAACGCACTGCATGTCTAGTGTGTGACCCATTTACAGTTCGCAACTATGCTTACAAGCAAGCCCATTATAGGTGGCTTTGAAGTAGAATACCGCTTAAGCCGGTGCTAGGGGGCGTGAGAGGTGTTCCTTCTTTCATTACTTCTCATGCACAGACTCAATAAAACCGAGTCTGCTGCTTTATTCTTCTTAATTGTGTTTGTTGCTCCCACAGGATCACCTTTAACAGTATTTATTTACATCTTTGATTGAACGATGACCGGAGATATTGTGAACCCCTTTGATGACTTCTACCTAAATCCTCATAGGACGGTAGCGTTTCATGTGTGTCCTAAATTGTGTCTTGTCGAACCCTTAACTGTTTGTTCTCTTGTTGCTCTGGTTTCTGTCAAGTCGCTGAATACTATTGAAGGCCTCAAGGCTTTTTTATAATATATGTATATGATCATGTATGTATTATAGTTATATTGCCTGTAAGTGCTCCCTTGTTTGTTAGAGAATATAACTTGGAGGGATATCTTTATTTACATTGTCCCGTTTATTATGATAACAACTATGGTCCGAGGGAGGTTTGGTGCACCCTATAACTTGGTTTAAACCTCAAATGAAAGTTTTGCCACTGACCGTTCTAAAGCGGTAGCCCTATCGCCAACCATTGTTTATGTTTGCGATGTCATATCTTGCCTTTTATTCATCTTTGTAGTTGTTGTTTGTTTCTGTGCGTGTTTGTGGTTGAATGTGTTCTTGGATGCTACATCTCCTGTTTAACGTTTATATCTACTTTTATTTAGGTAATAGATTGTAGTTGAAAGTCCAACACACTTTGGCAGAAACAAGCGTCACGTTTTTCCGAAGTAGCACCTTCAGTGATCATATCACTGTGATATTCATTGTATGAAATAATTTATCAAATATTAGTATCAGCAGGTTGATATTAGCAGGAGAAGAAATATGAGAGAGATATAGAGCTCTGTAGCTTTTCCAGTTTGTAATGAATAATCGAAAACAATTCTGCTTCTCGAATTTGCGATCCCCTGACCTTCTTCGGGAAAAGGAATTTATTTAACAGCCTACATTTTTGCTTCACTCTTACCATAGCATGGACATACAATACTTATGTTAACAACTCATACGTTACATATAGTGCATGTCACACTGACATCAAATAATATATTATCCTAACGTCCCCATATTATTTTTTTTTTTTTTTTCTTGTAATGAAATTGTGTATGGGTACATTTGAACCGTATTCCAACATTACTGCACAACATTTTTGCTTAACCCATTGCGAATTTTAGTATAAGATGGTGTCGTAGAGAACATGCGGATCCAAACTCGCTTTCTACTTGAAAAAAATAAAATTATAGATACACGTATTAACTTTTATAATGCTAAACCCTCATTACTTCCTACGAAACCTAGGTTTTCCTTTCGTAATTTAAAATCGGGAATTCAAGAATTCATAATAAAATTAGTTTTAGTTTTAGTTCAAGCTGATAAAGCAGCTAATAATGTAATTATTGTTTGACGCCTACATTACGTCAATGTTTAATCTCTGGAACTCGGTAGCACTAATTCGTATACTCCAGTTCAATCTGCTGAGGATGATGTTGTTTCCACACATATCACTCGGTGTACTTCTGCCAAGGTTGGGGTAGACGAAAAGCAGAACAAACTGCCAACTATGTACTGGATTCCTAAATTACATAAAAATCCGTATAAGACCCGCTTTATTTCGAATTTTAGTGCCTGCACCACCACAAAAATTTCCAAACTTTTAACTTCTTGTCTTACTGCCGTTAAAGTTCACGTTAAAACATATTGTGCTAAAACATATGAAAACTCTGGGATTTAATTGATTTTGGTCTATTAAAAATTCAGGAGAAGTTCTTGATAACATTTACAATAAACTTCAAGTTTAATCTATAAGCACTTATGAATTCTCTACACTATATACAACATTAACACATCACCTTATCAAAGATAAGCTTATTGCTCTTATTCAAAAAAAAAACTTTCCCTACAGAAAAAACTACATTTTTGGCATGTAACAATATTAAAGCGTTTTTTAATTAACAGCAGTTTAGACAATTTCACTATTTGGACTTGCCAAGAAGTTTGTGAAGCACCTTACTATTAGATCATATTTTCGTCAGGTATGGAACTACCGTTTATAGACAAATTGCTTGTATCCCTATGGGCACGAACTGTGCACCCCTTGTCGCAAACTTGTTTTTATATTGCTATGAAAGAGATTTAATGTTGAGTCTTTCACAAGATACCCAGGCAGATATTATTGAAGCCTTTAATGATACCTCTCGGTATCTAGATGACATATTGAACATTGACAAGCCTTTCTATTCGACTATGGTTAATATTATATATCCTAAAGAACTTGAAATTAACAAAGCTAATATTTCTGATACTAACGCTTCTTTTCTCGATTTACATCTCTCTATTGAAACTGGTGAAATAATTAGCAAAATATATGACAAGAGAGACGATTTTAATTTTGATATTGTTAATTATCTAAATGTTAATTGCATTTAGATGCGGATGCTCCCCGAGAACTTCTAATGGGGTATATATGTCCCAAATTAATCGTTTTTCTGGAGCTTGAACTCGAGTTGATGACTTTAATATTCGTAATCTTTGTATAACTAAAAAGCTACTCCATCAGGGCTAGCGTTATCATAGACTTCGTAAAACGTTTGCAAAATGTTATTATCGTAACCCTGATCTTCTTTCCTAATATGACAGTAATTTAAGAACTCTTCTGCGACAAGGACTATCACAACCTGACTTCTATGGTGACGTGATTTACAGACTTCGTCAGATCCTTGGTCAGGATCTCTTTCATACTATCTTTGTTAAACGTGTTTATCACAAGAGATTATGACCCTGTCATTTTGCAACGCACTGCATGCTTAGTGGTGGACATATTTACAGTTCGCCACTATGATTTTCGTCTTTAATTATGTCACTATGCTTTTCCTTTTTAATTCTGTGTTGACCGGACAGGCTGTGGACCGTTTTATGACGTCTACCTAAAGCCCAAAATAACGGTGACGTTTGATGTTTGTCTGCAATCTTGTCTTGTCGTGCCCACAATGATTTGTTCCCTTGTTGCTCTGGCTTCTGCCAAGTCACTGAGTACCTTCTTTGTGACTTTCTAGGCTATTGTTTTTTGTATTTATATATACATGACCAGCTTTATGTTTTACTTTTATAGTTCCTGGGGATTTCTGTATTTACACTGTATCGTTTTATTGTGTTGATAGGGTAAATATAAGATTTGGTACACCCTAAAACCTGGTTTAAACGCCCGGCGGCCTTTTTTGCCACTGACCGTTTCAAGGCGGTAACCCAATTGTCAAACGTTTTGTGTTTGTGATGTCTTATTTGGCCTTTTATTCATCTTTAAAGTTGTTCTTTGTTTCCGTTTGTGTTTGTGGTTGTCTGTCGTCCTTGAATGCTGTTTTTCTATTTCGATATTTATATCTACTTTTATTATTGGATGAGCAGTGTTCAAGCTTGGTGCACATGCAGTTCGTTTGTTGTTTACATTCGAATTAACAATATGGGGCGTTTGACTTTCCTATTAGTATATGATGCAAAACATCACTAGAACACAGACCAGATATTGCAAGCTCAAAACAAATACCTCTCGGTAAACAGAAGGAATGTTTCTTTACCTTCACTTTCCAACAATATGTCAAACGGAAACATGCAACATAAACACCTTCATCCAACAATATGTCAAACGGAGACATGCAACATAAACATGTTTATTTATACGACGTGTTAATTGACTACTGGACTAGAATAGTCGGCGAAAAAGAAAACCCACTGGGTAATGTAAAACATTTATTTAAGCACAGTGCAAGGTTAGTAAACATATTGAATTGAAATTGGGTTTAGGGCGCATCAATATGGTATCAACAAGAATGAACATTTAAGTCTCTATTTACTCGATTTACTCGATGTAAATAGAGGCTTGACACATATTGAGAATGGACCTAGAACCACCTAACTTGGGCTAGAGGGCGTGATCGGTAGTTAGCATATTTCACTACCACTCATGAACAGTCTCAATCAAACCGAGACTGCAATATTTCGTATGTGTCGTGCTCGGTCGTTTCTAAAGGTCCATTATCATACTCTTTTTTTGCAGAAATGCAGAATTCGAGTTGTTGCAAATTATGTTGTAGATACTCCATTTTTCGTTACGGCCTCGAACATTTATTTTCTGCCATGACAAAAATAACAAAATCAATATGAATTCGTGGGATTTTACTCTAGCCCGGTAACCTTACCGAACACACTGGAAAAAGAGACAGCAGGGAAAGTAGTCACGGTCATATCTGCAGATTAAATTTCTAAAAACATGTCGTAAACATAATATTCTGCATTTTCACAACGATATAAATCAAAGATTAATTTATCAAGCTACCGTAGTATAATAGGCTATTTTATCTGCTGACACAACGAGCTCGATGTAAGAAACGTTTGATCCGCAGTAGGACTTTAAATCGTAATATTAATACACAGTTATACATACTCAAATGGGCTCTGCGGGCACAACTACAATATATAATCGTTAAAACAAAATATAAATGACGAAATTGCTTATTGGAAACACGAATTTATTTAGCCCCCATTACTTGCCGTCTTGAACAACTTGCCATCCATATATGCAAATTGACACTGTTAAGTCGATCTAAAAATGCGAAAGTAAGTAAGTAAGTAAGTAAGTAAGAACAAAAGCATTGCCAACACACCAACAACAACAACCCCTTGCGGAAATACTTTATTCCGCGAGGAATTTTAAGAGAATGATATATCTGGAAATTGGGTAAGCGATTCATTTCAACATTCGTATTGAATGGCATCGTAAACTTGATCCAAAAAGAATAATGGGAATTTATATAATTAATATAACTACTATCAGTCCAAATTCTTTTGGTATAGCACCAACGGGAGTTTTCGTCTCAAGTATTGCTTGGAGTTTAGTACAACGCGAATGCGGACATGTTTCAAGTTGACCCCGTCTCATAGCAACGCGCAGAGCTGACCTCAACTTTGTAACCTACTCCTTATGTAGACTGTATTAGTTTTAACCCTTACAAGTGATGCAACAGATAATAATATTACCGACAATCTCATCTTATTTGCCCGATGTTGATTAAAATAATTGGGGTTTGTTTTTTTTTCAATATGCGAGTAAAGTAACCTTTGTTTATTAGTATATATATATAAACAATACATGTACTGTAAACCATTAATAACTTTAGTATCCGGACATTCAACGAATGGTTTATTTACAGTTATTAACGATTGCACAAAAGTAAAGCTTTTAATACAATTCTCATTAATAATGATATTTGTAAACGCCTTAAGTCGGCTGAGAATCAATGATAAACACAAAGAGGAACCCTATCCAAATGTGAAGCTGTTTTATTTTATTGATCGATGATCGATCAAAATTGTTTAGTGATGACGCGGACAGTTATTAATCTGACCCTGTATTTACCAGTTTTATGACTTCTAACAACTATCTAAACTGTTTCATTTGAAGTTTTAACAAGACCATTCGGCAAATTAAGACTTCCCTATCGGTTTAAACACCTATCTAAAGTATTGCACATGCATAACTCTCTCATTGGCATTAAACAACTGCCACATTTCTTAAATCATTGAACGGAAACCAATTTTCTATTTATAAAAATGAAGTCACCTTGACCTTTGAATCAGTGACATGAATAACAATCTCGTGCTTCTTTTCCGAGTATGAGCTCACCTAGTGATGACGTTTTCGATAAAATTGTCAAGGTATTGAGCGGAAACCAATTTTCTATTTAATAATAACAGTAACCTTGACCTTTGACCAAATGACTTGACATTCTTTCTATGAAGAGCAACTTCTGGTGAAATACCGTTTAAATCAAGGGAAGCGAAACCCAATTTTCTATTTATAGTCGTCTTGATCTTTGACCAACTGATGTAAATTACAACCATGGGCACTTTCATAGCCGTACATGTGGTGAAGATTTTTATAAAATCGCTAAAGTTATTCAGTGGGTACGAAACATGACAGACTGACGGACGGACTGACTAACTGACGGAATGCAATCCTGTAATCCCTACAGTCACGACCCCAAAGGACTAATACACATTTTCTATTTTAAAGTAAGTAGCGAATCACGAGTAAATACAGATTAACTTATCCGAAAAAACAAACTATTTCAGTCTGTTATCACATATGTATGACACGAGGCTTTGTGAACAAGATCTAAAGAGACGGTTAAGACATACAAGTAATATCACTAACTGCATAAACAGCAAGTCAAAACATGCATTACTACCTTACTAATATTAATTCAGTCCTCTCTCAAGGAACGTTACAGCTTGTACGGAATATAGCTTGAAAAATAAATAAGCGCACTTCAGATTCATACTGTAAGATACTGAAAAATATATAATAATTGATATGGATTGGCCACGTGCTGTCATGACGCTTCACTAATTCATCGAAATTGTTATTCAGGATAGTCTCCAATGTACTGTCCTAGTTTAGTTGTCGTCCGCTGGTAAAACCATGTTCAGACGGCAAAACAGGCAAACGATACTATACCTACTTTTCTGTCCTATGTCCAGAGGTTGGGTATATTTTGCTTACACTTTGGGTAATTCTATTTTATACACCATCATCTATGCATTTGACGGATTTTATTTATAACGACATTGAACGTCAGGGCTTTTTTCCACAAAATTGGCAAGATGCCCAGGCCTGTCCATTTTGGGAAGCACGCGCTTATTTCTCGTTTTGGGAAAGATGCAAGATTTCATCGATTAAGTAAATATGACAATACTATGCTTTATTTATATTTCCATCCATTGCAGATCCCTTTGGAGGAGTAGGCAGAGGGGTAGGCAGAGGGGTAGAATCCCCCAAATTCATGTTCATTTTATAATTTTTTTGTTCATGTTCATTAAAGGTCTTTATCATGATCCCTGCATTGTTTCAGGTGCCATCTCGCTCACATCAAAAGAGCAGTGGCAGAAAAACAATAAACGTGGCTCCAGCGTAAATGGAGTTACTACGATAGAATTTGCCTTAAAACCCAATTCAATTATCATCCATTATTTACTATAGTTACTATAATTACTGACTTCTCAGTCAAAACTGACTTAGACAGACAAAAACACATTTACAGAATTAATATTTGTTCTCAAAAACTGAGAGACGGCTGCTTTCTTATTGGGAAAACCTTCTGCCACGATTGGGAAAAAACAGTATTCAACTAGAAATAGGCCTGTTACAAGTCTCTGTTATATAAGGTAACATTCAATAACGTCAGGCTTACAAGCGTTGAACTATTAATACTGCCAACGCCATAAAGCTGATTTTGTAACGATAGTGATCTCAATGATTCTTCTTGTCCTATTTGGAAAATGTTGTCGTAGTATTGAACTCATATTGTACTGCAACAACCATTTTGTTATTATACAATGTTGTCAATGAATGGAAACTTTGAATAATATAACAATCTGCTCTGCACAAAGTGGTGTTGTGAATTTTCATTAAAAGCCATATAAAGGCAATTTATTAATGTATACGTTAACGCCTCATTGATCGGGATGTTTAATATGCAGGAAATATGCAGGGAACTATGTGAAATGTGAGCATGCAGCTGTTCATATGATATCGACCCAACGTGTCATGAGCAATAACTTGTTGTTTTTCGTTTAAATTAAAAACCTAGATGCAATATATTTTACCCATCCCTAATTTGATTTGCTCTAGGAAATGGAACATATTATTCATCTCTTAAACAAGTGAACCACCTACAAAAAGTATTTAATAAGTTCATGGCCATGCAGCTAATATAACATTTTATTTATTTAGGGTCAATGTATGCAAATAAAGTATTCTTCTGGTAAGCATCCGATACAACCACCATCGGAACTTGCTCGGCAATTTCCGCAAAATGCAGTGTTAACCGGATACGGAAATCGACGACGCATTTCCGATTTGCGCCGAGTGCATTATACATCTTGGAAATTAATATTTAGGTCACGCAAGCGATGTTCTCAACATCGATGAAAGTACTTAAATACATCCAGGAACGAACATTTGCTTCTACGCAGATTATCAACATTATATGTATACTTTCGGAAATGCATTGTTCTTGCTGTTAATTGCTGAACATATGATTGTAATTAAGCCACGCTGGTAATGTGCTGTCACGAAACCATTCTGAACATAATCTGAAAAGATGGCCGCCATGGGAATCCGAAATTTACATTGAAATACCATCTTTTTTTATACCATTTTAAATTTATTTGGAATTATTTGTATTCCTTGGGAAAATATTTCCTTGCTGACGCCAGACTTGTAAGTTATCACATACTTGCCTATACATGCGTAGTTTTTGAATATACGATACGACGTATACCTAGCTGGTCATATCAATCAGGATTCAGTTGCCGGGCAATAAAACTTGATCACACGGGTGAAATAAAGGGTTATTCTAAAGCCAATAATCTGGCGCGAAAACAGGACGGAAGAAATACGCATTACAAATCGTATACAATCGTAACTAATCGGAAATTTCCGTAGCACTCCGGTACAAGAGTCGAAATGATAAGAATCGGAAAAAAATATTTACGTTAGTTTCCTTGATTTATCTATTTATTATTCTTGGATGAAATAACCACCGATGACCATTCATTTTTTTTTTTTTTTTTTTTTTGACAAGACAACTTCAAATTCAATGTCTTTCATTTTAAATCAAGTTTCGGAAAACAAAACTTACGTGACAGACATTAGAGTGGACTAGATCTATTAATAAAACATATTTCTCCCTGAAAAACAGCGTAGTGAGTGCGCTGAAGTTCAACAAAGTCAATGCTGAAGTATATGATAAATAGAATAAGAAAGGCGTATTTTCATATCACACCCCATATCAGGCCCTCAACTCATATCTGCTCTAAAGCTAAAGCTCTCGGGCTGATATGGAGGGCCTATAGAGTGTGATATCAAATTAGCCAACTATTATTCTCTTTTTGTATGTCCACGACACATTCACTCTGACGATGAATAATATTCTTCGTTTCAAAGAAGATTACATTTGTAATAAAAAAACACGTTTGTAAACCCACAGCGGTCTTTTTTACCACAGCCCGTTCCAATGCGGTAGCCCTATTGTCCACCCTTGTGTGTTTGTGACGTCTTATCTTGCCCTTTATTCATATTTATATATAGTTGTTCTTCGTTTCTGTGTGTGTTTGTGGTTGACTGTCGTCCTTCAATGCTACTTTTCCTGTTCGATTTTATTTTGTATAATCTCTTAATATCTTAATATTTTATTACAAATGAATAAGGTTTTCGGAGAAGATGACATTTTTAAAGGTCTTCCCATGTTTTCATCATATCTGTAGGGTTTATTAAAAAATTGAAAGTATGAAAGGAGAAATTTGGATATCGTCGAACACGATAAAGCAGTCTCGTTTGATTGATTGTTCATGAAAGGTAGTGGGAAGTGATTGCTACCGTTCACGCCCTCCAGCCATGGGTAGAGCGAAATAAACAAAATGGAATTTAGTTTGTCGCCGTTACAAAAAAAAGGACATTCAAAGACTTCTTCTTCGAAACCACTCACTCACGTGAAATAAAATTTCATGTGCATGATTTTGGGTTTAAACTCTATCAACGTTATGTTGTTTTTATGTTTCCTTTCTTTACAAATTAGAAACGTATTTGAACTTGTTTGCGAACCATTGTCCTTGTAAAATAAATAAATATAGATATAAAAATCGAACAGGAAAAGTAGCATTTAAGGACGACACAAACACACACAGAAACAAAGAACAAATTTAAAGATGAATAAAAGTCTAAATAAGACATCACAAACACAAAAGGGTTGACATAGGGCTACCGCCTTGGAACGATCAGTGGCAAAAAAGGCCGCTGGGGGTTTAAAACAGATTCTATGGTGCACCAAACCTCACAGTTACCCTACTGTCATCCCCATAAAAAGGGACAGTGTAAATAAAGAAATCCCCGCCATGATATAATCTCTAACCAACAAGGCAGCATTAATAGGCAAGTAAAACAAAATATGCTCGTGTATATATAAATACAAGAAAACAATAGCCTAGAAAGCCACAAATAAGGTACTCAATGACTTGGCAATGACTTGGCAATGACTTGGCAGAAGCCAAGAGCAACAAGAAAACAAACCATTGAAGACACGACAAGATAATATCAAACGTCAACGTCCTTTTGGGCTTTTGGTAGACGTCATCATTGGGTTCACAGCCAGATCGGTCATCGCACAATTAAAGAGGTAGGCATAGTGGCGAACTGTAAATGGGTCCATCACCAAGCATGCAGTGCGTTGCAAAATAATAGGGTCATAACCTCGTATGATAAACCATTTAAAAAGTTTAACAAAGATAGTATGAAAGTGATCGTGACCAAGGATCTGACGAAGTTTGTAAATCACGTCACCATAGAAGTCGGGTTGGGATAGTCCTTGTCGCTGAAGAGTTTTTAAATTACTTTTATATTTGGAAAGATCAAGGTTACGATAATAAAATTTTGCAAAGGTTTTACGAAGTTTATGGTTACGGTAGCCCTGATATTCTGTCAAAGTTATGTAGTGTTTTTATCGTTAAATATCGCAGTTTTTTACATTATGTTGGGAAATAAAAAAAAAGCTAATATTTGTCTGAAAGAAATTAAACGTATGGGAACTTGTTTACGAACAAGTTTCTTTTTAAAAGTAGTAAAACAGCACCTTTTCATGTCTTAAAATTCCATGGCATTCCTGAGGAAACAAAACTGCGTATGTAATATCGTGATAGCATTTACTCTGAAGACGAATAATAGTTGTGCTCATTTTCGAAATTTAAGATGGCCGGTGATACTTTCTTTCAGTTTGTTGTTTTTCTTGGCCACCAATCCCGCCAAAATTGCAGTCACGGCCAAAATATTAACATAGAATTATATCGGAACATTAAATGACCTGACCAGACCTGAGCTCAGTATACCGCCTAATACAAATGTTGTATGCATGTTCCTTTTGTTAACCAAGCTTTTAAGGTTGCGTGGGTGTTCTTGTGGGGTGTTTTGTTATCAAATATTGAGCATGGGGGCGAAGGAAACGCGAATATAACGAGAATCATGTTGGGAAATGTAAACTATATCTACTACTCTGAACATGTAAACTACATCTACGACTCTGAACCCGCTTTATGGATGCATAAGAAACTTGTTCCGCCTAAAACTCTAAATCGTGTACATGTACAGATGCGAATGTATGGATCATATACATACATATATTCACTGTCCTGACAACACATTCAAAACTTCGTTTTTCATGGCATTGTTCCGAATCGAAGTCGGAAATAGTTCTAGTAGTCTCCAAACCAAAGCTTTTTAAGCCAGACGTTTTGTTGTTTGAGATCCGCAATATCTGCCTATTTTCCGGAATAATCTGACGAGCCTTAGAATATGAGAACGTTTTATTGTATAGTATATAATACATAATGTATTATTATATTCTATGATATTCCATGATATATAAATAATTTAAATATACATAAAACCACATCAAGCATGAAATTGGCAGACATCGCACAACTAATATTATTTGAGATTTGCATAAAGCAAGATGTTCTTCAAGCAATATAATGTCGGTGCAGTAAGAAAAAATAGATCGAACAGGAAAAGTAGCATTCAAGGACGACAGTCAACCACAAACACACACAGAAACAAAGAACAACTTTAAAGATGCATAAAACGCAAGATTAGACATCACAAACACAAAATGGTTGACAATAGGGCTACCTCATTGGAACTGATTCCTTTCAAAAACGACTCTTTTCCATATTTAAAATCAAAACTAATATAGCATTGAAAGCGTGAGCTCAACGAATGAAGATAGATGATTAATACATATATATAAGTATTTGTCATAAATGTCTTGCTTTGTATGGTCTTAGTTTAATGCAATTGTACATTTTCAGTGTTAATTTCATTTCCTATTCCTATTACATTTTTCAATACTATTTCGTAAATTGCAATTATGAAACACTCCTCATTGCATGGTCCCGCCTTTATACTATTAAGTGATGGGAACGCTTATATTAACAGGAATTTATAACGGGTATTTCGACAATAAAACATGCTTAACAACTTGTTTTACTGCCAAATTTGATAACCTGTTTAAAATATTACCTATTAAATGTTTTTATTTTACAATATGCAAACTTTTTAAACCCAAATTAAGGTTTTATTTCATACCCCAGCCAACACCGTTTTCGCTTCTTGGAGAAGGGGTTGGATGGGATATGTAAGTTAATACTTGGTCCACGTGATGTAACAATTGCTTATTCGGAGCACTGAATTAATAACAAGATATATCAATAATGTCACGTGATCAGGCATCGTATATTCTTGCGACTTACAAACGCGAATGTTTTAAATAATATGACGTGAGTGCTTTATTTATTGCAAGCCCGTTTAATACATTTTTCAAATCTAGGATGTCATTGCCAAACACTTATTTGCCTCTATGTTCATATTTTCATGTATACATGTCAATGAAAAAATGAGTTATTTGTTTATGCTCACTTACTTTAGTATAACTAGTTAGCCTCTAGTACTAAATAGGAGTTATATTTTCTTATATATTTGTCAGTGTATTTCATTTAGTTTCAGAGAGATCTGCAGTGAGTCACGGAGGTATAGAATCACTTGGATTAAACGTCTAAATTTAAAATGAAAGGAAAAGTCTATTTAGTTTCCGATTTAGATTTACTCTTTTATTTGTATGTTGGCAACATTTCTTGTCCTACAACTGTGAATGTTGTCATAGTTATAGTCATATCCATGTGAGTGCCAACTTATTTGATGATTGCATTTTGACTTTTGTCCGCAACATTAGTTATTAGCAATTATTTATATCTATGTTTATTGTATATTTTATTTGCTTGTTACGAAATTTCTTAAACCGTTTTCCAACATTACTGCACAATGTTCGATTAATTATTGGAATTGGAATTGAATGTTGTTTAACGGCTCATCAATACAGTATAGGTTATTTAGAGCCGCCCCAGATAGAAGGGAAGGATACATAGGAATCCGAGAACCGTGCCCTATTCTTATTATCGAATAAATTCCTATCGTTCTTCCACGTGCTCGGAGGATAGACCGATACATGGAACCGCCTGGTTTACGTCCCCATCCGACAGACGAGGCTAAGGGAAAATGTCTTGCACAAGAACACACCGACGAAACTCAGTGGCGCCACGGAGGATTGAACCCGAGGCCTCCGGTTACAAATCCACCGCGCTCTCGACTGCATTTTAATTGCTGGATGAGGTGTGTCCAAGCTTTGTGCAGATGCAACTCGATTTTTTCATTTAAATTTCCGATATTTATGTAAATCGATTAAAAATCAAAATATAATAATACGGGGCAATAGAAGGTATGATGGAAAACACCACTACACCACAGAACAAATCTAGCATGCTCCACACCGATGCATCTCATGTAACAGTGGGAGCGTTTATTTTATTATCTGAAATTGGTAAAATAGCAGTCATAGGTGATCTGAATGCTAGAACTGCTTCTCGGGAGGATTTCATTCAGTCAAGTGATATGTTTGATAAATATATTCCTACTCTTGATAATAACGTAGATGAGAGTCCAGTTGATATAAGTGATAGATGTAGCGAAGATACAGTCTGTAATTATTCTGGCTTACAATTGTTAGATATATGTAAAAGTACTGATCTTAGAATTGTTAATGGACGAGTGGGTGATGACACAGGTGTCGGTCGGCTTACGTTTTTGGCAAATACTGGTAAAAGTGTAATTGATTATGCTCTTGTATCTTACATACTATTTCCAATTATTGAAAATTTCATTGTGCATGATAGTTTTCATGTTCACCTCATGTACCAATTCAGTTTAATTTTAAAGTTCATATTGATAAAGTGGATGAAACTGTGATTTCCATTTTAATAGATAGATTGCAATGGGACGAGGGCAAAGTTGATGATTTTAAAGACATAATTTTAAATGAAGAAACTAATCTGAATCGTATTGTTTCTGAAATAATTTCATCAAATGTAGACATAACCAAGGTATTGATTCTTTTACAGACGTCCTATACACAAGTGCTTATAGTGTATTTGGCGTACAAAAACATGTTACTAATAATAGAAATATACCTAGACGAAAGCATGTAAGCTCGTGGTACACGGAAGAATGCGAAGCCGCGAGGCGTGATTTAAAAAGTGCGAATAAACGATATCGTAGATTTAGGACACAGGAATGTTTTAATTTGGTAATTTTAGGAAATTTAAGCGTCGTGCTAAAGTTAAATATAAAAACAATCAAAAATCTGTTTTACATGATACTGCTAAAAATAATCCTAAAAATATTTGGGATCTTGTTCGTAAATATAAGAAAAAGGGCAAAAGCACTAATAATATTTCTGTTCAAGATTTTTATAGTCATTTTAAAGAAGTGTTCTCTAAAAATGATACTTTAGTCAATGAAGAGGCAGAAAACGTACTACATCAGGAACATCTCGAGAGTCATGTTATAGACCAGTTAGATTGTGATTTCAGTGTTGACGAAGTATTACAAGCTGTTAGTGCGCTAAAAAGAAATAAGAGTTCCGGTATAGACCTTTTAATTCCTGAAATGTTTATTGAATCCAAACAGTTATTGTCACCAATATTATGTAAACGTTTTAATTTTATATACAATAATGGCATATACCCAGAAGCTTGGACAAAGGGAATGCTGGTACTAGTGCCTAAAAAGGGTGATAAAAATAACATTGATAACTATAGAGGTATAATATTAACTAGCATATTTTCTAAAATATTTTCAGTTATGTTAGACAATCGTTTACGTAAATGGATGGAAGATAATAATATGTTATCGGAATGTCAATTTGGTTTTAGAAAAGGCAAAGTACAGTTGACTGTATCTTTATTTTACAGTCTACAATTAATAAAGTTATTCAGCATGAAAGGAAAAAACTGTATTGTGCCTTTATTGATTTTAAGAAAGCATTTGATTTAGTCTATAGAAATGGAATTTGGTTTAAACTCCTAAGTAATAATGTATCATCGAAGCTTGATAGAATGTTGGAGTCTATGTATGCTTCAGTTAAAATTAAAGCAAACAGCAATGTATTAGATTATTTCAATAGCTCATGGGAGTGAAACAAGGAGAAACTTTATCACCTTTATTATTTATTATACTTATTAATGACATGTCATCTTATATAAACGACAGTGATGCAGATATGATTACGCTCAATGAAATGCAGATATTTCCTTTGGTATTTGCAGATGATACTGTACTTTTTTCATATTCAGTCAACGGGCTACACAATTTGTTAAATAACTACATGAGTATTGTAAAGCATGGAATATAACTGTAAATGCTAGTAAAAGTGTAGCTATGGTATGTAAATTAGGCGCAAGAATGGATACGGTTGATTTATTCTATGACAATAGAAAACTAGATACCGTTAAACAATTCACTTATTTAGGTGTTACTATGTCATCAAATGGAAATTGTTATCAATCTCAAAAAGCTTTGGCAGACCAAGCACTTAGAGCTACTTATTCTTTGAATTCTTTATATGATACTGTTCCTTTGAAAATAAATGAAAAGATGAAATTATTCGATTGTATGATCCTGCCAATTTTAAATTATGGAGCTGAAGTATGGGGATTTCATAAAGCTTCTGCTATAAAAAAATATAGTTAAAATTTCTTAAAAAAATTCTGAACGTCAGAACGCAAACTCCAAATGCTTCAGTCTATGGAGAATTGGGTAAGGTTCCTCTAGATAGTGTACGTATGGAAAAAATTCTTAAATGTTGGTTCAAAATTATTAATTCACAAGGCTTTTTAATCAACGAAGTTTATAAAGACCAAGTAAATAATAATGTTCGTGGGTCCTGGGCCTCAGAAGTACAACGTTTGTTAAACGATCTAGGTTTCAACTATTTATGGAATAATGCTTATATAACTAATCTTCAATTATCAAAAGTTATAGAGCGACTAAATGACCAGTATTATCAGTAATGGTATTCGACATTAGCTACATCACCAAAGCTGAAAACAAGGAAATTAAAAATAATATTGGAGTTGAAAAGTACTTGAACTGTGTTGCAAACGAAAGACATCGTATGTCTTTGACAAGACTAAGATGTTCTGCCCATACATTCGCTATAGAAGAAGGTAGATTTAAAAATGTAGAGAAATCTGAACGTAAATGTATATTCTGTCAAATGAATGTAATCGAAGATGAATATCATTTTGTTTTAGTTTGTCCATGTTTTCGAGATATTAGAATTGAGTGTCTTCCTAGATACTATTTGCACTGGCCAAATTTACAAACATTTAAATTGTTACTTATTTCTAGCCAGTCTAGTGTATTAAGTAAATTGGCAAAATATGTATATTTAGCGAATTTGAGACGTGAGAGTATAAAATATACTTAACGTGAATGATCGGGATTAATGTAATAGTTATTATGATTGTAAACCATTATTCAAGTGTCTGAAACACATAGTTTTTGCCTACTGACCTTAGACTTATTTTCTGAAGAATTGCTTTTGTGTGAAACCGCTCGTGCGAGGACTGATATCACGAGTTGTACACTGTCCTGTTTTAATGGGAAGACGGTAGGGTAAGTGTGAGGTTTGGTGCACCCTAGAACCGGTTTAAACCCCCAGTGGCCTACTTTGCCACTGACCGTTCCAAGGCGGTAGCCCTATTGTCAACCCTTTTGTGTTTGTGATGTCGTTTGCATTTATAATTGATTTTGCCGTCTTGTTTGTCTGTTTGCGTGTTTGTTTCTGTGTTTTGTGGTTGACTGTCCTCCTTGAATGCTACTACCCTGTCCGATCTTTTTATATTTCTTTGTAAACATAATTAGCTTGAACGAAATGTGTACATCCACTGTACAAACAAATTATATGTATAGAGTTGGGTTTTTTTTCTCTTTCTTTTTCTGATTATTTTTTCCCTTTGTATTAGTTATGCTATATACTATTCGAAATTATTTATTTAAAATCGTAGGTGTAAGTGCTCTTTTGTTGCTTTACTCCATGATAGTATTATACATGCTCTTCTCAATGTAATGTAACCGCTTCATTGTAATAGGCGATAAACATTGTGTGATGTTTATGCTGAATAAAAGCATTGAAATTGATATTTGCATCAATTATCAACTTTTCAAGTAGAGACATGCAACATTCACATTGTTAAACAATTCCAGTAAATAATGTTTTGTTGAAACGACGCGTATCATTAAACATTAAAGTGCTGGAACAGTCAGCGGAAAAGAAACCCACTGGGAAATGTAAATCAATTCTTTAAGAACAATACAAGTTTAATAAAGATATTGAATTGAAATTGGTTTTAATTGATCATTTGACTTTTTATTGATTTTGACAGAGCTGCCTGAAAGGCTGTTATCACTAGCAGAAGTCATGCTTAATGTTTACATCTGACCCATCTCGGCCTTGTTTTTGGTTATGGCATTCCAAGCATGAAAAGGGTCTATATGACACCAACAGGAATGAACATAAGAGTTTCCATGTCCACCAAAATAAACATATGTAGATGAATTTATAACCATCTAACCTCCAGAACTGCAGAATGGTTTCAAAGTTTTGTGTAGGCACTCTATTTTTCATTGGGTCCATAAATATTCGTGGCTGTCATGATAAAAATGACAAAATGGATATGAATTTGTGGGGATATGCTGGAAAATACGGTCAGGGGCGTACCTGGAGCATTTTGAAATGTACGCCAGATATGAGAAGCTTGGGGGTAGGTGTGGGAGGGTGTGTCCCCCTCCCGCCGGTGAAAATTAGGAGGCAAATGATGCGTTCTCAAGCTATATTTCAGCGTTAATATGGCATTTTGTTTGACACTAGCCCATACCCCACTCAGCATTCAGTTTTTATTTCATATTTGGAACTTTTGAAACTTTTATTTTTTCACTTTTGCTGACGAATTATACGCATTGGCGTACGTGCGTATGCTTGGATACGCGCCTGACGGTGACCCGTTTCTTTTCCGGATACCATACGCGTCACCTTGGAAAAAGAGACATCATGACGTCCTCCGAGTAAATGGATTTCATCTTGACACTTATTTTAAGAAACGTAATTCATAATTACAGAATAAATCAATTAGAAAGACAATTATTTCATTCCCTTACAAAGAAATATAAAAAGACCGGACAGGGAAAGTAGCAATCAAGGAGGACAGTCAACCACAACACAGAAACAAACACGCAAACAGACAAACAAGACGGCAAAAGTAATATTAAATGCAAACGACATCACAAACACAAAAGGGTTGACAATAGGGCTACCGCCTTGGAACGGTCAGTGGCAAAGTAGGCCACTGGGGGTTTAAACCGGTTCTATGGTGCACCAAACCTCACACTTACCCTACTAAAAACAGGACAGTGTAAATAAAGAAATCCCCGTTATGATCAAATCACAAGTCAGGCTGAACAACAAGTTAACAACAATAACAGAATACGTTATTACTATAATCGAAGAAATAACTGAAGATTCTATCTGGAAAATAAAAGATCATATCAGCCTTCCGTGATGTGAATCAACTTATGACTGCGTGAATAAGATCTAAGGAAATTAAATTATTATTATAGCTTTATGCTTACAAATCATGCAATTATTATTACAGCTTTATGCTTACAAATCATGCAATTATTATTACAGCTTTATGCTTACAAATCATGCAATTATTATTACAGCTTTATGCTTACAAACCATGCAGTTATTATAACAGCTTTATGCTTAATGGCGACCCTGGGATCAAATTTGACACAGCCCTCGGGGAGCAGTTTTCCATAGAGTTATATAGGATATCTTAATAAAAAAAGGAACTATTTTTTTCTGAAACAATAAGAGCTGGAGGTCAAATATTTTGCATTTAGCATAAGCTTATAGTCCTCTACCAAAGATGTTAAAATAGTGACCCTGTGATCATATTTGGCACCTTCACAGGTGTCTCATATTCACATAGAGGCCTATAAGAGCATCTTTAAATCCCTTCATTGGTATTGATATCAACGTGAATGATGAAGCGTTCGGTAAAATGCATTTACTGCTAGTCAGAAGCATTGCGAGCAGTTTTATATACCCCAGTCAATGGCGTTAAACTGTTTATTTTTAAGTGTTTTAATACAAATGCACTCTTAATTAGCGCAAACTATTATCAAGACAATATTATTATAGTATCACTGCTCAGACATATAACCCTGTAAATATAATCGTGAGCACTAAATGTGAACTATCTAGGTACTGATCCTCATGTGTAAGCGTTTTATAGAAACATGTTGAATATTATATGTTATGCTGTATTATATATTGTCACTTAAGGGTGCCCTCTGCTGAGGTTTTGGATTTTTGCACTTCCGGAAATTTACATTTGTTATATTTCAAAAATTATAATAAAACTGGAAAAAATAATTATACAGTAACAAACTTATGCCCAATAGGGATATTTTAGTGCAAAAAAAATAAAAAATAAATAGATTTTTTTTTTGACCTCACATGTTGTGCCCAAAATTGACAATTTTTAACATAAGCCAAAATGGGGGGTAGGGGTACAAAAGATGGTATTTCTCAAAAACCATTTAAGATATTCACTTAATTTAAACTTTATTACAAAGACATGTGTAAGCATATACATAGACAGGAATAAAAAGTATTTTCCTATTATTTGTTACAGACCTATGCCGTTATATGTCAGAGCTCGTCGAAATCTAAAAAAGCACATTTTTTTCTCAGTTTTTATTGAATATCTTTCTTATATGCACACCGACCCCCAATTTTTATTTTTTCATTCTGATACTCAGGTCTTGTATATATTGTAGACAAAATATCTCAAAAAGTTATCTGTTCCTTTATCATGAAAAATTTATGGATCACAAATTTAAAAATGCAATTTATAGTAAACTGGGTGGGGTAATGACAAGGGATGTACTAATTTTTCAGATGGTGATAAAAATACCCCAACCCTTAATTTTTCGTCCTAAAGTATGATCTATTACATTAAAAAAGACGGAAAATCGATACCTGTTCTGCAAACCACACTACACACATGTAAGTTGCCATACACAATTTGCAGCTGATTCAGAATTTAAAACCGCACTGTGAGAGTGTATTACTAAAGATTAATTTTGCGAAAAAGTTAAATCACCGACCCATCATTATTTTTCCAGAAACTAACTAGTAATATGTTAGTCTTCATAAAAAACAGGGAAATAAAAAATTCTATCTGTTTTGATATTCACCAGAGGGCACCCTTAACTAATATTATTTAAATGTGATTAAGAAATAAGAAATACGTATCTGTGTGTTATCGGTGAATAAAATACAGTTAGGAGTTCGGATGCGTAGTAAATTAAATCACAAGTGCGTTCCATTGGGCGCCCCCGTATGCAAAGTTCTGCGCGGTACAATATGTTTAAATACACTAGTAGTCACGTGACAAACAATTAATTAATTGCTTACGTCATATAGCTTGCGCTGTATGACGTCAAACGTTCTCAGTTTGTTCAAGATGCTTATTAATGTTATTTATCATGCAGATATGCACTTTTCTGCCTAATAAAGGGGTAACCTATTAAATTTTGCTTTATTAGGCTCTGACCAATAGAGCAAACCAATGCGGATTCCATCGGCGTTTATTGTACGTAACGTTATCTGACGCCATACACGTAACGTTGCCTGACGTCATAAAACAAACAAAAAACAACAATATAGTGGCGTCCTCAATAAGCGTAACATTCTGAAAAATAGGTAATATTAGTAATTCATACAGAGAATGTGGTTAATCTACATGATAAATAGAATACATGTAGAATACTATGTCAGTGCATTCTACTATCAAGTTTATTAGGCTCTATATGTACTGATGCATAGGATGGGTTAATATCGGGACGGGGGGAGAGAGGGAGGGGGGCGAGAGGGAGGGAGGGGGGCGGGGCTGCAAGGTTTGGTAGCATGACAAGTTTGTTGTAATTAACATTTCATTAAAATTACTGTTGAGGTTGTCTTCGAGACGTATATTTACCAGGTGACGTCATGTAATGTGGCGCTTCCAACGGATGAAATATACGCGGGGACTTAATGGAACAGCTGTATTTTATCGTAGAATAACATACAGCTGTCTCTCTTCTTTGTGTATATGAAAGACTGCGCAGACAGGTTGTGTTAGAATAATATTTAATATTAATTACGTGTTATTATTCCAAAACCTTTACCCATTAATCCATATTGCCAAATTCATGAAAACATAGCGAAGCAAACTTTGCCAGAAAAGAGTGATCGTTGTGAAGCCTCATCGACGCTACTGATTTTCGTCTGCGCGTTCTTGGTCACAGAGTTGTTCCCTTAGCTTCGTCCGTCGGATAGTAAACCAGGATGTTCCGAGTATCAAAGTTTAAGAATCATATGATGGCAGGTTCCTGGATTCCTTTCTTTGCACCCTTCCTTCTCTCTGGGGCGGCTCAAGATAACCTGTAATGTGTTTATAAAACCATTAAACAACATTCAATTCATTCAAATGTGTTTCTTTAAAAGCGAATATTGACATTCACAAAATAAAGGGTAAAACTATGCATTCCACAAACTACTTTGGAGTAAAGATTCATATTGAGATCAAAGACGACCAGTTTAAGGCAATACACAAACCACTGTCTTTGTCATTGTCGGCAACTACAACATCATTGACAATACATTTTCTTCTTTATATAACTGTCATACAACTTGCACTATTTCTGTATTCACAAAATAGGGTTGATGCTTACTAACAGTCCCAGCCCTATATATCAAATGCGGAGAACATCAATTGTTATACTAAGACACTTTTTCTATTAATACTAAAACTAGTTGGCATTGTTAGTTAACTAGTTTGTAATGTACACAAAAACTTTGTGTAAAAGCATTTTATAGTTTTACATTTGCAGAATTCTTCATTTTGATTTATGTGGATGGGATAATTCAAAATGGTGCTGACAACAATTAAACTAGACAAAGGTTGCTATTAAAAACCGTTACATGTAGACATCTAGAAGGATGTTGTGTTTGAAATGTTTACTATAAATTTAAGTCTTTATGTTTAATCCATATGGCTTGATATTAATACATAATGAAATAACGCATACACCTAAAAACAGTCACATGTTAAGGAAAGAGCAAAATCTCGCAAAACGTTTCCTTTTGGACCGTTTGTGTCTTGTGTGTCATATATGTCTATATCAGAAAATTTAAATTTTATATTGATGTTGACATTATTTTGAGGAAGATTTACACTTCTTGTTCGGCGTGTGTATCTACTTTTCAGGCTAATCTACCTAATCTTCAATCGTTTCAAGTCTTGTCCATGGCGGTTTATTTTCTTCTTCCAAGTCATCGAGTACTTGCTTGTCAATGAAAACGCACCAGCAGATGATATGTGTGTTCAAATAATAATCGTAACTGAATGCTTTGAAATTGAAGGATATTAATTAACAACTAATTGCCTCCAAATTCCCTAAACATGATGTATAGTGTTCAATTAAAGTCACCCTGGTGAGAAAAACAGAAGTCACACATCTTAATATAGGGTATGTCCAACCGTTTTACCGTTCATAGGAAATCATTCCGACGTTCCGTTTTTCCAGCAATATAACGCCAGGCCGCACTGAGCCAGAGTAAAAGTCTCAGGAAAGCGGGGCATGTGACTGGTGGATCGAGACGAATAGCAATATCGAAAATGTTCGGTTATGGCTCAATGACTTGCATTAAGCACTTAGTTGTGATTAAACAACTTTTTAAAGTTTTATCTGTAGTTTATACGTTTCCAGAAGATATAATAATAGCTCGTTTGAGTGCATGTGACCAACATGAAATTTGGACACACCGCTAATCCTGTCAATGTTACAAATTTTGAAGGGAATGAATAAGATATTTTTAATTTCAACACCATTCATTCTGTCAATGTTACAAGTTTTGAAGGGAATTAATAAGATGTTTTGTATCATGAAATGTATATTATTTCTCTCTATTTGGAAGAAAACGAAACAGATTATATTGCAAACTTACAATTTCAGCCAAGCAGAAAATTAGTTGTCTCGCCTTGCTGCAGTTTAATAGTTTAATAATATGTTATCGCAGATATGTTACAATACATCCGTTCAACGTCACAATATTAATAGAAACATATGCAAATGGATAGAACTACAAGTTATTACAACATTAGTTAACATTTCTCTCCATTGTGGCTGAAAAAGTGTACGTGATTATCAGTTTGAAATTGTAACAAAACATTTAAATATGACCTTGATAAGGTAAAACGAAGAAAAAGTTTTTAAACTTTGCCGTGCCATTCTACCCCCACGCAATCTCCACCGAAATAATACCCCATATTCCCGTTCAAGCTGATAGAAACATAGCGACAGTTGATATAGGCAAAATACAACGTTATATTGATTCAAAGTTATGTATTTTGGAATCGTTTAGTGTTTTTAATATATTTTTGAACTTGAGTAAAAAAATATGATTTTCCTCGTCCGTTAGTTGGTCGATGCCGTATAACAGTTTGTGAGTACTCAAAGGATGAAATATACTAGTGTCTAAAAATAAATGCCGTCTTTCATTCCTGAAACTTACACATCTAAACAAATAATGCTCCACATCTTCAACACCATCACCACATATACAATTGGGATTATCCCTCATATGATTAAGATGGAGATCAGTGTTTAAATTGCTGCTATTGTTTCGTAAACGCCCATGTAGAACTTAAAGGTATCTATCACCCAATATGTAGTATTAGGGTACTAGCGGTGGTTTAAAGTATTTTTAAGTATAGTTTTAAAACTCAAAAGGGATGGTGCTTCGCGAATATTGATATCAAGTTCATTCCAAACTTTTAGAGATGACGGTAAGACTGATCTCGAAAACAGTTCTGTTCTTCTAGGTAAAGTAACGAAGTTGGAACTGTTTCTCAAGTTGTAAGGATTCGAATCCGAAACAGTTGCAGGGAATATTTCATTCATGTAACTCGGTAAATCTCCATTTTTAAACTTAAAGGTAAATATCAACTTTTGGATGTGTCTTCTATCGGACAGAGAGACCCAACCAATGTCAGTTAACACTTTTTGTATAGAGACAGAACGAGTCAGGCCAGTCACTATTCGCGCGGCTTCATATTGTATTTTTTCTAAATTATCTTTTTCATAATTTGCACAACTATCCCATACTATAGCCGCGTATTCTAAAATAGGGCAAAGGTAAGATTTATATATTTGATTAAACGTCTGACATTTTAATTTAAATTTCATTAATCGCATTGAACCTTCAGACGCAGATATTACAATATTTGAAACATGTTGATGCCAGGACCCATCATGACTAAGGGTAACTCCTAGATGTTTATGATGGTCAACAAAGTTAAGTTGAGTATTTTCAAATATCAAAGACGGACGGTTTCTGTTTGCAAGTGAAAAGAAGATGACTTGAGTTTTAGATGGATTACATTTTAATAGCCATTGCTTTGATCAATTCAATAGTTTACACAAGTCCTCGATCAATAATACAATTTGCAATAATGCAATTTTATACTGCCTCAGCAATACGCACTGCTTTTACTTCTAGATATGAACCAATTGTAACGATGACTTTGTAATTGTGAATTTAACCAATAAAATCATCGAAAATCATTTCATTCATAACTAGTGTTGTCTGTGTCCCTATCAGATGTGATAGCTTTAATTCGTCGAGAATACGGTCAGTAAGCCAGACTGCTCCCGCGTTCATTAATTTAAATTGACCAATCAAATAAGCTATTGCATAAGTTTGACTGGATAACTGCGAATTTAATCTCGCTCTTGTCTGTTCAAAATGGTCGTCTTCAAGAAATAGAAAATAAGGAGGTGTAAATCGTGAATTTTGAACAGAAAAGGGTCTTGGCAGGTAATCTCTTTGACGCAGTCTGTCACTTTTATTACTGTTTCCCTGTATTTCGTCTACTCCATATTCACCGAATTTAACAGAATAATCGTTCGTTGTTGAACTTCATTTTAAAAAAATGCCCGATGTGTTTTTTAAAAGCTGGTCAAATACGGCTTTATAAAGGTTTAAATTTATACGACAATAAAGCGGAATAAAACATATTTTTTTCTTTTTCGTAGAGTTTCATTTTGTATTATATCAATGTTTTCATATCTTTATCCTTTATTAAACGTATATTTCGGCAATAAAACATGTTTAAACATGTTTTTACTGAAAAGCATGTGCTAACCTGTTTAAAATTATATATCAAATGCTTTAATTTTACAATATGCAAACTGTTTAAGTAGAAATTAAGGTAATATTTCATACCCCAGCCGACTCCGTTTTCGCTTCTTGGAGAAGGGGTTGGATGGGGTATGAAAGTTAATACTCGGACCACGTAATGGTAAATAAAGAACTCCTGCCAGGGTAATCCTTTCATGTTCGTCGCATGCTTTGCATCTATTTGTCCTTGTAATTGTATGTTTGGATTGCATGTTTTAGTTGACTGGTATGTAAAAATCGATTTACGTGACCAATTGAGGCTTGAGACGATCCCTAAAGTATGGCCTCTCCGAACACAGTGACCATATATACTCGTTAAAACAAAGTATAAGAGACGGAATTACTAATTTGAAACTCGACTTAAATTAGTCCCGATTCATACCGTCTTGATCGACTTATCATTCATGTAGGTAAAAATGCCACAGTTACTGTTTAGACACTCGTATATTTCATCCTTTAAGTACTCAAAAATTGGCAATACACCATTAGTACATCTTGGGGAAATACTTTATTCCTCGAAGACATTTCACGGAAAGCATACTCCGTCTGGAAGAATTAAGTGATTCAATCCGCCTTTCGTATTGTAAAAGAAATGCCTTCTAAATTTGATATAAAACAAATTTAATATGGGAATGTATTTAATAATGATATATTTAATAATGATAACCACTATCACTCCCATTTCTTTTGGTATAGTCCCTACACCAGATTTCTTCTCGAATGTCTTTGGAGTGTCCAACGCGGCGTCGGACGTTTTTGGAGTTAATCTCGTATCATAGCAACGCGCAGAGTGACCTCAACTTTAGCTCTGGGTATTGTTTAACCACGCATAGGATATGTTGTCTGTTTTTTTAATTTAGTCTTTTGGCTGTTACTTGTGATACGCAGGCTTCGTAACCGCTGTTCCCAACTAAATTCCATTATGTTTATTTCGCTCTTCGGGGCATTTTATTTTATTAGATACTGGGACCATACGTCTTACGGCATGGAGAAGTAGTGCACTCCATGTCCATCTTCTGGATGGTTAAAATTGTGTACTATTGATTTTATGAATATTGGGTTCTGCTCAACCCGGGGCTAGAGGGCGTGAGCGGTAGCTAGCATAATTTCACTACCGCTCATGAACAGTCTCAATCAAACCGAGACTGCAATATTTCGTATGTGTCGCGCTCGGCCGTTTCCAAAGGTCCGTTATCATACTCTTTGTTTATAACCTACTGCTTATGCAGCCTGTTTGTTTTAACCCTTGCAGGTGATGCAACAGAGAATAATATAACCACCAAATGAGTTCCCTATCGGTGAAAAAAATATATAATTGCTTTCTTTGGCCTTACAACACCTGCTACATTTCTTTAAAAAAAATAGCGGAAGCCAACTTTCGATTTATAGTAATAGTGACAAGTCAAAACACATGTATTATTTCAGTCCTCGCTGAAGGAACATTATAGATTGTATTAAATATAGCTAGGATATTAAATAAGTACATTATCACTACTCGCACATGTTTGTGATTCAGTTTCCTAATATAATCATAGAAGAAACTCCCAAGATATTGGAAAATGTCAAATAATGCATAAGCATAGGCGCATGCTGGACACGTAATGTCCTAACACTACACTAAGCTACCGAGCTTGTCCATTATATTCTCCAGTGTATTGTCCTAGTTTATTTGTCGTCTGTAATTGTCACATGTGTACGTGGCAAAAAGTATTGCGACAATTTTAGTTCAGACTTAAGATTTTTTCCTCAGTATTTATTGATATTCACACAAGCGTTTGTTGCGTGTGGGGAACGCATTATTAGTTAAGGGTCCTTTTGGGATCACCAAGCTCAATGTGTCTGGCTTTAAAGTAGAATACTGCTTAAGCCGGTGCTAATGGGTGAGATGTGTTGCATCTTCTATAACCCTTCAAGAACAGACTTCATGCAACCGATTCTGCTATTTTTCCCTCTTGTTTGTGTTTGTGGCTTCCAAGAGATCCACTTTTAAATATGTATTTACAAAAAAATCTACACCTACCTTGTGTCTCCTATATCCAGAAGTTGGATAAAACGTTCTCACTCGCTTCGGGTAGTTCTTTATTATACGTATCACACCAAAACCATCAACATGTGCATATAAACGGATCGTGTGTTTTTATGTATTTATACTGACCTAGAATTTACAATTCCGTCTTGTATAGTAACAAATTCACATGTGAGCTTACACGAACTTATGACGTCAATGCCAGGTATCTCTTTTTTCCTTCTAGTGCTGTTTGTGAATGTAGTCGTAGTATGGATGTCTTACTGCAACATTTTATTATACAATGTTGGCAACGAACGCAAATGGCACTTTGAATCGTCTAATGCAAACGTCTTCAAACATATTTATATGACACTGCGCTCTGCACAAATAAATTGGTTTTGTGAATTTTCTCTTTCAAAGCCATTTAAAGGCAATTTACTAATGTATAAGTTGACGCCTCGTTGATCGGGATGTTTATTATACAGGGAACTATCTGAAATGTGAGCATGCAGTTGTTGATATATCGACCCAACATGTCATGAGCAATAATTTGTTGTTTTTCGTTTAAATTAAAAACCTAGATGCAATATATTCTATCCATCTCTCATATGATTTGCTCTGCAGAATGGAACATATTATTCATCTCTGAAACAAGTAACAAACATATAAAAAGTATTTAATACATGTAAAAATAAGTATCAAAGTCGAACAGGAAATGCAGCTTTCACAGAAAATAGTAAACCCGAAAACACGCAAAACGACAAACATGAATGGCATTGTTTATAAGGAATAAAGGCATATGACGTCACACACAAAAAGGATTGACAGAAACAAACACTCAAACAAACAAACAAGAAGGCAAAATCAATAATAAATGCAAACGACATCACAAACACAAAAGGGTTAACAATAGAGCTACCGCCTTGGAACAGTCAGTGGCAAAGAAAAGGTCGCTGGGGGTTTCATGGCTATGCAGCAAATATAACATTTTATATATAGGCATTACAGCAGCTAAATAAAGTATTCGTCTGGTAAGCATACGAATCAACTACAATCGGAACTGGCTCGGCAATTTCCGTAAAACGCAGTGTTAACCTGATACGGAAATCGACGACGAATTTCCGATTTGCGCATTATTCATCTCAGAAATTAATCTTTAATCAAAACAATTTAAGTTAAACATTATACATGTATGTATACTTTAGAAACATGCATTGTTCTGGGGAACATAATGCTGTTAATTGCACCCCTTGTCACAGATTTGTTTTTATATTGCTATAAACGTGACTTTATGTTAGGTCTCTCTCCATATACACAAACTGATGTCATCGACGCTTTTATTAACACGTCACGTTATCTGGATGCTATACTTAATTTGGATAATCCTTTCTTTTCTTCTGTGGTGCCTAACATTTATCCTCCAGAACCAAAACTCAATAAAGCTAACGTTTCGGATTTACATCCTTCTATTGAAAATGGAGTAGTAATAATTAAATGCTATGATAAGAAAGATGATTTTGATTTCGATATTATGAGTTATCCACATTTAGATGGGGATATCCCCAATACTGTTTCTTATGGCGTGTATATTTCTCAGTTAATTCGTTTTGCCAGAGCTTAAGGACTTCAACTTCGTAAACTTAACATTAATAAAAAATCTCCTCCAGGCGGGTTACCGTTACCATAACTTACGTAAGACTGTTTCTAAGTTTAATTATCGTATCACAAATCTGCTCAACAAATACAACAGCAATCTTAAAACACCCCCTGCGACAAGGTTTATCACAACCCGTCCTTTATGGAGATGTGATTAACAAACTTAAGAAGATTGTCGTGTTATTTATTAAAATTATTAGAAAATTTATAAACAGAGGTTACGACCGAAGTATTCTGAGACGCACTACATGTTTAGTTGTAGACCCTTCTACAGTTTGCAGTTAAACTTTTCTCTTTGATTGTGCAACGACCGGACGGGCGGTTGACTCTATGACAACGTATTCCTAAATCCTTTAAGGCGGGAACCGCTAGATGAATGTCCTTCACTCCGTTTTGTCGTGCCCTTTACGGTTTTCCCCTTGATGCTCTGACTTCAGACAAGTCATAGAGTACATATGTGATTAGCTTCTTAGGTTAAACTTATTTGTTTATATATTATATACATGAACACATTTCTGAGTTTTTTCTTATAACACTTATCTATACTTTGTCAAATGTAAGGGGTTAACTCGGCGGGGATTAGTTTTATTTTCACCGTCCTGTTGTTTAGGGATGATGACAGAGTAAGAGTGAGGTTTGGTGCACCCTTGAACCGGTTTAAACAACCCGGTGGTCCCTTTCGACACGTCATCCCAAAAAAGAGTGGTAAGTGTAAATAAAGAAATCCCCGACATGAACTATTCTCTAACCAACAAGGCAGAATTAATAGGCAATATAAGTAAAACACTAAGATGCTCGTGTGTATATATAAATAAGAAAAATAGCCTAGAAAGCCACAAAGAAGGTACTCAATGACTTGGCAGGAGCCAGAGCAACAAGATAACAAACCATTACGGGCACGACAAGACAGGTTTGCAGACAAACATCAAACGCGAACTGTAAAGGGTCCACCACCAAGCATGCAGTGCGTTGCAAAATGATAGGGTCATAACCTCTTTTGATAAAACTTTTAACAAAGATAGTATGAAAGTGATCATCACCAAGGATCTTACGAAGTTTGTAAATCACGTCACCATAGAAGTCAGGTTGTGATAGTCCTTGTCGCAGAAGAGTTGTTCTTAAATTACTTTTATGTTTGGAAAGAAGATCAGGGTTACGATAATAACATTTTGCAAAGGTTTTACGAGGTGTATGATATCGGTAGCCCTGAAGGAGTAGCTTTTTACTTATACAAAGATTACGAATATTAAAGTCCTCAACTCCAATACAAGCTCTAGAAAAACTTATCAGTTGAGATAATTTGCTTGGGGATAATCCCCATCTAAATATAATTAACCATATCAAAATTAAAATCATCTCTCTTGTCATAGATTTTGCTAATTATTTCACCATTTTGAATAGGGAGATGTAAATCGAGAAAAGACGCGTAAGTATCAGTAAAAATTAGCTTTGTTAAGTTGAAGTTCTTTAGGATATATATTATTAACCATAGTAGAAAAAAAGGGTTGTCCATGTTCAATATGTTATCCATATACCGAGAGGTGTCTTTAAAGGCTTCAATAACATCTTCCTGTGTATCTGTTGAAAGACCCAACATGTAATCTCTTTCATAGCAATATAAAAACAACTCTGCGACAAGGGGTGCACAGTTCGTACCCATACGGATACCAACAATTCGTCTATAAACGGTAGTTTCATACCTGCCGAAAATATTATCTAAGAGAAAGTTAAATGATTCGCAAACTTCATGGCAAGTCCACATGGTGTAATTGTCCAAACAGTAAAAAACGCTTTAATATGGTTACAGGCCAAAAAAGTAGTCACTAGCAAATGTTTTGAATGAGAGAAATAAGCTTGTCTTTAATAAGGTTGTGTGGTAAGGTTGTGCATAATGTATAAAAGTACTTGTAGATGAACTTGACGTTTATTGCAAATGTTATCAAGAACGTAGACTGAATTTTTAATAGACCAAAATAAATTAATCCAAGAGTTTTCAACCATTGCTTTTCATCGCATTTTTCAGTAGTCTCCGAAAGCAAAAAATGTGTCAAGTACATGTATAAATCTATTTCTATTTACGGCAGAAGTTTTGTTGAGATCTTCAATATCTGCCTATTTTCTGAAATAATCTGGTTAGCCTCAGCATTTGATAGCAGAGAATAGGAGGGTATTATCGACTACCTAGGGCATACAATGGAATATTCACTGAATTATGGATACATGTAATATGTCTGTTACATATGTGATTATGGTTTGTTTGTTTGTTTTGTTTGTGTGGTGTTTACGTCATTTTCAACATATGTGATTATAGCATTATCAAGCAATACAACCACGTGATAAGGAAGGTTAACTCCTATCAGTAATCCTGCTTTACCTCTCTTTTTTGAAATGGTGAAGAGGCTATTGCAGAACATGTAAGTGTTTTGCCGACTATTAAGTTGCAAACATTGTCTATTGTTAAACAACAACGTCACGAATTAATTAATCCACTCTTGTCTATCAGCATTTGTCTAAACGTCATGCCTATCATCGCTTCAGAAAAGGCTTATTGGGCGTCTTTTTTATTTTGAGAAGGTTCTGGAGAAAGAATCAAGGGATTCAACATTTAACAGGGTTTCATTCCAATTAATTAATTTATTCATTCTTATATGACTTTTAAATGTGCCTATGGTTAACAGACTGTGACTCATGTAAGTGGCAATACGCATGCTTTACAACTTGAATTCCTAGAGAACTCGTCTGAAAAATTTGAATGGTATAAACACATATTTTGTAATGTTGAAAGGTTACCATTTCACTTGCTGAAATGACATTTTCGTAAACCAGTCTACTGAATTGTAGCATGTAATCCATTCGCAGCATCTCGTACACTGCTTTGCGGGATCCAGAAGAATGACGGGATTGGCCGAGCGTTCACGAGTGGCATGTAATCATTACTAGTATATGTATATTAGCGACGAAACATTCAGAAGTCTGAATGGTGCGGTTGGTCGAGGCGTCGTGTTAGTGCCAACGAAGGTAGGGTACAAGCCTGCTGATTTCCTTTTCTTTTTTTCTTTTTTTTTCATTGGTTTATATTATTCCTTTACATTTTTCGCTTTGATAACGCAATCATATGGTAACAGTGAACAGTTTATATGTGTTGTAATGTACACTCTAACGCACACGTGAACAATTGTATTTCTGTGGTGATGTGTACTTCTAGCACGTCGTATTACAAGGTAATTGTAATCAATATGTAAGGCATGTCAAGGGTTTTGGACAGAAAGAAGCGAGGTCGCCCACATTGATTTAAAATGCTTGGTAGGAAGAACTGATGGTAAAAATCGGAAAGAATGTAAAAAAAACGGTCGTCCGTGAC
The DNA here is from genome assembly GCA_037043455.1 of Cyrtodaria siliqua. Lineage (NCBI taxonomy): Eukaryota > Metazoa > Mollusca > Bivalvia > Adapedonta > Hiatellidae > Cyrtodaria > Cyrtodaria siliqua. The sequence continues at coordinate 244,172 of JAWPHD010000881.1, read as the reverse complement.
AACATTTATTTTTTTCAATATTGTTTTAACACCCTTGACTTGATATATTATTATGTTAACTTCTTGCCTCTCGGCAGCTATTTTACGCTTGCGTAAAACCTTACTTGTGTTATATATATATAACACTTTTAATACTAAAAAAGCATGTTTGATGTTAAACAAGTTTAATTAAAAAGAAATGAAAAAGGTTAATGGATTTATTTATTGTCATGTTCGGGTATTACCCAACAAATGATTAGGACGGTAATACCGACTTCCCAAAACAACTTATTAGGTAGGATTCCAGTGAATAAAACGATTTGCAAGCCTTGATCAATCACAGCAAAATAGAAAGTGACGAAAATATGTGGTAGTATATCATTGGGAAGGAAAAAGGGATGTGTCCTTTGCAGAGATGACATATGCCTTACTATCTTGATAAAGCTTTATCAACCAAATGTACGGCAATAATATCATAGTCGACTTGGCAACACACAACACTTGGCAGACATCCCACAACTAATTATTTGGAGATTTACATAGAAACAAGATACTCTTTAAGCAATGTAATGTCGGTATAGAAATAAAGGTAATTTAAAGTCATGTTTTCCTTTCCCAGGTTTAAACTCCAAGCCCATGGCATTGTAAGCACGAGGATCCATCAATCAATATATCGGACCAAGTTAACTGATTTAACTATTACAGTTGTGTTGCTTTGTACTGAAAAATCTTCTGTTTGCATACTGAAATTGTAAATTTTCAATGCTTATTTCCCAACTATTTTCCAAATTTTAATTGTGAAATACTCCTAAAAATTGCTTATCTCGAGCACGAAATAAGTAATGTTATATAGTCAAGAAGCGTAATCGTTCGACTTACAGACGCGAATGTTTTAAATAACATGACGTCGGTGCTTCCTTTATTGCGAGGCCCGTTTGATACATTTTATAAATCTAGGATGCCATTACTACGTATTAGTTAGAGGCTATGAAGTGAAATTTTAACAATTAAGAAACCCCTAAGGGAAGGAGCGCAGCGACTGACCGGGGTTTCTTAATTGTTAAAATTTCAGTTCTTAGCCTCTAACTGACTTAGTGTTTGCCCTACTTTTCCCCCGCGCTTCTACGAAACCACGCGTCTTAACACGTTTGCGCCTAAACAAGCGCGTGCCATTTAGTAAGCGATTACTTAATGATTAAATGGTTAAAATGTGTGATCGTTAGAAATTTACATGAATAAGTTCGTACTTTTTTTTAAATTCCTCACCGTCTGATTGGAGGAAAAGGTAGGGCAAACACTAAATTTACTTATTTGCGTCTATGTTCATATTTTCATAGATATAGATATATGTATATTAGCAAAATTATTTGTTTATGCTCACTTATTTATAACTGTGTCTTTAAAGACTGCCTCAACAGTGGGTGAGATTTTTCATATACCTGTTTATGTTTTCCTAGCATTATATAGCCAATAGGTATTAGTTAGAGGCTATGAAGTGAAATTTCAACAATTAAGAAACCCTAAGGGAAGGAGCGCAGCGACTGACCGGGGTTTCTTAATTGTTAAAATTTCACTTCTTAGCCTCTAACTGACTTAGTGTTTGCCTTACTTTTTCCCCGAACTTCTACGAAACCACGCGTCTTAACACGTTCGCGCCAAAACAAGCGCGTGCCATTTAGTAAGCGATTACTTAATGATTAAATGGTTAAAATTCGTGATCGTTAGAAATTTACATGAATTAGTTCGCCATTGTTTTTAAATTCCTCAACGTCTGATTGGAGGAAAAAGTAGGGCAAACACTAATGATGTTTCTAAGGACTGCATTCATCGATTTTAGCAGACGGCAGACATGGACAAAAATCGGTAAATATTCTTTCTGACAGTATTTACTATTGATGATCAGTATATAACCGCAGACAAAATTGGATGTAACGTTAAACCGATTTCCCCTGCGAAATGAAAAAGAAACATTTAGAACTGTATATCCAGTAATAAACAAGTGTTAAGTTTTGTAACATATCTTTGTCAGAATGTTACATCGAGTTCCAGTGGGATTTATTGGCTGGTTGATCACCGGCCACCGACAGTGATCTATATATGCAGCAACAATATGTAACAGTACACTTGAGGTGTGTTATTATAACGCCATATTAAACTGACATCAACGAATATGAGCAATACAAAACAACACACTGATATTAAACATAATTATAGGTTATTAGATTTGTACTGGGATATATGCACGAGTTCTTTGGCGTATTAATATTGCGCGACTATATCCCAATATAAATCTATTAACCCGTTTATTGCATACGCATTTTTAAATTAAAGAGAATAACATAGGTTGTAACATTTAAATTTCACCAAAACATTAATTTGAAACAAACATATTGCCATTACATAATGGGAATTTTCACAATAAAATCAACATTGTTTACATCACGTGATATACTTTCTTTAACATGAACAGAAAAGTGCACCAATCACGAACAAGTATACATTACAAACCCAATATGACTTCACTACACATCAATATGGGTGAATATTGACATTTCCTGTTACAGTGAAAGTAAACGTGTAAATGCGCATGCAATAAACTACAATTACGCGGAACAGAATAATGTGAGAAATGCAGAACACAACTACAATCACGCTGACATCAAATTATATATTAAACGTTATGCCTAACGACACCATATACATTTTTTTTTTCATTTTCTTGTAATGAAATTTCGCATGGATATATTTGAACCGTATTCCAACGTTTCTGCGCAGCAGTTTTGTTCGATTTATTATTGGATGAGCTGTGTTCAAGCTTGGTACACATACATCTGTAATATAGCGACGTGAAAATATCAAACTCAAGAATAGTCTTTAATATGTATTTTATTAAACTACTATCTAATTATATTTCACAATAAAACTATACACAGTTAAAAAACCAGAGTAAATATTCAACTTTGATTAAATGCACAAGTTACAATTCGTAAGCAGTTCTAACTTTCAAAAGTGCGAGCTTAGCCGTCAAAATGAATCTGAATTAATATCTATCAATCTGTAAGTATCTCTGACCAGGCTATAAGAATCTGCCGAATGAAGGCAATCTCGTATATTATATAGCGTGACCAAGTCCCACCTTTGAACTGTCACGTGTACCCTCGACCATGAACTCTAACCTCTGAAACTGGTTCTAGGACGCCAAATTTGGGGTCGATCGTACAAATCTCCTCTTTTTGGAGTAAACAAAATATTTAACTTACTTTCCAAAATGCTGATACAGGGTATTTATATAATTCTCCCAAAGGTTGCACCAGTCATTCCATTATTTCAACAGACAGACCTCTACTTAACTAAAGGTTATTGTCATACTGTTACTAAATATATACTTAATTGGGTTAATTTACTTTCATGCGCATCAGTCATGAACTTTCAGAGGAAATGGTCAAACCCAGACCTCTACACAAACAACGTAATTAAGCTACTTCTGAGACAAATGACAGAGGCCGTGAATGAATGTTGGTCACCTAGTTTTTCATGTACATGTTATGATCAGCCATGAGTGCAATATAATATCTTACTTTAAGACCCCCGAAGCTCACTATAACACACATCTCGATTTTTTCATTTACATATCTACTACTGGGCGTTAGTAGTTCCTATTGGTATATGATGCACAACACCACTGCACCATACAACGTATCTGTCACGCTCAACACAAGTACATCTCAGTCTCAGTAAAACATTACTGTCAAAATAAACATATTGTCATGTATTTGCTTATATGACGAGAAACTGTAATAGTTTCAGTCAATACAATTATGTATATGTGATCTCAGTAAACAGTTCATTGACATTAAGTATTAACAAAGTGTCAGCATATTTTTATAAATCACATACTATTGCATAATGTGATTCTTCCTCTTATTTGTAACCCTTTTATTCTCGTTCCTTTCATTGCTATTGTATAAATGTAATCTGTATTAATCTTGTATGTATTATGTATATGTAATCTCATTCACTGAGGAAATAAAGAATTGAATTGAATTGAATTGAATATAGAGAACATGCAACATAAACATGTTTAAACAAAACATCATTTACTGGCATTGTTTAAACAAAGTAAGTGCCCACTTGGCTGCCACATTGGAACAGGGAAAAGAAACCCCACCAATGTAAATCATTTCTTTAAGAACAATACAAGGTCAGTAAAGACATTGAACTGAAATTGGCTGCCACATTGGAACAGGGAAAAGAAACCCCACCAGTGTAAATCATTTCTTGTAGCACAATACAAGGTCAGTAAAGATATTGAACTGAAATTGGATTTAGCTTGCATCAACATTAATATAGCACCAATAGGAATGAAAATTCAAGCCTCTGTTTACATCGAAATTACAAATATTTAGAATGAAATATTACCTTCTAACCTGCAGAAATGCAGAATTGTTGCAAATTCTGTTGTAGACACTCTATTTTTCGTTGGATCAACGAACATTTATTTTCTACCATGACAAAATCGACAAAATTAACGTGAATGTATGGGGATTGTGCCTCCAGGGAAGGGCTACGACCCGTCACATAAAGGACATCTTGGAACAAGAGACATCAGAACGTCCTTCGAGTAAACGGATTTCAACTTGACACTTTATTTTAAGAAACACGATTCATAATTACTGAATAATCAATTAAAATGACAATTAGTGTCATTCCCTTACACGTCACGATGAACAAGTTAACAGCATACACAGAATACTTTATTACTGTAATCGTAGAAATAACTCGAATAACTGAAGATTCTATCAGGAAAAGAAAAGATGGAATCAAGCTTCTGTGATGTGAATCAACTTATGACTGTGTGAATAAGATCTAAGGAAATTAAAGGAACATCATGCAATTATAATTACAACTATGTGCTTACAAATTATAGCAAAAGCCTGAATAGATATGAAAATAATTATTGTTAATATATAATGCCCGAAGCAAATTACGAAATTACCTATTATAGGACCCTCTCTTGAGACTTAATATACAGATATGTTAAATGGCATTGTATTACGTACCTAAGCATTGTATGATGAAAGTAATTATACTACTAGTACCAAAACTAATATAAGAAAAGTCTAGGAAATAAGACCTAAGCAATATTATACGCATATGTTTACCACGTTAATAATCATCGAAAGAAACTGCGAGGCTGAAACCTATATGGAATATTTGCATGAAGTAATTCATTCTAATCCAAAAAAAAAAATTGTCTGACTGTAACCTATCCGATTTAAATTTGATTCAGTGTATAATAACCTGTCACAAATGTATGACATTCGATCTAAAATAAAAATAGTGGCTACAATCGTAATTTAAGTAACATGAGACACTAAATTACCTATTTCTAAAACCTAAATTAATTCAGAACCACGCTTTTAAACTTTTACGAGCGTACTACTCATATAGAGAATCTTGTTTAATATTGAATTTATTAAACGAGTTTTATACATGATTTAATGCGAGGCTATGCCGAATGTCCTATCAATTTTATCTAACGAGTTCAATAAATTCAATATAAATAGATAAAATTGATAGGACATTCGGCATAGCCTCGCATTAAATCATGTATAAAACTCGTTGAAGGATATTTATCAATATTCCATATGGTAATTTGGGACTATGACGTCATAGTTCTCAAAATGGCGGCTCCCATATTCATTTTAAAACAACCTTCAAATGGTCATATATTTTTGTTTATCATCCGATTTCGATAATTCTTTCACCCTTAACCAAGTTTTTCAGAACTCTCAATAATAGAGCTACATTCCCTTTAAAGTGTATTCATCAGATATTTTCTAGAAGAATCTTACATTTAAAATAATGTCAATGCATTAAAACATTTCTTATCAATCTAAATATGGAGTTAGCTGGCTCCATTTTGTTCAAGACGGACTTTTTTAAGCACCTTAAATTGTAAATGTAATTGGTCGTAGAATGCTTAAGTAACCTAGGTTAGCACATATTACTGTGGGTGGAGAATGATTTTTCTTATAAATAAGGAGTCATTTTAGGCTAATTCATTATGAATGGGATCTGTAGAATAGAAAATATCATTATTTTTCAATTTTAAGTCGAACCACTGGACATCCACCTTTTTATCGGCAACGTTATGACCGCGGAGGTCTCGGTCGGTCCGCTCGAGGGTTCGATTCTTACCAGGGTCAAACAAAATACTTAGAATGGTACTGGTAGCTCCCTTGCCGGTCGGTCCGCTCGAGGGTTCGATTCTTACCAGGGTCAAACAAAATACTTAGAATGGTACTGGTAGCTCCCTTGCCTGACGTTCATCTTATAAATGATAGTGGTATATCTGGTGGGCACGGTGTCGGTATAATGTGAATAGTGGTAGATCTGGTGGGCACGGTGTCGGTATAATGTGAATAGTGCTAGATCTGGTGGGCACGGTGTCGGTATAATGTGAATAGGGGTTTGTCATGTGTTTAAGGCGTGTTATTATTCCAGTGTGGCAACAATATACAGTTGAGCATTCAATCAGACACTTTTGTTAAAGCGACTTTAACACCCCTCCACCCCCACCCCCATCCCACCGCCTCACCCCACCCTTCATCCCATACTACATACTTCGGAAAGGGTCAAACACAGGTGGGTGTACATTTAAAATGTAAATCGCTTAAAACACTTTGTATAACTTACATCTTACTGATGTTTGGCCCAGATATACACATTGTGGGTATTTGTGGGTGTTTAAATCTATTAATGCTTACCTTTATATTCAAAAAGAAAGTAAACGTCGCATTCACGCCTGTGTTGAATTATTGATAAGTTAGATATTTCATTATTTGCGAACATATTACAGCTATGCTTTGAAAATAAGTTAACAAACAACTGCAAATTGCTTCTGCCATTCTTGATCGATTTTCTTGGTTACATTTGTATCTACCTCGTTATTTGTTTGAGTATAAGTAGTGTATGCGTCGAGTTGTAATTGGACTCACAGTGAGAATTGTAACTCTTCTGGCACCACATTATTATGGTCGGTACAGAAAATAAAACCATAAGCGCTACGATTCGCATAGCTAGGAATGGAACAGGCTGTTTGTATTGCAACAATAAATGATAGACATTGATAGACATTAACTAAACCGGTTTGTGCAGCTGTCAATTGCTGTGGGGACTAGCACAATAAAGAGTTTATATTGGTGTGGGTCTGGCACAATGAAGAGTTTATATAGGTGGGCGTCTGGCACACTGGAAAGTTTATATCAGTGTGGGTCTGGCACAATGAGGAGTTTATATCGGTGGGGGTCTGGCACAATGAAGAGTTTATATTGGTGTGGGTCAGGCACAATGAAGAGTTTATATTGGTGTGGGTCTGGCACAATTGAGAGTTTATAATGGTGTGGGTCTGGCACAATGAAGAGTTTATATTGGTGTGAGTCTGGCACAATTGAGAGTTTATATTGGTGTGGGACTGGCGCAATTAAGAGGTTATATTGGTGTGGGTCTGGCACAATGAAGAGTTTATATTGGTGTGGGTCTGGCACACTGAAGAGTTTATATTGGTGTGGGTCTGGCACACTGGAGAGTTTATATTGGTGTGGGTCTGGCACAATAAAGAGTTTATATTTGTAAGGATCTGGCACAATAAAGAGTTTATATTGGTGTGAGTCTGGCACAATGAAGAGTTTATATTGGTGTGGGTCTGGCACACTGAAGAGTTTATATGGTGTGGGTCTGGCACAATGAAGAGTTTATATTGGTGTGGGTCTAGCACAATAAAGAGTTTATATTGACGAAGTGTCTTCAATGAGCAGAAAATAGTTATACACCTTATATACATGTATCCTATACATTTTAGTTGAAAGTATAACTCAACCAATATTTTATTTTGACCATGATTTTGATATTAGACAAATACGGACTGAATGTCCCAAAAAGATTCTCTTTAAACTTCGCAGAAACCAATGTGGGATTGACGGATGGACAGACAGCAATCCTACAGTACCCCACCGGTTTCACTGTTAGCAGATTTCTTGTTTTACAGCTCATCAATAGCTTATATTAGGTTACTCAGAGTCGTCCCACTAATATACAAGAACAAATATTTCTATGGTTTTTTAACAGGCTTGGACACACCGTTCTTCACTATGCCAGTTCCTTATTTTTAGTTTGAAGACCATTTAAACCTGATTTTAAAAGCCATCAAAACCACTCAGCGGATGGGTTATCGTTATACTGTCACAAAATCTCAATAAATAGTTTACCTGTAAAAAAGGCTAACCAAATTATGTGTAAATCAAAACTAGGACCATATAACAGTACATGACTGAAGGTAATGTATGAAGATATATATATTTAGTTTAATAATATGAACTTTACATACACTAAACAAATCTTTCATGAGGCTCTTAATCAATTATGCATTAGTGGCGTTTTTTCCCCTTTGATACAATCTTGAAGTATGTATTAAGCAATAATATTAGCACCTCAAATTATTAATCCAAATTATAGTGACTTTAAAATTGCTTGCATAATTTAATTAAACTAAATGTAAAAGGTGAATAGCAGTACAAGTGATGGCAGCGCTAGAAATGGATGCTTCATGTGCACAACTCTGGTGGTATTTATATCAGGATCCAGCTGGTTTTCAAGTATTTATTTCACAGGAAGTTTCCCATTTGGGGTCAAATCTTAAATTGATCTTAAAATCACCACCGCAACATGAAATGAAATATAAAACATTTAGTCAGAAAGCGTAAGTATTTTCCTATACATTATCAGAGTGTTAAGTAATCATCCATTTTCAAATCTTAATTCCATAATGACAATAGTACATGGATGTACTACAATCATTAAGAACACCTACATCAGTATACAGTCATTATAAACAATAAACCTTTTAAATATAAGCTGTTCATTTAGTGTACAAGTGCAATCCAACTCAAAGCATCTTTTCTTTTTAATAATTGTTGCTCTTTATACACAACATGCATTTATCCAACAAAGCACATATCTTTTTGACAGTTTTGATGAAACAAGCAACATCTGTTGATAGAGGTCAATATAACCACACATGAAGCCGCATGTGGTCACTGTGGCGATTTAAGACTTTATAACTGTACTGGCTAATTTGACCTGATGATAAGCATCAGCTCCGATTGAGCCATTTCAGGTCACATACCACTATTGATTTGGGGCTTCTGATTGGTTGAAAAAAATTATAGGTCTTTTAGGGCATATAGTCAGATTGTAAGGTAGATTCTGATTGGATTAAATTATCCAAATCATAACAAATCCCCATAAAACATCCAAAAAATCTATTTCCAACATAAAACATGTTCATTTAGGATATTTTGACTGAAATCTGCATTTTTATGGGTACAGTTGTACTGAGAGTATATTTGCAAAAAGTAAAATTTCTTTACTGCCATTCTGGGGGTGCCCACCTTCAGTGCAATATTAGAGGTTGAAAGCATTACAATACTCCCAATTTGCTGGTCATTTTTGAGTGTCTCTAAGAAAGTTCTTTAAAAAAGGTTTTATCATCCGTTCTGATATAGAAATATGGTTTGTAGGCCAAAAGGCTATAATGGAGGTCTATGGGAAATGCAGTAGTGGTATATGACCTTCAAAGGGCTTATTCCTAGGAGTGAGTAATGCAGTGAGTTGCTATACAAATGGATAGCCAGATTCTACATCTGATAACATGTTTTTATATTTATTTACAAATGCTTGTACCTGTATAGTATATACTTTGTACCATTAAACAAAGATAATTTGATTACAGCATATTAGAGTTTGTTTCCTTCCTATTGTTTTTAATTATTTCCGAATATTTGTATTTCAGGCAATGGTTATATCGAAGACAAAGAGCTCGATGACTTTCTCAAAGAGTTGGTGACAAGTGTCAGCGTGTCAGATGTCGGTTGCGAGGTGAGATGTTACATTCTTTATTGCATAGTGTTACCATGTCTTCACTTCTCTTTATGTTGTGCATGGTCCTGTTTATCGACTTTTTAGTTTGCATTTGATTTAGTCTGTGGTACAGTGCTGGCCATAGCGTGTGTGTGCTGTAGTTTCTATAGGACCATGTGTTTATGCCCCCGAAAATTGGGGCCATATAGTAATCGCAGCGTCCGTCCGGATTATGTCTGTCTGTCTGTCATTCCGAAGTTCGTGTCCTGACCGTAACTTCACAACCCCTGCTGGGATTTTTAAATAACTTGGCACAAGTGATCACCATAACAAGACGATGTGTCGCGCGCAAAACCCAGGTCCGTACCTCAAAGGTCAAGGTCACACTTGAAGTTCATAGGTCAAAAACAGGTACGCAATTTCGTGTCCGGACCGTAACGTCACAACCCCTGCAGGGATTTTTAAATAACTTGGCACAAGTGATCATCATTATAACAAGACGATTTGTCGCGCGCAAAACCCAGGTTCGTATCTCTAAGGTCAAGGTCACACTTGAAGTTCATATGTAAAAAACAGGTACGCAATTTCGTGTCTGGACCGTAACGTCACAACCCCTGCAGGGATTTTTAAATAACTTGGCACAAGTGATCACCATAACAAGATGATGTGTCGCGCGCAAAACCCAGATCCGTACCTCAAAGGTCAAGGTTACACTTGAAGTCTATAGGTCAAAAACAGGTACGTAATTTCGTGTCCGGACCGTAACGTCACAACCCCTGCAGGGATTTTTAAATTACTTAGCACAAGTGATCACCATGACAAGACGATGTGTCGCGCGCAAAATCCAAGTCCGTACCTCAAAGGTCAAGGTCACACTTGCAGTTCATAGGTCAAAAACAGGTACGCAATGTCGTGTCCGGACCGTAACGTCACAACCCCTGCAGGGATTTTTAAATAACTTGGCACAAGTGATCGCCATAACAAGACGATGTGTCGCGCGTAAAACACAGGTCTTCAAGATCAAGGTCACAGTTGGAGGTTAAAAGTCAAATTGTGTCCGGTCAATAACTTTTGCATGCCTGGACGTATTTTCAAATAACTTGTCACAAGTGCTCACCACAACCAAATGAGGTGTCGTGCACAAATCCAGGCCCATGGCTCCAAGGTCAAGGTCATTCTTAGAGGTCAAAGGACACTTCGGGGGCATTTATCACTTACAGTGATATTTCTTGTTTCATGTATGTTATACTCAATAATGCTAGTGTTCTATAGGACCATGTTTTCTCATGTACGTTATACTCAATAATGCTACTGTTCTATAGGACCATGCTTTCTCATGTATGTACACTCGATAATGCTACTGTTCCATAGGACCATGTTTTCTCATGTATGTTATACTCAGTAATGCTATAGTAATAGTAGTTATAGTAGTTATGTACGACAGACTGGCGGATACGTCACCCTTTATAGTCACACTTCACATTCCTACTTCACATTTTACATTTCACACACTTCACCCTCCACACTTCACACTTTACATTTCACACTTCAGAGCCTTTTACGCGTTGCATTATTTATGTGTGATGCCTTGAGTTTTGGAGTATGTCTAGTTTCCGGACGATGCTTCTCGTTAACGTCCATTTATAAATATAAACGTGATAATAAACACCGCGTTAAACGGTTCCGGGGGCGTGATTCTAAAATAACCCATACAAAGTGGGTAGAATACAAAACTCCTAAAACGTACAAAGGCAATCATCCATTATTTTCAACCAATGTCATTTTAAAAGCCGGTCGATTTCCATGGTATAGTAAAATGAGAACACAACTGACGTACTATAAGCGACATCATAAGCGTTTTATATTTACTTTAGACTCTACACAGCGTTTACATAAACGACTGTCCGCCATTAGGTTTACCTGCTTGTTTTATAGGTTTACCACCTCTAATTACATGTAAGCCTCCGAGGTGTATCGAATGTAGTTCCTATAATAAAAAGTAATCCCTCCTTTTTTGATGAAAACGGGCATTATAAGTAGGGGAAAACTGCCCATTCCTATTCGATTTTGTAGTTGTATGTATAAGAAGCGTATTAATAAGTTTTACTGGATCACTGATGAACATTTTCGAAAGGACCGTAACTGATGTTGTGATAACTCGTGGTCCAATCCATTTGTAAATGTTATTTATTATTATAAATTTTATATCACATGTATTTATGTAAATAACATCAAGCAATAAAATATTATTAAAAAAAACATTTTCGAAATTTCAACTCTATGCTTACACTATGTGAGCAATGAAAACAGTCAGTCAATGAAAACAGCTGTACCCTTGACCTGTTTAGTAAACAAGCAAGAACTTTCTTACATGTCTTTTGACCCCATCTTTTCCGGTGATTTTTCAAGTGGAAAATTAGTTTTCTATATGAACATTACACTGCTGCATTATCCATACTTGAGTTGAATTTGCAGCAAATCATTAATATGTGACACTTTAACATTGGTGTCTATTGGGCAAGACACTTTTCCTTAGCCTCGTCCGTCGGATGGGGACGTAAACCGGGCGGTCCCGTGTATCGGTCTATCATCCGAGCACGTTAAAGAACCATAGGAATCTATTCGATAATAAGAGTAGGGCAGGTTCCCGGATTCCTATGTATCCTTCCCCTCTCTCTGGGGCGGCTCTAAATAACATGTACTGTGTTGATGAGCCGTTAAGCAACATTCAATTAGTCTATGGGGAAAATAATTAGTGGTATAATACCTATAGGCGTAGCCATTTTCACAGTTTATGGATATCCCGCCACCTTACTTCCTTTATGTAAGTGACGCCAGGCGCGTAGCTGCCTATACGCGAGTACGCGGCTGAATCCACATGATTCTGACAAAAGCACCTCAGAACGCCCAGAATGCACCAGATTGCACCATTGTTTTCAAAATTTTCCAGGGGTGCATGCCCCCGGATCCCCCTAGCACAATAATGAATCCGCATGAATAGAGGGCTAGCTACGCCCCTGGACGCGTCTACATTTGAGTGAAATCCCAATACATGTATGTCTTTTTAGAACGTATATCAGACGCTTGGCCACGATCGTGGTTGGAATGCGCTTTATTTAGCCGTAATTTACGTCAAAGAAATCGGTGTTTGATTGTCGCTTGTATGAGTGAAACGCAGTGAAGCAGTCTATGTATTAGTTAGAGGCTATGAAGTGAAATGTTAACAATTAAGAAACCCTAAGGGAAGGAGCGCAGCGACTGACCGGGGTTTCTTAATTGTTAAAATTTCACTTCTTAGCTTCTAACTGACTTAGTGTTTGCCCTACTTTCCCCCCGCGCTTCTAAGAAACCACGCCTCTTAACACGTTCGCGCTTCTACTAAATCCGCCTCCTTGTGTCCAAACAAGGGCGTGCCATTTAGTAAGCGATTACTTAATGATTAAATGGTTAAAATTGGTGATCGTTAAAAATTTACATGAATAAGTTCGCCATTTTTTTAAAATTCCTCCCCGTCTGATTGGAGGAAAAGTAAGGCAAACACTAAATTTACTTCAAAATTATTCATATTGTACCTGTTGTCAGAATAATGTGACGTTGGCAAAACGTTTGTCTTAAGTTTCTCAGTAGGTACTGCATTTATACATATTATATACTTCCTGGATATCTATTTTGTATAGTTATGCATTTATATTTGAACAAGATGGACTAATTTGGATGTTGAAATAAAGCGGCTTATTTAAGAGGCCGTTTGAAAGTTATTAAGATTGTGATTCTAAACTAAGGTAAAATAATGATATTGGTTGTTGTCTACACGTCTCGACGTCACTTTGATTCGCATAACGCGAGAAACTTACCTGGTACAGGGAATACCATGCTAAGCAAGCTTTCCCAGGATTGAGGCCCTTCCATTGCACTAAGGTTGGGCTGACGCTTGCCTGGTACAGGGAACCCCGAGGCTCTTCCATTGCACTACGGTTGAACCCGTAAGTCTTTGTTATGTAGGGGTACAGTAAAATCCACGTGGATGGTCACCCGGACGGCACTCGAAATTGTAAATAGTTTTAAATGACTAAACGTACATATGGGTAGAAGAGACTTATGGAAAAAAAAATAATAACGCGAGAAACTCAAATTATATATAAACTATTCCAATAAGAAATCGTTGGTATTTTTCTCTGTCTATTTGCCTGGAAATGAGGCAATTTGTTCAGTAGGATTCTACGAGCATATAGGTTTTCTTCTGGAATTCACTTAAGGAACGAAAAGTGTGTAGAGTCCGAAGGACTTCACGCGTACTTTAAACCATCCAAATGTTTTTCATACCCCAATGAAAACCAAAAGAGCGCATTTCATTCCTTATATTTACATAAATATTTACCTTTAAAATGGCGTTGATTTCTTCTCTATATACGCCAGATTCACTAATTTTTATGGAGTAAAATGTAACAGCCGTTACGATCGGCAACGTTTTAGACATACCCCTCATGCGCAATATTCTATTAAGTTAAGCTCCGCCCATCATCCAATGAAAACCGTTAAAGGGCATATCATGAGGTATTCCGAAGGTAATGGTATTCATTGGAAAATTAAATGCAGCGTGTCAAATAAGATTCATCGTAGCGAATGCAATAGCGATGTAAATATAGCAGGTTTAATATAACAAACGTCACATAGTAGTATTCCGTTTGAAGTAGAAGGGTTGAGCTACAAGATGGAGTACTGTGGAGGTCGTAGCTCCGTGAGTATAGTTGAACGTACTGCGGTTCGACAGTCGAGTTGTAGAACGTACGTTCGAACTACAGGCTGACCAAGGGACATATCAGAATAGTGTACAGAGTTTGATGTTGATAGTTGATACAAAGTGTTCAAATTGGTTGAACTTGCGTTCGAAACCTGATAGTTATCTAAGTGATAGCTCAGGCTAGTGTCCCGCCCAACCTATTAGGCTGAGACATCAATATTAACATAGGGTTGGAGTTATAATACAGGATAGCTCATTGTAGTGTTCAGCTCGACGTATGATGCTGAAACACTTTTAAGTGTTAGGGTTTGCAAGATTGTGTTCAAACCCTTAATTTTACTTTATTGCTGATATATTGTTATATAGGTGTAGGTTCAAACAGGTAACGTTTCGAACCAATTATTTAGTTAGAACTCAACGGATGTGGATAGGAGCTCGTGTTTGGAGCTCATTGTAAATGATTGTGTTTTAGAATCATTTCGTTGAACAATTGTAGATTTTGGTATAATCATAAGGCATGTAGGCTGAGGAAAATTCAATATATATAAGGTTCCACGTTTCATGTGTTGAACCTCGCTGTCTGAAACGTAGTTTTAAAGTTTCAAACTAGATTAAGCTGGACTGTATACTCAGCATAAGACATTATTACTTTATGAAAGGACCCTTTTAAAATGCAGGAGAGTTCGTAGAAATTAATAAGTACGTTCATATCGTACGAAAGGTTAATTTAGAACTCCAACTCCAGACAGTATATATGGCATCTGTTTTCATTATTGATGACCAGTATTGTTACAAGTACTTCATGATCCGGAGAAAACATTATTATATTTTAATGATGTGTTCATTATTTCTCAAAGCCCGCGGGATTATGGTTATGTTTGTCATGGTTGTGGTTATCATGTTCCGGAGAAAACATATCACGGGTATGGTTGTCATGGTTATTGCTACCATGGTTGTGTTTTATCGCGGCTGTGCATATCATGATTGTGGTTATCATGTTGTGGATATCACGCTTACGGTTGTCATGGTAATGGTAATCTCACGGTTGTGGAAATCATGTTTGTGGTTATCACGGTTATCATGTCTGTGGGTATCATGGTTGTGGATATATTGGGCGTGGATAGAATGGTTATGGTTATCACGGTTGTGGTAATTATGGTTAAAGTTATCATGGTTCTGGATATCACGGTTGTTTTTCATGGTTGTGATTATAACGGTCATGGTTATCATGGTATGGTTATCATGGTTACGGTATTCATGGTAATGGTATTGATCGATCGTTTTCCTGTATAAGTTGTCGTATGGCGTTGTTGCGCAGGAGTACGCACATCTGACGGAATAGACAAATGTGTCTCAACTTTGCGCACACCAGCTCTCATTTTGCATAACATCAGATCTTCAAATTGCTAATGGTTCGTGAGTGTGGCTTGATCCTGCAACTGACTTGTTAGACTTGTTTATCCAAATGACTGTTGTTTTGGTAGTTGCAGGTACACTGGTGCATTCCTAATTTGTGTATAATAATAATAACAATACTAATAATAATATTTTTATGTATCGAGGGTAACATATTTGGCTTATAGCCAGTCTGACATACGGTCCTCAAACAAAAACGGTTCAGTTCTACAGTCCAGTACCTCAACCCAGACTTTCAGTACATCACACAAGGGTTCCAGTCCTTACCTCAAACCAGTCTGTATGATGTACTGACCTATAGACTGGTTTGAGGTAAGCCTGTGTACTCTGTGTGTGTAGTATATTCCATTTTGAAGTTCGAGTTGTTTTTTAATTTCCGAAAACTCTTTAATCCGTTGAGACTTGTGTGTATGCTTTTCTATTTCTATGTTAATGTTTTTATTTGCCTTGATATGACAAATCTGGGAATGCAGTTCCGTGTGGTTATGGTTAAGCTTCGCACACGGCCGAAACGAATTCTCTAAATATGTTTTATTTGCCAGGGACTTTAAGCCCGTTCGAACTTTGCAGGTTTTTCTCAACTTGATCGTCGCCCCCGGGTTTTTTCTCCACTATTTTGCCTATTTGCGCTACATATCGACATGAACACATCCAGTATCAACCAATTGGCGTCCGTATATTGCCTGTTGACAAAACAATAACACGGAGAATGTTTCAGAAGGAAAAATAAGCGATTTCTTAAAAGAGATAGCTCCAATGCCAGAGAGATAGTTCCAGTGCTATGGATATATCGCCAATGACAACTTATGAGGATGTCTTTTTTCACCACTGCGTACATTCCTCTTTACAATTTACACACCAAAGTCATGACAAGCATGCTTATTTACTGCTAGCATGAGTCATGACTGACTAGCTCCTGTATGGACGGCTGGAGTACAGTGTTTGTCTTTGGAAATTAGTCTTATATTGGAATATCATCTAGTGTAGAGCTATATAAATCCTTTATAATTTACTTTTAGGACGAAAAGAGTACAAACAATCAGTTTAGCTATATGTAAACACAACTTTGTTGATAGTTCTTTATTGTTTTTAGGGAATATAAACGCATATATGCATTTATGTTTTAATATGTTTACTACAAAAAAAACAGATGTATTAGACGGGCGACATCATCCAACACACAATTGAATCACACTTTTTTCTCAAGCAATTGTATGCCTAACAGTGATTTCGTGTTATCTAGTATATAAATTCTGGGGTTGCGGATAAAAAAAACTGAAGGGACTGGATCAAAGACTTTGCATATAATAAGTTCGCGTTTCTCCAAAAGGTATAGTTAGTAAATTACCAATTTTCTTACTTATATATTTTCCGATTAATTTGTAACTAGGTATGCAACTATGTATGTACATTGTACGGAACTGTATAAATAATACATGCATGCAATTGTATTAGCTCACATGAGCCTAAAGACGTGGACACCGGAGTGAGTACTTTATAGATATTAAACACACGCAAAACGGATAGAAAGCCGATGCAAACAATAGTTTGTGAATGTAAATTGTATTTTAACCAATACCAATGTGGTACGCAATTGTAAAAACAAATGACATCCTAATAACTGTCTCCAAAGCATTGGAACTATCTCTCTGGCATTGGAACTATCTCTTTTGCAAAATCGCGTATTTCTCCCCATGAAACATTCTCAATGTTATCATTTGTCAACGGGTAATATACGGACACCAACTGGTTGATATTTGATATGTTCCTGTCGATGTGTAGGGTAAATAGGCAAAATAATGGAGAAAACCCTCTGTGGCGACGATCAAATTGAGAAAAAAACTGCAAAGCTAGAACGGACTAAAAGTCTCTGGCGTCAAATAAGGCATATTTCGAGAATTATTTTTGGTCGTATGCGAAGCTTAAAGATAACCAACCGGAACTGCATTCCCAGAGTTGTCACCAACCGGAACTGCATTCCCAGAGTTGGCATACCAAGGCAAATAAAACAACCGGAACTGCATTCCCTGAGATGGCATACCAAGGCAAATAAAACAACCGGAACTGCATTCCCAGAGTTGTCATATCAAGGCAAATAAAAAAGTTAACAGAGAAATAGCAAACCATATCCACCTTGATCACCTTTATTTTTGGCACTGGAACTTCCTCGGAAGTGGCGATGGAGCAGAGAGGTAGTTCCACTGATTACCAGCCGTGTAGTCTATAATCTCATTTGGATAACAGTTATTTTCTAAATGAAAGCCGACGTCTATTGTTACGTTCTTAATAACAGCTTCTACAGAACACGTTTCTGGTAGAGTTATCACCGCTTTGTTGAACAAATTCAAGCGCATTGACTGAGATGAATGTATCGGCCACATGGGAAATGTGTTACCTTATCAGGCGTAAGATTTTCTCTTACAAACCCAGCATTAAATAATAGGTGAATATTTCCTGCTGCTCTGATACATATTTTAATTTAGTTATATATGTTTAATGTGTTTGTAAAATAGCTCAAACATGTTAGCTTCCTTAAAATAATCCAAGTGGGGAGGTTTCTGATATCGAACTCTCTGAAGTATTGGCGGGGACCTTATTACATTAGTATGCCATATTTCTGGCATCAGCCATTTCGGTATCTTAGTTATTAGTACTGTTCTGATATTGACCACTCGGGTACTTTGGTCATACATATACTAAACCAAATTGCTAAGTATCAACCTAAGAATAGGTCAATAATATTCTCATTGTTTTGTGTATTTTGTGCTTGATTAGAGATACGGTTAAACTGCAAAATAATGAGTGTAAATCGTCTACTCTGATTGCATGAACATATTTTAAAACTTTTAAGTCAATGTGTTTTCTTAGAAATAATAGAAATAACACTTATACAACTGGGTATATAGGATTTTATTAAGTACTTCGAATTATTGAAGCTTTCGATGTTCCTAATTCTAAAATATGACAGTTAACATTATTTTGATATCATGTTTTACTAGCATTACCACTACAAATGCGTTTGCAAAATTTTCGAAATATTTAATGTTAACGCTGAATTACAGTTACTTGAATTTCACACAATATTCACTTTAAAGGGAGGTAATTTAAGATTATCCATATTTCATTTTTTTATAGACGGAGAATCTGCGATAAAGGGGTTAAATTTTTATGTTTTTTTCTATTATTTCATACCAATTTTAAGAATTTTATATCTTTAAGCAATCTTTGACTCATGTTATGTGTTTTATCAGCAGATTTAATGTTTTCATATAAAGGGAGGGTAACTCTCAAAAGATGTAACAATTTAAACAAAAAATAAATGTTTTACAAACTATGGATCAAAACAAAATAATTATCATATATCTTTTCTAAAATATATTTAAAATAAGAAAGTTAGTTAAGATACAAAAGTTGATACTTAGAAATTGTGTTCAGTGTAGATTGTAAAGTGTCTGATATCGGCTCAGTGAGGTCACATGACTGTTTCTTGCGGAGAATGTACTGTGATTGATACCAGTGATAGGTATTCTGTATGAGCCCGGTCTAGTGTGAGGCACCGCGGCTAATACTGATCATCTACGGACGTTTGGTTCACCGTGATGCCAGCACCGCGCTAATACAGATTATCTACAGACGTTTAGCTCACCGTGATGCCACCACCGCGCTAATACTGATCATCTACATACGTTTAGCTCACCGTGATGCCAGCACCGCGCTAATACTGATTATTTATAGACGTTTAGCGTACCGTGATGCCAGCACCGCGCTAATACTGATTATTTATAGACGTTTAGCGTACCGTGATACCAGCACCGCGCTAATACTGATTATTTATAGACGTTTAGCGTACCGTGATACCAGCACCGCGCTAATACTGATTATTTATAGACGTTTAGCGTACCGTGATACCAGCACCGCGCTAATACTGATTATTTATAGACGTTTAGCGTACCGTGATGCCAGCACCGCGCTAATACTGATTATTTATAGACGTTTAGCGTACCGTGATACCAGCACCGCGCTAATACTGACTACTGACGTTGAGTTCACCATGACGCCAGCACTGCGCTATAACTGATTATCACCGTGATTCCGGCACCGCTCTAATACTGATTATTTACTGACGTTTAGCTCACCATGACGCCAGCACTGCGCTATAACTGATTATTTACGGACGGTTAGTTCACCGTGATTCCGGCACCGCTCTAATACTGATTATTTACTGACGTTTAGCTCACCGTGATGCTGGCACCGCGCTAATACTGATTATCTACGGACGATTAGTTCACCATGATGCCAGCACCGCGCTAATACTGTCTACTGACGTTTAGCTCACCATGACGCCAGCACTGCGCTATTACTGATTATTTACGGACGGTTAGTTCACCGTGATTCCAGTATCGCGCTAATACTGATTATCTACGGAAGTTTAGCTCACAGAGATGCCAGCACCGCGCTAATACTGATTATCTGCGGACGTTTAGTTCACCGTGATGCCAGCACCGCGCTTAAACTGATTATCTACTGACGTTTAGCTCACCGTGATGCCGGCACCGCGCTAATACTGATCATCTACACACGTTTAGCTCACCGTGATGCCAACACCGCGCTAATACTGATTATCTACGGACGTTTAGTTCACCGTGATGCCAGCACCGCGCTAATACTGATTATCTACGGAGGTTTAGCTCACCGTGATGCCATCACCGCGTTAATACTGATTATCTACATACGTTTAGCTCACCGTGATGCCGGCACCGCGTTAATACTGATTATCTACTGACGTTAAGCTCACCGTGATGCCGGCACCGCGTTAATACTGATTATCTACTGACGTTTAGTTCACCGTGATGCCAACACCGCGCTAATACTGATTATCTACTGACGTTTAACTCACCGTGATGCCGGCACCGCGTTAATACTGATTATCTACTGACGTTTAGTTCACCGTGATGCCAACACCGCGCTAATACTGATTATCTACGGACGGTGAGTTCACCGTGATGCCAGCACCTCGCTAATACTGATTATCTACCATATGGAAGAATCTTCCTCAAACGGGTTATCGATGAGTCGCCAGATCTTTACATGGAGCGTATAGGGCGAAATTTCATTATTGTTTAATATTAGAAATTCTATAAATATGATCGCTTAGGTGCAAACGGTTTCTTAAAATACAATTTATTATCTTTATTTTCATATAAGTTTCATATTTTTATGTTAAAAACATCTTGGTCTGTTTTCGAGTTTAAATACACCATCTAGTGTCCTTATATGTTCTATATAAAATTCTTTAAATATGTCGAACATGTGTTTTTTAATTGTAAATATATCGCATAATGACGAAAATGAAGCCTTAGGTGCAAACGGTTCTAAATAGGTGAAACACTAATCTTTATTTTGATATAGTTTTTTTGTTAATGACACTAGTTATAGATGGTCTGATTTACAAGCAAAGATAGCTTTTTTTTTTAAATTATTAATTGTTGTTGTTGTTGTTGTTGTTTGCGATAATCACATTAAGCAGACGACGCGGAGAAATATATATCATAAAGAGTTATATGCATAAATGTTTAATTCATGCAAAAACCATAACACATGTATTTCTCTGTCCAATGATGGTATTTCCATTTTAGGCAAAACAGGAGTCAGAACGAAACTTTTGCTATATCAAAAATGATGGTATTTTTAACTTTTAAACAGCTTTTAATAGAATTTCTCACTATTATAATGCCATTTCCATAACAATACACTTAAAAAGAAACTATTCGCAGTTATAGCTTATTAAAAGCTTGTTTATAATAACGTATTTCATGTAAATATTAAACTGATTTTTTAAAAATGTGTTTTGCTTAAATTTACTAAAGTGCATTTATAGTTTCACTCCATATGGTCACTATAGATACGTAATGATTCCCGATGTTTTATGGCCCCCATAAAGTGTGCAAGTGTGACTGCCGACACGCTAAATTAAATAACGCCAGAGGCGGCTTTATCGATATCTGCGGGAGATAAATCAGTACTAAACTATCACCAAGAGTTACATTTCGTGAAATTATTGGGTTTTTTCAGTCGAATTCGATTTGAGGAAGATTCTTCCATATGGGACGTTTAGTTCACCGTGATGCCAGCACCGCGCTAATACTGATTATCTACGGACGTTTAGTTCACCGTGATGCCAACACCTCGCTAATACTGATTATCTATGGACGTTTAGTTCATCGTGATGCCAGCACCGCGCTAATACTGATTATCTACGGACGTTTAGCTTACCGTGATGCCAGCACCGCGCTAATACTGATTAACTACTGACGTTTGGTTCATGCTAGCATCGCGCTATTATTGATAAAATACTGACGTTTAGTTCATCGTGATGCAGCACCACGCTAAAACTGATCATATACAGACGTTTTGTTCACCGTGATGCCAGCCCCGCGCTAAAACTGATCATCTATGGACGTTTAGCTCACCGTGATGCCTGCAACGCGCTGATACTGATTATCTACGGACGTTTAACTCACCGTGATGCCAGCACCGCGCTAATACCGTGATGCCAGCACCGCGCTAATACTGATAAACTACTGACGTTTGGTTCACCGTGATGCCAGCACCGCGTTAATACTGATTAACTACTGACATTTTGTTCACCATGATACTGATCATCTACGGACGTTTAGCTCACCGTGATGCCGGCACCGCGCTAATACCGATTATCTACGGACGTTTAGCTCATCGTGTGCCATCACCGCGCTAATACTGATCATCTACGGACGTTTAGCTCATCGTGTGCCAGCACCGCGCTAATACTGATCATCTACTGACATTTATTTCACCGTGATGCTAGCACCGCGCTAATACCGATTAACTACTGTACAAAATCTCTGTATGTATTGGCCGTAGAATAATAATAAATTTCTACCTATGATAAATTGTCACACGCAAAACACGAACATTAATAATAATGTATTCGCATGCATTAGTTTTTATACTAGAAAACTAATTTGATCGTCTTCGCATGCGTAAATACATCTTAATTGAATCATAAACCCCAATTAGTCTCATTTAATAAGGCGGCGCGTATCGACTTTCTACATCAGAGAAATGCATTTGCTAATGAGAACCGAGAACTTTGTAGGATTTATAGTTCATGCTACTATCATATCGCCATGGAAATACGTGCAGCCTGCTGTATACATAGTAGTTTACTCACTCATATGTTTAAATAATGCAATTTGATATATCATGGGAACAGTTTAACAACGTACATTCTTAACAACACAATACCAGGTTGAGGTACTGATCGTTAGAATTGTGTGAGATAGTGATTGCTAATTTTGTGTGAGGTTCTGATTGGTAGTCTGGTGTGAGGTACTTATTGGTTATATAATGTGAGGTAGTAATTGGTAGTCTGCTGTGACGTACATATTGGTAGTATGGTGAGGTAGTGATTTGTAGTATGGGTTGAGGTAGTGATTGGTAGAATTGTGCAAGGTTCTGGTAATATGATTTGAGGTACTGATTGGTAGTACGGTGTGAGGTACTGATTGGTAGTACGGTGTGAAGTACTGATTGGTAGAATGGTTTGAGTTTCTGTTCATATACTGTTAGGTAGTGATTCATAATATGTTGTGAGGTACTGACTGGTAATATGGTGTGAGGTACTAATTGGTAGTATGTTGTGATGTACTGATTGGTAGTATGGTGTGAGGTACTGATTGGTACTATGGTGTGAGGTAATGATTGGTAATATGGTGTAAGTTACTGATTTGTAATATGGTGTGAGGTACTGATTGGTAATATGGTGTGCGGTACTGATTGATAGTATGTTGTGTGGTGCCGATTGGTAATATGGTGTGAGGGAGTGATTGGTAATATGGTGTGAGGTACTGATTGGTAATATGGTGTGACGTATTGATTGGTAATATGGTGATAGGTGTCGATTGGTAGTATGATGTGAGGTACTGATTTGTAGTATGATGTGAGGTTCTGATTTGCAATATGGTATGTGGTATTGATTGGTAGTACGTTGGAGTTACTGATTGGTAATATGGTGTGTGGTACTGATTGGTAATATGGTGATAGGTATTGATTGGTAGTATGATGTGAGGATATGATTAGTAATATGGTGTGTGGTACTGACTGGTAATATGGTGTGAGGTATTGATTGTAAGTATTATGTGAGGAACTTATTGATAATATGGTGTGAGGTACTGATTGGTAATATGATGTGAGGTTCCGATTGCTAGTATGTTGTGAAGTAATGATTGCTAATATGTTGTGCGGTACTGATTGGTAATATGGTATGCGGTACTGATTGGTAATATGGAGTGAGGTACTGATTGGTAATATGGTGTGAGGGAGTGATTGGTAATATGGTGTGAGGTACTGATTGGTAATATGATGTGAGGTTCTGATTGCTAGTATGATGTGAAGTAATGATTGCTAGTATGGTGAGAGGTAATATGATGTGATGTACTGATTCATAATATTGTGTGATTTACTGATTGGTAGTATGGTGTGAGATACGATACTGACTGTTAATATGATGTGAGGTTCTGATTGGTAATATGGTGTGTGATACTGACTGGTAATATGGTGTGAGGTATTGATTGTTAGTATTTTTGAGTTTCTGATATTATGGTGTGAGGTAGTGACTGGTAATACGTTGTGAGGTACTGACTGGTAATATGTTGTGAGGTACTGATTGTTCGTATGTTGTGATGTACTGATTGGTAATATGTTGTGTTGTAATGATTGGTAATATGATGTTAGGTATTGATTTGTAATATGGTGTGAGATACTTATTGATAATATGGTGTGAGGTACTGAATGATGGTATGTTGTGTGGTACTGATTGGTAATGTGGTGTGAGGTACTGATTGGTATTATTTTCTGAGGTACTGATTGGTATTATAGAGTGAGGTACTGACTGATAATATGATGTATGTGAGGTTCTGATTGTTAGTATGTTGTGAAGTAATGATTGCTAGTATGGTGTGAGGTAATATGATGTGATTTACTGATTCATAATATGGTGTAATGTACTGATTAGTAATAGTGTGTGATGTACTGATTGGTAGTATGGTGTGAGGTTCTGATTGGTAATATGGTGTGTGGTACTGACTGGTAATATGGTGTGAGGTATTGATTGTTAGTATGTTTGAGTTTCTAATATAATGGTGTGAGGTAGTGACTTGTAATATGTTGTGAGGTACTGATTTTTCGTATGTTGTGATGGACTGATTGGTAATATGTTGTGTGGTAATGATTGGTAATATGATGTGAGGTATTGATTTGTAATATGTTGTGAGATACTTATTGATAATATGGTGTGAGGTACTGAATGATGGTATGTTGTGTGGTTCTGATTGGTAATGTGGTGTAAGGTACTGACTGGTATTATGGTGTGAGGTACTGATTGGTAATGTGGTGTGAGGTAGTGATTGGATATATTTTCTGAGGTACTGATTGGTATTATGGTGTGAGGTACTGATTGATAATGTGGTGTGAGGTACTGATTGGTATTATGTTCTGAGGTACTGATTGGTATTATGGTGTGAGGTACTGATTGATAATATGATGTGAGGTTCTGATTGGTAGTATGTTGTGAAGTAATGATTGCTAGTATGGTGTGAGGTACTGACTGGTAATATGATGTTATGTACTGATTCATAATATGGTGTAATGTACTGACTGGTAATATTGTGTGATGTACTGATTGGTAGTATGGTGTCAGCTACTGATTGGTAAGATGGTGTGTGGTACTCATTGGTAATATGTTTTGAGGTTTTTATTGATAGTATGGTGAGAGCTACTGATTGGTAATACGTTTTGTGGTACTGATTGGTAATATGTTATGCTGTACTGATTGGTAGTATGGTGTCAGCTACCGATTGGTAATAAGGTATATGGTGTGAGGTTCTGATTGGTAGTATGGTGTGAGGTACTAATTGGTAATTTGGTGAGCGGTACTGTTTGATAATATGGTGTTAGGTACTGACTGGTAGTATGGTGTCAGGTACTGATTGGTAGTATGATGTGAGGTAGTGATTGGTAGTCTGGTGTTAGGGGCTGATTGGTAGTCTGGTGTCAGGTACTGATTGGTAGTATGGTGTGAGGTACTAATTGGTAGTCTGGTGTGAGGTACTGATTTGTAGTATGGTGTGAGGGATTGATTGTTAATCTGGAGTGAGATGTTTATTGGAAGTGTGGTGTGAGGTACTGACTGGTAGTGTGGTGTAAAGTACTGATTGGTGGTATGGTGTGATGTTTTGATTGATAGTATGGTGTGAGGTACAGATTGGTGATCTGGAGTGAAATAATGATTCTGACTGGTAGTTTGGTGCGAGTCACTGATTGGTAGTATGGTGTTAAGTACTGATTGCTAGTATGGTGTGAGGTATGGTTATATGGTGTGAGATAGTGATTGGTAGTATGGTGTGAGTTGCTGATTGGTATAATGGTGTGAGGTAGTGATTGTTAATATGGTGTAGTCTAGTGTGAGGTAGTGATTGGTAATATGGTTTGCGGTAGTGATTGGTAATCTGGTGTGCGGTATTTATTGGTATTATGGTGTGAGTTTGTGATTGGTAGTCTGGTGTGAGGTAGTGAGTGGTAGGTGTGAGGTACTGATTGATAGTATGGTGTGATGTACTGATTGGTAATATGGTGTGCGATAGTGATTGGTAATCTGGTGTGCGGTAGTGATTGGTAGTATGGTGTGAGTTTGTGATTGGTAGTCTGGTGTGAGGTAGTGATTGGTAAGTGTGAGGTACTGATTGGTAGTATGGTGTGAGGCACTGATTGGTACTATAGGGTGAGGTAGTGATTGGTTGTCTGTGTGAGGTACTGATTCGTAATATGGTGTATGGTGTGAGGTACTGATTAGTAGTCTGGTAATCTAAACTATAACGCTTCTCTATAAACTTCAGTGTAGATTGTGTGTACCATGTAGTTGTTTTTTTCTTATTTTCTGACATTTTTCGTTGATGTTCTCATTGTATTGTAAATGTATTGTGTGTAGACTATAAACGTTGTACTCAATGTGTAATGCTAAAAAACGTTATCCGCAACCGCAACGACATCGACTCTTATATGGTTTTCATAATTGCACATGGTAAGGTAGCAATGAACAGTTTCTTTGAGGTTTTCACTTTGATAACGCAATCTTATAATTACACATGATAGCAGTGAAATGTTTATCTGCGTTGTAATGCACACGCTAACGCACACGCATCCCTTTAATACATGTGAATACTTGTATTTCTGTGCTGATGTGTATTTATAGCAATCGTGCTACAAAGGTGAATATGTAATCAATTAGTAACGCATGTCAAGGATTTGGCTACAGCGAAGCCAGGTCGCCATCCTTGATTCAAAATGTTTGGTAGGAAGAACTGATGGTAAAAAAAGGGAAAGAAAGTATCTGGTAAGAAAAAACGGTCGTGGCGTGTTTACGTCTTCCTGAAAACACTATTGTTTTCAATATTGTTTAAACACCTTAGGCTTGATCGGATGTTATGTTAAACTTTGTTCCCAGTACCAACCCAGATATAATGTTATTTTCTCTAGGCAGCTGTTTTACGCTTGTGTAACCTTTTCTTGTTATTATTATTATTATGGTATTATAAACACCGTCTCTTATTTCATATTTTGTAACACGTGAAAAGTTAATTACTTTATGATATTCGTGCAGTATATATTTCGCTTTAATTAATAAATAATACAAAATTGATATAATCTGTGAATGCTTGTAATGAAAATCGTCATTCTGTGAAAGCTGTTAATGAGTGTGTTGCCAGATAAATAGTATTTACATTTATTTATTCCCACTGTTACCATTTGTGTGTCTGTGTTTTTGTGTCATCAACGGATGTATAATCTAGTGGAAAGTTAAAATATACTGAAGGGAAAACACAACTCGGGAATTTTCGCTGTATAATTTATCTACTGGTCACTTCAATTCCACGTAATATTCCCGTGCAATCTCAGGGCGATTTGCAGGTAGTTAGAGAACGAACAAAACTATGCCTTTTAGATGTATTAATTACATAAAACTTTGTAACACGAAAGTCATAAATGTTGAAGGTCCGCTTTGAAAATTTGAGCCATTTCAGTACTGCATGTATTAAATGTAAAGAGATTGCATGATCCATTGCAACGAAACCTCTCTGAACTTATTTTGATCACTCTCCGTGTCGTCCGGGGTAGAATCGGTACTACTAAGTAAATGCAGGTAAAGTGTCTTGCTCCGGGACACAACACATATGGACATGGCGGGAATTCGAACTCGAGACGTTTCAGTCAGAGTCCCATTCTCTACCATTTAAACACAACGCTACACCATCGTAAGTCTGCTCAACATTTTAAGCCAAATTATTCTATCAATAATGAAACGTTGAAGAGATATCCTTTGGAGCGTTATTTGTTGTTTCAGTCTTTTTACTGAAAGGAAAGTTCTAATACAGTACCATTCCATTGACAGCAGGATAATATGAACAAGGCAAAGCCTCAAGACGGGCGAAGCTAACTATTTTAAAATAGATCTAAACGATGTGATGCATGGTTAGCATAATACTGTATTTTTTAAAGCAATTGAGCTGAACGAAAAAGAAAGAACAATTATATAAATTTGCATATTTAGTACACTAGTGCAACATGACAAATATATTTTCCACACAGGAAGTTATGTAATAAATAAAAATACAGATTTCAAGTCTTTGGATTTCACATTTCAATTAAACTGAACAGTGATAGCCATACTCATTCAAACTGAATGCAATTACCTTAACAATCAAGTCTGTGCCATGTGCAACTTGCCATCATGTGTATCTCGGTCAGGCTGTCTTTGTTCCAGAATTGTGACATTGTGTATGGTGTTTCATATCTGACTTTGTTATGAAATATTTTCTAATGAAAAGGTTAGTGACTATCATGTCATCCGCCTTGCAATATTAATTTATTTTTTTAATTTCTTTATGTTTTTAATATTTATAATAAATAAAAGGTAATTAGCGACTGCAATGTCACCCACCTCCAAAAATGTTATGTAATAGTGATATTGAATCAATAATTTTCACACCCCACCATAAAATGAATTTAAGTTAGTACCTAAAGTCTTTAAATTCACTAGGTTAGCCACTGTTCCACCTCCAAATTTGTAATCATATTAATTAATTTAAATATATTTAGTGTCAATAATAAATGAAAGTTTCGCGATTGTTTTGTCACCCACATCCAAATATGTAATGCTATTACTTTGTGGTAGAACATAACTCAATGCCAATCACAATTAGTAATCATGCTGGTCCCCATTTCTGCAAAATGTTTTTAAAATCTAAAATTGCCCAAAGTTATCACTTGAGACAAACAGAAACTACACACATAAGAATGGTGCAATTGCTTCTACGAGTGTTGAAGAATGTGTGAAGGGTAAATCTCAGTGGTATGGCATTGCCACAGATGGCAGTTATGAGTAATGATGAAGAGGATACATTTGATCTGGGTTTGATTATATTGATTAGACACATTGGTAAAATATCATCCGGAGAACATGAGCAACTATTTTCTAAATATGTTGATTAAATAATTGTCTACCAATAATATAGGCTATAATGACATGATTATTGAAAAGCAAAGAAGAATCGGCATCTGCATTTGAAACGCTTGACAGAGTTATGCAGGATAAGGTTAAAGATATATCATGGGAGAAATGCATTACATATTCATCTGACAATGCATCTGTAATGAAAGGGAAGCGCAACAGTGTTCAGAGAAGAATTAAGGACAGCAAGCAAGCGAAACATGTTCAAAACCTCTTACATAGAATGCTTTCAGTGGAAGCCTATTCAGAAATTACTACAACATTACGAGCAATGCCCTGAAAGCTTGTCAGGAGGAAAAGGAAATGAAGAAAAAAAAGACATGTCTTAAACGATTGGAATTGGGATTGGAAAGTCACGTGATCAATGAATGATCAATGAGAGTTGTTTATATTTCGACGGATGATAAATCGTGTTTTAATACTTATTTTCGGAGGAAACTATCTCTAGAAACTGGTCTAAGATGTTGTTAAAGGTTTGGATTATGTTTTAAGTGTGATCTATGGGTAAAGGGTTCCGGAAAAGAAAGGAAAAGAGGAAGAAAAGTTCGGAGTCGGATCACAATGACTCGATTTTTAAGGCGGGACGCTTTGCTGATTCGCCAAATGGGGCCTTCGATGGGACATCAGTAAGTGAAGTTTTAAGTCAGACCAATCAAGTCCTTTTTGCTGAGGAAAGTGGTGCAGGCGTGGCAAATATAAGTAGTCTGTTTGCTGTCAATACTGAAAATACTGATCTGAATCCAAACACAGACTCTGTAACTGATAGTGTTTTCGCTGGTAGCCCCACCCATTCAAGTACACAGGAATCACCAAATATGGCAACTGGTACGAGTTCAGATCTGGGCGGACCCTCAAATGCAGATATTATGGCATGTCTACGGGAGATTCAGGGCAAAATATGCAATATTGACACTAAAATGGAATGCATGGAGAATAGGCTAAAATCTTTAGAGAGTTTGGAGAAAGAAGTGGAAGGCTTCGATCGCGATATGAAGAAACTTTGGAATTTGGTACAGGACAATAGCAAGAAGTCAAGTGAGAGGCTGAATAAAATCGAGGACAAAGTAGAAACTACAGATTACTCGCTTGGTATTGTAAATGATAAGGTGGTGCAGTTGGAGAGAAAGAAAGAAAGTTTGAAAGAAGAAGTGATATACTTGAAATCGCAGTCGATGCGTAATAACCTTGTGTTTGTAAACATACCGGAGGCCCGGTATGGTGATCCTGAAAATTGTGAAGAACTGTTGAAAACGTTTATTCATGACAAAATGAAAGTAGCCAAGTGGATAAAATGGCGTTGGGGCCAAGAGCAGAGGGGAAATGCCGCAAAATCGTCGCGAGGTTCAGATACTTCAAGGAACGTGAGTTCGTGTGCAAACAGTGGAAGTCACTTGATGGGACTCGTTTCCAGGTGCACGAGCAACTTCCGGTAGAAGTAGTGGAGAAGAGGAAAAATCTGTATCCGAAGTTGAAGGAGGCGAGGCAGCAGATTAAGAGGGCGTGGATCGCGTACGACACCCTCTATGTGGACGGCAAGCCGGTGCGAGATTAGGGGTACGATGGGGGTGAAATACGTGTAATGTCGTGGAATGTCCATGGGCTAACGAGAGATAAGCGAGATGATCCTGAATTTGTAAATACGTTGACTCAAAATGACATTGTTTTTCTATATGAAACTTGGACTTGTGCTAAGAGTGATGTTAATTTGTCTGGCTTTGTTGCTCACAATTTCTACCGCAAATTCCAACACCGTAACGCTAAAAGAGCCAGTGGCGGTATAGTGATATACTACAGAAACTCTATAAAAGACGGCATAACCATAGTTAAAAATCATTTTGATACCATTATATGGGTTAAAGTTGACAAAGGGTTTATTCATTTAGAGAACGACTTGTATATATGTGGTGTGTATCTATGGGGAGAAAACTCCCCGGCGTATAATGCCGTAAATGCTGACTTATTTGATATTATTGAAAATGATGTAACTTATTATAAAAAATTGGGTTGTGTGTACATAAATGGTGATTTGAATGCAAGGGTAGGCAGTAAAAATGATTATATCGCCTTTGACAGAAACACTGATTTTATTGATGATCCAGATTATGTTCCCGATGTGCCTCTCCATTAGGTCCTCCCTGGACCGTATATGCAATTCTCACGGTGTAAAGCTTCTAGAGTTATGTAAGTCTACTTGTTTACGTATTGTGAATGGAAGGATAGGTAATGACCATGATAAAGGTACATATACTTTTGTGTCTCACCACGGGACTTCCGTGATTGATTATCTGCTGACATGTGAACGACATTTTTCAAGTATTGTTACCTTTACGGTTGAGTCGGTCAATGAAGGGATTGACCACACACCGTTATTCTACTCAGTACAGTGTAATGTGCATAAACAGACGAGTAATTTACAGAGTGGTATAAAATATAAATGGAGCGCTGATTGTAGGACTACTTTCCGCTCTGGACTTATTACACAGCTACCGATTTTAAATGATTTAACTAGGGATATTGATTTGAGTGATCGCTCATCTATCAATAATCTAGTTAATGATTTTACTCAAATTCTGCGTGATGTGGCGGATCCTTTATTTGCAAAAAAGGTACAAAATAATCACAGTTGTTCTTTTACTGATGTTTCAGTAAGTGAAAGAGCGGAGTGGTTTGACAATGAGTGTCTTCATTATAAAACTGTATATTTAGAATCCCTGCGTATTTTTAATAGATTTAAATCTACGAGTAATAGAGAAAGATTTTGTGTAAGTAAGAAGGAGTATAAAGACATATGTCGTAAAAAGAAAAGAATTTATGAAAATAAGAAATTAATCCAAACTGAGAATTTAAGAAAAAGTAAGCCAAAGGAATTTTGGAAATTCTTTAAAAGCAAAACAGTAAAAAAACAACAGTTCACTATCTTTAGAACAGTTTCATGAATATTTTTCTATACTAGGCGATGATATTTTTCAGTGTGAAAATTAAGAGGCGGAGTCTTTTTGTAATACATGTAGTCACAATTTTGATGATGACGATTGTAGCTTTGAAGAGTTAGATGTTCCAATAACATGTCAGGAGGTTTTACAAGCTGTAAAAAAAATAAAAGCTGGTAAATCCCCAGGACGTGATTGTATTTTAAATGAATATTTTATAGAAAGTGCAGATATTTTAGTATCTCACCTATGTGATATATATAATGCAATATTAAGCTCAGGTCACTTCCCTGATAAGTGGATGGAAGGTTTTTTGATTCCTGTGCAAGTAATTATAGGGGCGTTACATTAGTGAGCTGTATGTCAAAACTGTTTACTAAAATTTTAAATAACAGAAAATGTTTGTGTAAATAATAATAGAATTTCAGATGCCCATTTTGGGTTTAAAAAGGGGCATTCAACGGTGGATGCAATGTTTACTCTTTTATATATTGTACAAAAACGTTTAATTGAGAAAAAATGATTATATGTGTGTTTTATTGACTTAAATTGAATTGAATTGAATGTTGTTTAACGGCTCATCAACACAGTACAGGTTATTTAGAGCCGCCCCAGAGAGAGGGGAAGGATACATAGGAATCCGGGAACCTGCCCTACTCTTATTATCGAATAGATTCCTATGGTTCTTTAACGTGCTCGGAGGATAGACCGATACACGGGACCGCCCGGTTTACGTCCCCATCCGACGGACGAGGCTAAGGAAAAGTGTCTTGCCCAAGAACACGCCGACGGAACACAGTGGCACCACGGAGGATTGAACCCGGGGCCTCCGGTTACAAATCCGCCTAAAACGTTGTTTTGATAGCATAAATAGAAATGCACTCTAGTATAAACTTTATAACACAGGTATTCAGGGGAAATTACTGCGTGTGATTAGGGATATGTACAGTAAGGTTAAGTCATGCGTAAAGCAGTGTAACAGTTATTCTGAATACTTTGAATATGCGGTTGGTTTACGTCAAGGAGAAGTGATTTCACCGATCTTGGTATCTTTGATTATGGAAGATTTAGAATTGTTTATGCAAAATGATGGTAATTCTGGTTTGATAATTGATGAAATAGTTTTGATACTTCTTTTATTTGCTGATGATATGGCCGTCGTTGGGAGGTCGGTAGAGGAGTTACAAAATAGCTTAAACCTTTTGTATACGTACTGTAACACTTGGGACCTGGAGGTTAATACCGAAAAAACGAAAATTATGGTGTTTAGAAATAGAGGTCCAATACATAACGATGATAAATGGAATTATAACGGGATTTTAATAGATGTGGTGGACGACTTCAATTAATTGGGTCCTTTTTAAAAAATCAAGAGCATATTATTGGGAAGTCATTAAAAGATCTAAATGCATTATTATATAATTGTAAGAAAATAAAGTTAAAACCTAAAATTTTATGTCAATTGTTCGATTCTTTTGTTGGATCTATTTTAGGATATAGTTCGGAGATATGGGGTTTTAATAAGTTTAAGGAAATTGAAAGACTACATTTGAAATTTTTGAAGA
This sequence comes from Cyrtodaria siliqua, assembly GCA_037043455.1. Lineage (NCBI taxonomy): Eukaryota > Metazoa > Mollusca > Bivalvia > Adapedonta > Hiatellidae > Cyrtodaria > Cyrtodaria siliqua. Next base: position 210,017 of record JAWPHD010000881.1, on the reverse strand, counting down.
GAATATTAGGGGTAAAATCAAACACTAGGTTTCGTGGTGTATATGGAGAAATGGGTAGATACCCTCTTTATATAACGCGATATGTGCGTATAATAAAGTATTGGTGTAAAGTTGCAAATAGTGATAATATTCTAGTTAAAACAGTGTATACCCAAGGTATAAATGATTGTGAGAGAGGCTATAAAATTGGGTTGCAAGTGTTAAAAATCTTTTACATAGTCATGGACTTGGATATGCTTTTTATAATGCAGTCCAGTTAAATGTTAAATCATTTCTAAATGTTTTTAAACAAAGAGTTATTGACAATTTTATTCAACAGTGGCATGTATCAATCGATAATAGTCAAGGTTTACACTCATATAAATGTTTCAAGAATAATTTTGAGTACGAAACTTATTTAGATATGTTGCCTTACTCATTGAGATGTATTTTTTCTAAAATTAGGTTGTCATCTCATCCTCTTAGGATTCAGACGGGCAGATTTGCTCCAAACAGGTTAGCACGAAATGAAAGAATTTGTTTATATTGTGATTCTGGGGATATAGAAGACGAGTATCATTTCATATGTATTTGTAGACGTTTCAATGACTTAAGAAAAAAATACATTAAGAAATATTATTTTATTAGACCTTCAATGTTTAAATTCATTGAGCTTATGAAATCAAATAACAAAAAAATATTACTAAATTTGTGTCAGTATATTAGAAAATCTCTTAGTATTAGACATTCTCTAATTGTGAACCAGTAATGTATTCATCCTCCCTCTTGTCACGTGATGTATTGTAAACTTAAATATGTATTAGATGATGTACTATGTATAAATCTGAATAAGATTATATTCTGTTCTGTTCTGTTCTTAAAAACTGACCACAATTAGTTAAAGTTGCAAAGAGTATAGGGTATATGGTCCTAGTTAATGTTATTACCACGATAACAAGCCAACACTGTTAGACGTTACTGGAATGCCTCTGAACACCCCTAGCGTGTCGGGTAACTTTGTGGCCTTTAAATAATTGTGGCCCGCTTTTGAAGCTAAATCCTGAAAGAAAAATAAATATTGTTGTTGATACATTATTTTGTAAAACATTCACCTTTAAACACTATTTACCTATACCTTATAGACATCGAGTGTTTCAACTTGAAGCCAATATTCATGACTTAATTACACTATTCCTTTCTTTCGAAATGAAATACATAAATAAATCATTAAACCATCTGAAACATCAACACACTCATGAATCACATTTGCCATCCCTTTTCAACCGCAAAATAACCGGGAATCTACCTGGGAATATTATCACCCGAAGTTTGACGTCATCATTTTATGCTTTTGTGACCAGGTGATGATATTTTGATCACGTTGATTTTATTGCGATAAATACTCTCTTTTTTTACAGTAAGTATTTATATAATGTTATATTTCTGTAATAAAACGTGTCACATTACGCTTAAAATTCAAAATAAAGACCATAGGCAAAAAATAGAAAAAAATAAACGTACAAAACTGACTGGTATTCCACTTTGTCTGCCTAAAACTTTGCCCTACATTTGACGTCTGCTGTCCAGCCTACGGATTGAAAATGGCGGAGCGAAACATGACGAAAAATAAATAACACATAGTACGTGGGAAAACAAGTAAGTTTTCATACTCGCGTTACTGCAAGAGGGCTTCGCCGTCAGCGGCCCGCCCGTATTATACATACAATAGACCACGAAAAGTCCCGAGTTGTGTTCTTTTTTTCTTTACGGTATATGTGAAATATCAGTGGTTATCGATGAATATCTGTTACACAATGATTTCTAAACAAAGGGAGAAGTTTTTGTTTTTTGTTTTTTTATAGTAATCAGCACTACTAAAATATCATATTTACATCAATAAATGAATAACTTACCGCGTACTATACTAAAGGAAGAAAAGAAACGGAACTCACGAAATTCCGTTATATAATGTTTATACTGCACACGTAGTTCCATGTAATATTCCAACGAAATCCCAAGATGTTTTGTAAAAAAAAAGGGATAGCAGCCAGTTAAAGAAAGGACAAAACTGTCATGTTATACACTTTTTAATCACAGTTAATTATGCAACAAGAAATTCGTAAATGCTGAAGTTCCGCTTTGAAAAGTTGAGCCGTTTCATTATTTAATGTAAATAGTTTACAAAATTTAAATCTACGTTTGCGTCAAACGCGTACTCTTTCAATAACGAAACTTTAAAGGGATATTATTTGGTGTGTTACGTGTTGTTTTAATCTTTCTTTCCGAAAGGAAAGGTCTAATGTAGCCATGTACCATTCGATTAACAGCACGATAATGGCGGACATTTTCGAGTTGCATTTCTTTTTTATTTTAGTTTATAAATATTGTTAATATTGAGATTTGTTATAACAGCAAATATTTATATCTCAGTTAATGTGACAGTATGAATTTTTCGTTTCAGAAACAATATAAGCTTGGTTAACATTTATAAGATCACCCTATACCAGGTAGATATGGTAGCTGATTTGTATCATGTCGTGTTAGCGTGTTGACGCGGCGAAGACACGACAACATGACAAATACTTTTTTATTTGTCGAGTTGGCGTGTCATCGTGTTGGCGTGTTGGCGGGGCGAAGACACGACAACACGACAATTTTTACGCGACAACTCGACATTCAGAGGGCGCCAACATGACACATTTATGTGTCGAGTTGTCGTGTTGGCGGGTATGAAAATGTCGTGCTGGCGCCTTTTATTTGTCGTGTTTTCGTATTGTCGTGTCTTCGCCCCGCCGACACGACAAAAACCCCTTTGGCCTTTTTAGCCACTGACCGTTCCAAGGTGGTAGCCCTATTGTCAACCCTTTTGTGTTTGTGATGTCGTTATTTGCCTTTTATTAATCTTTAAAGTTGTTCTTTGTTTCTGTGTGTGTTTGTGGTTGAATGCTACATTTCCTGTTCGTTTTTTTTATCTATATGACAGCACGACAAATATCTCTGTCGCGTTGGCGCCCTATGAATGTCGAGTTGTCGCGTAAAATGTGTCTTGCTGTCGTGTCTTCGCCTCGCCAACACGACATGGCACAAATCAGCCACCATTGGTAGAGAATATCCTCATGATAACAATAGCATCAAGAATTGCAGGGCAATCCATAGTCCCCCACCGGCCCAGACAAGCATTTCCAGACATTTCATATGATGGAGGTCAAAGATCAAGGTCAAGGTCACAATGACCTTATTTTGGTACGCGACACACCGCTATCCCAAGATGTATTCACATACAAAGTTTGGTATATCTAAGTGTTATAGTATTGAAAATACGGTCCGGACAAGCTGTTTCTATGACAAAGTCAAGGTCACAGTGATCTTATTTTAGTACGCAACACATCGCTATCCCAAGATGTATTCACATACCGAGTTTGGTATCTCTAAGTGTTATAGTATTGAAAATACGGTCCAAACAAGCCTTTTCTATGACAGAGGTCACAGGTCAAGGTCACAATGACCTTTTTTTGGTACGCGACACACCGTTATCCCAAGATGTATTCACATAACAAGTTTGGTTTCTCTAAGTATTACAGTATTGAAAATACGGTCCGGACAAGCATTTTCTATGACACAGAGGTCACAGAACAAGGTCAATGTCACAGTGACTTTATTTTGGTACGCGACACACCGCTATCCCAAGATGTATCCACATACCAAGTTTGGTATCGCTAAGTGTTATAGTATTCAAAATATGGCCCGAACAAGCATTTCCTATGACAGAGGTCACATGTCAAGGTAAGGTCACAGTGACCTGATTTTAGTACGCGACACACCGCTATCCCAAGGTGTATCCACATAATAAGTTTGGTATCTCTTAGTGTTATAATATTGAAAATATGGTCCGGACAAGCATTTTCTATGCATTTTCTATGACAGAGGACATAGGTCAAGGTCAAGGTCACAATGACTTTATTTTGGTAGGCGACACACTGCTATCCCAAGATGTATTCACATACCAAGTTTGATATCTCTAAGTGTTATAGTATTGAAAATACGGTCCGGGCAAGCATTTTCTATGGCAGAGGACATAGGTCAAGGTCAAGGTCACAATGACCTTATTTTGGTAGACGACACACCGCTATCCCAAGATGTATTCACATATCACGTTTGGTATCTCTAAATGTTATAGTATTGAAAATACGGCCCGGACAAGCATTTTCTATGACAGAGATCACAGGTCAAGGCCACAGTGACCTTATTTTGGTATGCGACACACCGCTATCCCAAGATGTATCCACATACCAAGTTTGGTATCTCAAAGTCTTATAGTATTGAAAATATGTCTCGGACGAGCATTCGGAAGGACGGACGGAAGGACTGACGGAAGGATGAGGTGCAAACCTATAGTCCCCCCATCCCCCCCACCCCCCCCCCCGCACCCCACCACCCACCCCCGGGACCGGTGGGGGACTAATTAGCATCCTCAAGATAATTAACAGAGCGGGTCGGCCACCGATATACCGCAGCAGAGATATGGCACGGATGTGTCCACTGAGATATAGCGGAGATGTTCTAGAATAATCGATTAAATAATGTAATCGGATTGAACAACGTCTCTTAATCGTTTCCCTACATTGTAAAGAGAAACGAATCAGCCGGGGGCTTATCAGCTTGCTTTCCTGTCCTATCAACTAATTGCTTGTCTGTTTTCTTGCGATTTTAAGATATGAAGTAAACTTAGGAATACAATCACTACATCGCGCTAAAAGCTTCAAGATATTTCTATGTAGTGGGTTAATGGTTAAAGCCGTAGTGATGGACTCGATGATCATTACAAATCGGTAAGTAGAATAACACTAATTATTCGAATCGCGGGGAGACATTTACGGCTGCCACACTGCATGCAGTGTAAATGTCAGTAAATACAGATTCCTTCGGATTTAACAGACAAGAAAAGAAAGTATCATACTCGGTTATATTGAAACACTTTTTATTTCCGTCGCGACGTACATTCAACCTTACTGTGAATTATGAAATAATTTACGGAGAAATACGACAAAAGGAAAGAATATTAGTCTTATACAAATATAAAGAAGAGCGCGTCGAATAAGGCAACGAATAAACACGTTGAAATTAATGTTAGATGATGGAATGGACGCTGGCAATTGGCCAAGGTATTGTTCTGAACATATAGATGACACGATATTGGGGTGACGAAATGTACACTATCACGATGCTTGAGCCGAATAAGGAGCATTTTGAAGGCAGAATGTAGTCTGACTCTGGGTCAGCAATTGGAAAAAAGTCCAAGAGCGTATATGGTTACGCAAGTTCGTTGAATCTGTTTGAAACACGTGAATAAATAAGACAAAAAGCACAGTGAAAAATGCATCTTTTTTTTTTATTTCGTTTTTGTAAAGTTGTTCACTAGTAACCAATTTGCCTTCAATGCCAGAGCATACGAATCGTCCTGCGCCAAAACTTTATTGTATACTTTCTTATTGATTTGGGAAGTTACGAATAGTATTCCTTTTCAGGTCAGATACCACTATTGATTTGGGGCTTCTGATTGTTGAAAAAAGTATAGGGTCTATTAGGGCATATAGTCAGATTGTAAGTTAGATTCTGATTGGATTAAATTACCCAAATCATAACAAATCCCCATAAAACATCAAAATATTATGTTTCCATCATAAAACATGTTGATTTAGGATATTTTGGCTAAAGTTTGCATTTTTATGGATACAATTTTAGTGGGAGTATATTTGAAAAAAGTAAAATTTCTTTACTGCCATTCTGGGGGTGGCCACCTTCAGTGAACTATTAGAGGCTGAAAGCATCATATTATCCCCAATTTGCTGGTCATTGTTGAGTGTCTCTAAGATAATTCTTTAAAAAAAGTTAGGTTTTATCATCCATACGGATATGGGAATAGGGGTTGTAGGCCAAAAGGCTATAATGGAGGACTATGGGAAATGCAATAGTGGTATATGACCTAAATTCATTTGAGACTTTTTACCACTGACCGTTCTCAGACGGTACCCCTATTGTCAACCATTTTGTGTGTGGTACCGGGAACTTCGTTTCCTTTTTCCCCTTGAAAACATTATTTGTTTTGAAATCGTGTTTTTGGTTGACTGTGTTCTGTGGACGCTTTATGTCCTGATCGACTGTCATACCTACTTTCATATGGTAAATACTTCTAGTGGTATCTTATACCTAGAGACACATTCAACCCTGAAAACATGCTGAAATAACTTATATCGACAGAACCGACTGCGATTATCGAAGATGATGGCTAAGCCATGGAGTTAATGACACCTCATGATTAATGATACATTTATTGTCATTAATGTTCCAATAATGACCAGTGAAAATGTCATATTTGCAAGAAGCTTTTTCTGTATCAAAGAGTTGTGCTGGTTACAAAAGGCACTTATACAGAGAATCGATTCAAGTACTCGAAATGACGTTTTTAACGGAAGAACAAATATCTTTCATGAACAGTTTTTGTTTGCTTGTAGATCTGAATAATTCTGGAAAAGTGTCAACACACGTATTATACAGACTGCGAATGCATAATGTATCCACGTACCTCATTGGTGCCCAGAATATTTTGCTTTTACTTTGTAAACGTTATAAGTTGTCAAAGTAGTTCGACGAAGACAACGTAAGTTTGTTCAATGCATGCATGTATTAACGAATACTTGGATATCCTATAATATCCTATAATTGTTGTTGAATGCTCAACGAATTAAACAACAACGACTACCATGATATTCTGGTAAAATTATAATATGTCTGCTACTTTTCTTTCTTGTTTGTGTTTGTTGCTTCTAAGGGATCCCCTTTCAAGTATGTATTGACATTCACACTAGCCTTTGTTTAATGGCGGTTGTAAAAGTCACCCTGACTTCAGATCAGTAGTGTTGTTATTTACTGATCCTTTTGGGATCATCCAGCCTAATCTGTGTGGCTTTGAAGTAGAATACCGCTTACGCCGGTGTTGCACTTTATACTACCTCTCATGAACATACTCAATGAAACCAAGTATCTCTTGTTTGCGTTTGGTGCTTCCAAGTGATTACTTTTTTAAGTATTTGTTCAGAAATGAGGCCTCATAATCTTGGTGATTAGGAGGTTCAAGACTGCTACACTTTATATTCCATCTTGTTGACGTAATTCTTTAAGAATTTTACAAAAAAAATCTTTGACAGCTTTGACAAGGTGTTAAAACGGCGTATGCACTATAGAGTTATTGCCCTTACTACAATTTACGCACAAACATAATTTCAAAACAAACTTAACAGTGTTTCTCACAATCAAGTATAGAGAAAACTGGCACCATGATGCAATCAGTTATGTCAAGTAGTAGTTTCAACTAGTTTTTTAAGAAAATGTGAATAGATGAAGATTTTTGCCAATCTAACTACGACTTCAAAATAATGGTAAACGGCATGAAAAGCTTATTTTTATAAAAAGTAATAAAGGAACTAGTCTGAATGCAGTGGAGATAAATGTACTTATAATGTCAGAATAGAAGGAAACACCCAAAGAATTGAATTAAACGTCATTTGTTGTTCAGGTCTTGTATAAAAAATAAAAATAAAAAACAGTGCTGCATTGCTATTCCGAAGGAAAAACCATACTATAAACGATGTGAATGTCAATTGGTGATCAGGTTTTACACAGAAACACTGTTGTATTGTTATTTAGAACGGAAACACCACACGATAAACGATGTGAATTTCATTTGGTGATCATGTCTTCCACAGAAACATTGCTGTATTGTTATTTAGAACGGAAACACCACAAGACAAACGATTTGAATTTCATTTGGTGATCATGTCTTCCACAGAAACATTGTTGTATTGTTATTTAGAACGGAAACACTACACGATAAACAATGTGAATGTCATCTGGTGAATATGTCTTCCACGGAAACATTGTTGTATTGTTATTTAGAAGGAAACACTACACGATTAACAATGTGAATGTCATCTGGTGATTATGTCTTCCACAGAAACACTGTTGTATTGTTGTTTAGAACGGAAAACACCACATGACAAACGATTTGGATTTCATTTGGTGATCATGTCTTCCACAGAAACATTGTTGTATTGTTATTTAGAACGGAAACACCACACGATAAACGATGTGAATTTCATTTGGTGATCATGTCTTCTACAGAAACACTGTTGTATTGTTAGTTAGAAGGAAACCTACACGACAAACGATTTGAATTTCATTTGGTGATCATGTCTTCCACAGAAACATTGTTGTATTGTTATTTAGAACGGAAACACTACACGATAAACAATGTGAATGTCATCTGGTGAATATGTCTTCCACGGAAACATTGTTGTTTTGTTATTTAGAAGGAAACACTACACGATAAACAATGTGAATGTCATCTGGTGAATATGTCTTCCACAGAAACATTGTTGTATTGTTATTTAGAAGGAAACACTACACGATAAACAATGTGAATGTCATCTGGTGATTATGTCTTCCACAGAAACATTGTTGTATTGTTATTTAGAACGGAAACACCACACGATAAACGATTTGAATTTCATTTGGTGATCATGTCTTCCACAGAAACAGTGTTGTATTGTTAGTTAGAAGGAAACACTACACGATAAAGGACGTGAAGGCCAATCGGTGATTTGATGACCAAGATAAGATCTTACACAAAAACATGGTTGCATTGTTACTTAACGGTTGGTCAATTCATTATTTAGATTATTTAGAGCTACTCCAGAATGGGATGGGTGATGAAACAGAGGTATTCAGAGGAATTCAGGATCACCTTATCCTTACTATCAAACTGAGCATTGTGGGTATGTTAAGTTCCTTGTATATAAACCCCAGTACAAGAGACCGCCAGTGAACGTCCTTTTACGACGGACGAAGTGTTAGTATGTGACCTGCTGAATATCACAAGTGCTATATATTTCGGGGCGGCGTCTCGATGTCGCAAACTGCTGCAATATTTAAAACAGGTTACATCGAACGTAGTGCCCATGATACTGTCAGTACAAAACGGCCAGTATAGAGGTTAATACGGTGTATTACTTGCTCGGTTGTCACTGAAACAAAAGCTTGTGTCAACATTCAATGTTCCAGCTAGTTTTAACCAGATATAAAAGGAACTTCTAGTGGATAAAAAAATGTGTAGAACGGGGAGGTAATGTGATTAAATATGTAAGTATTGATGTAGGCGCAGAGGTAAATGATATAGAGAATATTATGTCAGCGCCTTTTACTATCAAGTTTATTAGGCGAGGCTTAGAAAACGAAGAATGGCGAGGCTCTGCCGAGCTATTCTTCGTTTTCGTGCCGAGCCTAATAAACTTGATAGTAAAAGGCACTGACATAATATTCTATTAATCATGTAGATTATCCAATTTTCTGTATGAATTACTATTATTACCAATTTATCAGAATGTTATGCTTATCGAGGACGCCGCCATGTTGTTGTTTTTTTGTTTGTTTTATGACGTCTGACAACGTTACGTGCATGACGTCAGATAAGGTCTCACACCACAATTAAGTTTCCCATAGGGTTACTGTACAGCCTTTTCCAACATCTGAGCTTCAAAGCAGGGCAGCAGACATTGTTGTTGGTTTAATATCTTCAGTATAGCCAAGACCAGTAATTTAAAACAATAAAATACATAAGTTAGCCAGGTTGGGTTTTTTTCTCGCTCATGTTTTGTGAACCGTATGGAAAATACAAAATTCATACACTATCTAGCTGAATATGCGGTGCTTCGGTCAAACAATTCTGAAATTTGAATGAAACCTCATATCAACATGGGATTTTCTGTATCATCTGTCTTTTACACTGCAGATGTATGCTAAAGCAAAGAAAAACCTATTTTTCAAATTAGAAATTGCCTAAAGTTGAGAAAAAATAGAATTATTTTCTGTTTTCCTTTTGTCTCTCGTGAGCTTTCAAGGGAGATAATAGAGGTGTGAGACCATAACGTTACGTACAATAAAAGCCGGGAGATTCCGCATTGATTTGCTTTATTGGCCAGTGCATATTAAAGCAAAATGTATTAGGTCACCCCTTTATTTGGCAGAAAAGTGCATATCTGCATGATAAAAATCGTTTAATATGTCGCATAAAAGTGAATATGCAATGTCAGCTCAGCTTTTGATAATGGCTTTTGAGGTTACCACTGGACTTCGAGCGGTTATCAGCATCCTAGTGTTTTGTGTTTATACTCGGGCGTGTAATAAATTCCTCGTACGAAATGAGAGGATTCGGCCCACTTTATGCACAACTACGTATACGAACATACTTAATATTTTACTAACACTCTTACGCAAAATATATTAATACAAAACTGTGGAAGTGCTAAGATTTTTAGGGCGTTTTTCTGATTGGTTTTTGAGTAGTAATCAGCTTTTTTGTTGACATTTATAATCGTATGTCATTTATGTGTCTCGTAAACCTTGTTTTATTACGTTTCAGGTTGTCTCGGCTACAGCATTACGAGAGGCAAAGCAACTTGTTCTTAATGCTTTCGACGAAAACAAAGATGGCCGCATAGATATAGCCGAGGTAACTATTTATATTCCTACGCATAGATATAGCCGAGGTAACTATTTATATTCCTACGCATAGATATAGCCGAGGTAACTATTTATACTCTATACAGAGCCAAACAAACAATTACAAAGTAAATATACAGGTCAAACAGGAAATGTAGCATTACAAAGACGAAAAAATGTAAAATATGACATCACAAACGTAAAAGGGTTGACACTATGGATACCGCCTTGGAACAGTCCGTGGCAAAATAGGCCGCTGGGAGTTTAAACCAGGTTCTACATCGCACCAAACATAGTGTAAATAAAGATATCCCCGCCAGGTTATATTCTCTAACAAACAGGGCAACAGTATTAGGCAATATAAGTATAACACATAATTGATCATGTATATATGAATATAACAAAGGATTAGAAAACCACAAAGCAAGTAATCAGTGACGTGGCAGAAGTCATAGCAACAATAGAACAAACAGTTAACCCTATCGTCCTTTGAGGAGTTAGTTAGACGTCGCACAATCAAAGAGTAAAGCATACTGGTCAACTGTAAATGGGTCAACCACTGGATATGCAGTGAATTGCAAAATGATAAGGTCATAATTTCTTTTGGTAAAATGTTTAACAAGTTTAATAAAGAGTGTATGAAAGTGATTATGATCTTACTAAGGAAGCTTGTAATCACATCACCATAGAAGTCAGGTTGTGATAGTCATTGCAGCGGAATAGTTCTTAAATAACTTTTATATTTTAAAAGTAGATCATGGTTACGATTATACAATTTTGCAAAGGTGTTTCGATATATATGGTAATAGTAGCGCTGCTGGAGTAGCGTCTTAGTTAAATGCATATTACGAATACTGAAGTCCCCAATTACGACTTCAAGCTCTAGAAAATCGAATTTATAAGCGGAGATACTTAGACCCCATAAGAAATAGTTTGGATAACATTCCCATCTATGTGGGGATAATTAACAACATCAAGATTAAGATCATCTCTCTTGCCATACATTTTACTAATTATTTCACCATTTTCAACAGAGAGAAAAGAAGGGACAATATCAGAAATGTTAGTTGACTTGAGTTGAGGTGAAGATCTTTAGGATAGATAGTATTAACCATAGTAGAAAAGAAGGATTGTCAATGTTCAATATGTCATCCAGATACAGATGGGTGTCATTACAAGTTTCAGTTACATCTGCCTGAGTATCTGGTGAAATCTCATACCAATACAAGAACAAATCTGCGACAAGAGTTGAACAATTCGTACCCATAGGAATATCAACAATTTGTCTATAAACGGTAGTTTCGTACCTGACAAAATTATTATTAAATAGGAACATTAGTGCTGCACAACTTTCTTGGCAAGTCCACTTAGTGTACTTGTCTAAACTGCCGTTAGTTAAGAAAAATGCTTTTATATTGTTACAGGCCAAAAATGTAGTTTTTCCTCTAGCAAAAGTTGTTTCAAGGAGTGCAATAAGTTTGTTTTTGAAAATGTGATGTGGTAAGGTTGTATATTTGTTTAAACGTCATAAGTAGTTATAGATGAAACTTGAACGTACCTTTGCCATTTCTAATTCGGCACATCATACTTTCAAATGATTCACATACATGCATATAGTGTTATAAAGACCATAATATTAGGGGGGGGAAGTAATAAAATACAGATATTTACTTAACTACAATTTGCTAACATATGCCAGTAATGAAACCAACCATTAATTTAAATACAGTAACCGATTTCAGACTTTAGCATTTTTCATTACCGTTCATAAACATTCTCAGTCAAACCGAGACTGCAATGTTGTTTGTATTTATTGGGTTCGGCAATTTCCACATTTTTACTTGTATACTCTTTTAATTCTTTGTTTTAGCTTGCTCAGATACTTCCAATGGAGGAAAATTTTCTACTCTTATTTCGGAGAGACTATCCCTTAGATTCCAGCGTTGAATTTATGAAGGTGAGTCGGATTACACATATTTACATTATTGATGATCGAAAATAATTAATCTGTAATGTCGTCAAATGTCAACTAAGACCGGAAAACGTAATTTTATATTCTGACATTGACAATGTAGACGTTAATGTTTTACTTTAGTGTTCATAAAAAATCTCCCCGGAGTCAAGCAAGTTGTCAATACTAACCCATTAAATACTTACCCATTATGCGGTACGGCAATATGGATTTACATAACGGTTCCCTTAATATGGGTACAATATGTCAAGGAAAAAGTAACAATAGATCGACCGACAACAGCCATTGGTTATTATGCAAAACGACAATTGTCGTGGAGGAAAATACAAAACAGACAATTGTCATGGGGGAAAATGCGAAATGGCAATTTTCCAAAATCTAAAAACTGTCTTTTGAATATCTTCAGAGCTTATCTCCAGTCCATTGTTACATTAATTCGCTGATCTTATCTTAGCTTCCGGATACCAGTCGGTAATCATCCTTAGGATATGTTGTCTGCTTTTTAATTTAGTATTCTATCCGTTACTTGTGATACGCAGGCTTCATAATCTCTGTTCCAAACAAAAAAACAAAATTCGCCCATTGTTTTCTCGTTTAGCGCAAAGCATTTTGTTAGATATTGGGATCGTACGCCGCTGGCCATGATGCAATTGTATAAAAATACCTCATTGAAGATTCCTTGTTCACCGTCATATGCAAACCATATTCGGGATGGATCACATTTTTGTACTATTGACATTTTAAATATTGAGTTCTTCTCAACCCGAGGCTGGAGGACGCGAGAGGTAGCGAGCATGTCATGAATAGTCAAACCGAGGCTGCAATATGTTTTGTATTGATCGTGTTCGGCGATTTCCAAATTTCTCCTTTCGTACTCTTTTCTATGTCCAGCAATAACAAACTTTGAACGTGGGAAAAATGCTGTCCGTTGGGTATTTACCATTTCTAAATAATCACACACACACACACATGTGACGAATGTCGTCTGCGTGCTTTCTGGAAGCGTCTCTGATATCAAGTTCTCAAAGCTACTACATCAACATGTTATGTGCTTTTTAACGAATGAATTGCAGTTTATCTGTGGATGGCATTTCATTATGAGATGTAGATTAATCCAGGGAGTGGGCCTCCCTAAAATGTTGCACTTGCGAAGCTTCTACTTTGGGCACTTTCATTTCCACAAACTTGACAGTCCAAGATAAAGGATCATTTCCGAAAAAAAAAACACGTGTGTAGTTTGAAAAGTAAATACGTGGTTAATGAAGTTTTTACCTATAATAAACCAATCTCTACCCAGAGTACACTCGTTCCTCATTTAACTCTGTCAACGTCAAAGGAAGTAGGGCGAACGGTTAGGTCACGTGATTATTCAAAAAAGTTATGACGATGTTTATAATAAATCCTTTTGCGTGATCTGCAGAGATAAAATATAGACCTATATTAAATAATTTCAAAAAAATATTCTATGAGTTAATTTTGTTTAGTAATTTTCTGCTATCGAGCTTCGGTTTAAAATGTTTACATATGCGTATCGATTGAGAAGAACTAAGTACGTATTAGTTTTGTAGTAAAATAGTCCCGATTAAATCTAAATTGTTTCGTGCATTATTTCAAATCTTGCAACATCTAATCTGCAGATATTCTGAAATTTATCTTTACACAAGAAATGAATAAGTTTCAGGCAAACATATTCCAATTTAACAGGTTTTACCAAAATCTTGTAATTTAGTAGTTAGCAGAGATATATGTGAGTGTAAGGAACGATAACTCTGCGTGGAGATTGATAATAAACGTCAGAATACACGTTATGTTCACCTCTAGTCTGGTTCTCTGGGTCAATTTCAGAACAATCATAACATGATGTGGCTGGTTAGAGTATGCCAAGCGTCCTACTCAAACAATTAACTTTCCCTTAGGTGAATATACAAGTTCTAAGACCTTGTAACAAATAGACAGAAAACCGTGAAAAGTATCTAAATTTCACATGGCACATTGCGGAGATTTCACGAAATATTGCCTAAAGTTTAACACACACATCGTAAAGAATTGAATTGAATTTAATGAATTGAATTGAACGGCTCATCAACACAGTATAGGTTATTTAGAGCCGCCCCAGAGAGAGGGGAAGGATACATAGGGATCCGGGAACCTGCCCTACTCTTATTATCGAATAGATTCCTATGGTTCTTTTACGTGCTCGGAGGATAGACCGATACACGGGACCGCCCGATTTACGTCCCCATCCGACGCACGAGGCTATGGGATAGTGTCTTGCCCAAGAACACACCGACGGAACTCAGTGGCACCACGGAGGATTGAACCCGGGGCCTCACGGGGTCTGCGCCACGCCAGCCCTCACATCGCAAAGAGTGCTATACATAGACATTTCACTACCACAAATGTATTTCTGTTTCCAATTGCATGTTTTCCTTATATATGTTGGGCAAAAGGAAGTTAAGAAAGTAGTTTCGTGTAATATTTTATTAAATATCTTAACATTGTATGGTTTAAAAAATGTTGTCTTATATAAGGCTCGAACCCTGAACCTTCGGTTCAGTAGACACATAGTAGACTACGCTCAAACCGACGGTATTAAATAGTATATAACAAATGTCACGATCTGCAGTCTGATTGGTTCCGATAATTAGGCATGTGAGCGATCTCTAAGTCTCTTTATCACAAAGGTTACCATGCCGACAAACAGTTGCATACTAGTGTGCTACTTCTTGCAGCTAAAACACATTTTGCACGAGGACTTCAGTTCCACTCTCAAAATTCAAAAAAAAATACAAAGTGTTGCATTTCAAATGTACTGAGTGTACTCTAACCACTCTGGGTGTAGTCTAACCACTCCTCAGCATCATTACATCCTAATTATACTCTTTCATTTATGTTTGGTAATCCTATAACATGACGGAAATTGTCCAAAATTACGAAATTACGTCTTATTTATTAAGGTTTTGTGTTACAATCCACCGTTCAAAACAAAGCTTATTGTGAGTAGTTCACTGTATATCCCAGTATGTTCAGTGTTAAAAGATCAATTTACATGTGAATTAATATTAAATAAATCATATATTTATTTGAGATTAGCATGTCAGTGAGCTCTATTTCAATATTAAATACGAAGCGTATCAGTATCACACAATTAAAAACAAAACACGAACGTAATTATTAGCAATATATTAAAATGTTCGATATTTTTATTTAGGTGTGGCGCGAATACGATAGTGATCATAGTGGTTATATAGAAGCAGACGAACTAAAGGTGAGTACGATATAGAAGCAGACGGACTAAAGGTGAGTACGATATAGAAGCAGACGAACTAAAGGTTAGTACGTTATAGAAGCAGACGAACTAAGGTGAGTATGTTATGGAAGCAGACGAACTAAGGTGAGTACGATTTGGAAGCAGACGAACTAAAGGTGAGTACGATATAGAAGCAGACGAACTAAGGTGAGTACGATATAGAAGCAAACGAACTAAAGGTGTGTACGATATAGAAGCAGACGAACTAAGGTGAGTACGATATAGAAGCAGACGAACTAAAGGTTTGTACGATATAGAAGAAGACGAACTAAAGGTGAATACGTTATAGAAGCAGACGAAATAAAGGTGAGTACGTTATAGAAGCAGACGAACTAAAGGTGAGTACGATATAGAAGCAGACGAACTAAAAGTGTGTACGATATAGAAGCAGACGAACTAATGGTGAGTACGTTACAGAAGCAGACGAACTAAGGTGAGTACGTTATAGAAGCAGACGAACTTAAGGTGCGTATGATATAGAAGCAGACGAACTAAAGGTGAGTACGTTACAAAAGCAGTCGAACTAAAGGTGAGTACGATTCAGAAGCAGAGGAACTAAAGGTGAGTACGATATAGAAGCAGACGAAATAAAGGTGAGTACGATAAAGAAACAGACGAACTAAAGGTGAGTACGTTACAGAAGCTGACGAACTAAAGGTGAGTACGATATTGAAGCAGACGAACTAAAGGTGAGTACGATATAGAAGCAGACGAACTAAAGGTGAGTACGTTACAGAAGCAGACGAACTAAAGGTGAGTACGATTCAGAAGCAGAGGAACTAAAGGTGAGAACGATATAGAAGCAGACGCAATTAAGGTGAGTACGATATGGACGCAGACGAACTAAAGGTGAGTACGATAAAGAAGCAGACAAACTTAAAGTGAGTACGTTATAGAAGCAGACGAACTAATGGTGAGTACGATATTGAAGCAGACGAACTAAAGGTGAGTACGATTCAGAAGCAGAGGAACTAAAGGTGAGTACGATATAGAAGCAGACGAACTAAAGGTGAGTACGATATAGAAGCAGACGAAATAAAGGTGAGTACGATATAGAAGCAGACGAACTAAAGGTGAGTACGATATAGAAGCAGACGAACTAATGGTGAATGCGTTATAGAAGCTGACGAACTAAAGGTGAGTACGATATAGAAGCAGACGAACTAAAGGTGAGTACGATATAAAAGCAGACGAAATAAAGGTGAGTACGATATAGAAGCAGACGAACTAAAGGTGAGTACGATATAGAAGCAGACGAACTAATGGTGAATACGTTATAGAAGCTGACGAACTAAAGGTGAGTACGATATTGAAGCAGACGAACTAAAGGTGAGTACGATATAGAAGCAGACGAACTAAAGGTGAGTACGATATTGAAGCAGACGAACTAATGGTGAATACGTTATAGAAGCCCACGAACTAAAGGTGAGTACGATATAGAAGCAGACGAACTAAAGGTGAGTACGATATAGAAGCAGACGAAAAAAAGGTGAGTACGATATAGAAGCAGACGAACTAAAGGTGAGTACGATATAGAAGCAGACGAACTAATGGTGAATACGTTATAGAAGCTGACGAACTAAAGGTGAGTACGATATTGAAGCAGACAAACTAAATGTGAGAACGATATAGAAGCAGACGCAATTAAGGTGAGTACGATATGGACGCTGACGAACTAAAGGTGTGTACGATAAAGAAGCAGACGAACTAAAAGTGAGTACGTTATAGAAGCAGACGAACTAACGGTGAGTGAGATATAGAGGCAGTCGGAATAAAGTTGAGTACGTTATAGAAGCTGACGAACTAAAGATGATAACGATATATAAGCTGACGAACTAAAGGCGAGTACGTTATAGAAGCAGACGAACTAAAGGTGAGTACGATATATAAGCAGACGAACTAAAGGTGAGTACAAATTTTAAGCAGACGAACTAAGGGTGAGTACGGTATAGAAGCAGACGAACTTAAGGTGAGTACGATATAGAAGTAGACGAACTAATAGTGAGTACAGATTTTAAGCAGACGAACTAAGGGTGAGTACGGTATAGAAGCAGACGAACTAAAGGTGAGTGAGATATAGAAGCAGACGAACTAAAGATGAGAACGATATAGAAGCTGACGAACTAAAGGTGAGTACGATATAGAAGCAGACGTACTAAAGGTAAGTACGATATAGCATCAGACGAACTAAAGGTGAGTACGATATAGAAGCTAAAGAACTAAGGGTGAGTACGTTATAGAAGCTGACGAACTAAAGGTGAGTACGTTATATAAGCTGACGAACTAAAGGTGACTACGTTATATAAGCTGACGGACTAAAGGTGAGTAAGTTATGGAGGCAGACGAACTAAAGGTGAGTACGTTATAGAAGCAGACGAACTAAAGAGCTAAAGGTGAGAACGATATAGAAGCAGACGAAATTAAGGTGAGTACGATATGGAAGCAGACGAACTAAAATTGAGTACGATACAGACGCAGACGAACTAAAGGTGAGTACAATATAGAAGTAGACGTAATTAAGGTGAATACGATACAGAAGTCGACGAACTAAAGTTGAGTACGATATAGAAGCAGACAAACTAAAGTTGAGTACGTTATAGAAGCAGACGAACTAAAGGTGAGTACGTAATAGAAGCAGACGAACTAAAGAACTAAATGTGAGAACGATATAGAAGCAGACGAAATTAAGGTGAGTACGATATGGAAGCAGACGAACTAAAGTTGAGTACGATATACAAGCAGACGAACTTAATGTGAGTACGATATAGAAGTAGACGAACTAAAGGTGTGTACGATACAGACGCAGACGAACTAAATGTGAGTACGATATAGAAGCAGACGAATTAAGGTGAGTACGATGCAGAAGCAGACGAACCAACGGTAAGTGCAATATAGAAGCAAACGAATCAAAAGTAAGTACCATACAGGAGCAGGCGAACTTAAAGAGAGTACGATGTAAAAACAGACGAATTTACAGTGAGTACGATATAGAAGCAAAAGAACTTAAAGTAAGTACGATATAGAAGCAGACGAACTTAAAGTGAGTACGATATAGAAAGGCAAGTACAATATAGAAACAGACGAACCAAAGGTTAGTACGATATAGAAGCAGACGTACTTAAAATAAGTACGATAAAGAAGCAAACGAACTAAAGTAGATATAAAAATCGAACGGGAAATGTAGCATTCAATGACTGCAGTCCACCAAACACACGCAGAGAAACAAACAACAATTAAAAGGATGAATAAAGGCAAGGCATATGACATCACAAACATAAAAGGGTTAACAATAGGACTATCGCCTTGGAAAGGTCAATAGCAAGTAAGGCCGATGTGGGACTTTAAATCAGGGTCTTGGGTGCATTAAACCTCACCATATTGTCATGCTAGTAAAACGATATCGTCTAAATAAAGAAATTCCCGCCATGTTTTATCCTCTAACAAACTAGGCAGCATTAATAGACAATATAAGTATAACACAAAGATGATCATGCATATATGAATATAAACAACAATGGTATAGAAGGCCCAAAACAAGAACTCAATGAATTGCAAAAAGCCAGAGAAACAAGAGAATGAACCATTAAGGACACGAACAAACAAGATTGGAGACAAAATTAAACGTTACCTCAGGATTTAGGTAGACGTTGAGTATGATCGTGATCACGTTGGTTATATGGAAGCAGAATAATTAAAGGTGAGTACATTGTAGAAGATGACGATCACAAGTAGTATACTGCTTAATTACAGGCCTTCGACGATGTTATTATTTTATATCAAACATAAGATGGCGACCGTTAAGTGTTTAAGTATATAACACCGTCTAAGTTGGTATATTTAACGATGTGGACATTGAAATAATCTCTCTTGGCATTAATGTTGCTTATAATTATCACATCCCTGAGAGGTGCAAATCGAGAAAAGAAGCGACAGTATCAGAAATATTACCTTTGTTGAGTTGAATTTCTATATAATAAATTGCTTACTGGGTAATTTTGTGCTAACCGCTTTGGTCAGGTGCTTACAAACCCCCTCAAAACAATCCAATTTCAAACAACCTTTTCTGTTTGCTAACAATATATTTATTTACGTTATGGCAACTAATGGAATATTGCATTTTAGCAGTGAAATAAACGTGTTATTTCATTCTGTGAAATACAGAGTGTTATTTTCACCGCCGGAACTACATTACAACCCTAACCCAACGTAAAAACTTGTTTTTAGAAAATAACTTAACTGTTAGAATGTCATCTATAACTTGGAAATGTTCTAATCAAGAAAAGGAACTATAATGTTTAAAAGTCGGTCATGTAGATTATGAATTGGTATTATAGATTATGTCAGTTTGCCGTGTCAGTTTCTTTCGAAAAAGCTCATTAAGGAAAATGGTACGGAAGTCATATCATTGGCTTGGAAATAGCGCAACTAAGAAAATGAAGAAAAACAATCTGGTTTATTGAAATCGGTCAAATATTTTAGAAGCAATCGCATCTTTCATTGAGATAATATAGGTTATAGTATGTGTTTATAGTCAAGAGAATACCCTCTATCCTTCTATACAATCGTAATGGAAGCCTGCGCATTAACTTCACACTACTAAACCACCTATTTTGTCTGCAAAAACTCTAATTATAAGGCATAAAATAAAATGAAAATTAATGTAATTTGATGTTCTTTCGTGAACAACTAAGTGTATTTTATCTAAAAGCGATCAAATATCAAAGTCTTATATTTTCACCCATGCTAGGCATTCGTGAAAATATCATGTTTTGCTCACTTCTCGATGACTGAAATAAATCTGTTATTCATGACAAAACAACAACTCTTCTCATTTATCAAATATAATGCAAACTGATATCGATCGTGTAACTGCGTAATACGTTCGTGATAAACAACTGTAAGGCAGTTAATTAATAATGTGCACATTTTGAAATGATAAAAGTTATTTCAAGGTTCCTTAAAAGATCAAATATCACCAGGGAAATGTTTGAGATAAAAGAACAGGTCTACTGATTTCGAGCTCAGTTGAATTTACCCCTTCAGATTTAAAATATTTAAGACTGTCGTCGTATTCGTATCGCAGTAGTTATTTTCCTGTAAAGAGATCCAATCGTTTACTCATCATCGTCTTGTGTTTTGCACCCTAAAACCTGGTTTAAACCCCCAGCGGCCTTTTTTGCCACTGACCGTTCCAAGGCGGTAGCCCTATTGTCATCCCTTTTGAGTTTGTGATGTCTTATTTGACCTTTTAAATTTGTTCTAGTTGAATTTACCCCTTCAGATTTAAAATATTTAAGACTGTCGTCGTATTCGTATCGCAGTAGTTATTTTCCTGTAAAGAGATCCAATCGTTTACTCATCATCGTCTTGTGTTTTGCACCCTAAAACCTGGTTTAAACCCCCAGCGGCCTTTTTTGCCACTGACCGTTCCAAGGCGGTAGCCCTATTGTCATCCCTTTTGAGTTTGTGATGTCTTATTTGACCTTTTAAATTTGTTCTTTGTTTCTGTGTGTGTTTGTGGTT
This sequence comes from Cyrtodaria siliqua, assembly GCA_037043455.1. NCBI lineage: Eukaryota > Metazoa > Mollusca > Bivalvia > Adapedonta > Hiatellidae > Cyrtodaria > Cyrtodaria siliqua. The sequence goes on along the minus strand of JAWPHD010000881.1, from coordinate 188,679 downwards.
GACTGTCGTCCTTGAATGCGCTTGTCCTGTTAGATTTGTATATCTTTATTTGTAAGGAAAACAGGTTGATTTCAATTTGCATTGACTTGTCAATTTTAAAATACAAAATGTCTATCCGTATTTGCCCATGTGTCCTTCTTAAGGACATTTCCTTTCGTGTTTTCTTATGAATAGACACTATTTTAAGGTTTAGAACAAAGTCAGATCAGCCTATCCTAAACATAGTTCACCTTTACAAAGAATAGGTCGCTGACTTGGTTTTTGGGATATCATAGGATAATTAAATTATATGACCTATTTTCTATTTCCTCTCTTTTTGGTAAATTGTCTACAATTTCAGAACATCAAAGCAATTCCATTAATTTTGTTCTAACACAGTGTGTATGATCCTATTTTATTAATATATCAAGATAAAAGCACGACTTACTTGGAAATATAGTGAAATGTGGCTTGTATTGCCAAAGAAAGCCTTGGAAAAATGCAGATATTTTGGGTTGTGGCAGAGGGGATGGGGAGGCATATAGGCAAAAAAAACTTCTTTTGCATAACTCACATGTAATCTTATTAATGACTCTTGGCTTGTTTTCAGTATCTACAAGCGACATATGTTGGGGTTTTTTTTCCATTTGCACTGACATGTCATTTGAAAAATCTACGTTGTGCATGTTTGCACACTGCCCTTTTTAACTGAACTGTGTCCATTGCATTAATAGTTTGTACCCATCAAACAGCAATTGCTGATTTTCTATATTTAGTATAAATTAGAACTCCTTGGTATAATGTAAAACATAAACTTATTAATCTAAGTATAATTAAATATGTCCTAATGTGTTTTGTGTTCTAATGCCATATACTACGCTGCAGAAGTAATCCGCGTTCAACAATACGATTTTTAAGTCCTCTGATATCAAGTTAATTTGTTTTCTCATGATTTTCCTCATTTTATCTATAATACCTGGATTTTTCTATTATCATGAGTAATTCAGAATTAAAAAATGGCCTTTGTAGTGTACACGATTCAAATACAAGCATGCTTGACAGTTCATTTTACTAAGTAGCTGAACTAAGCCTATAAAACAAACGCTAGGTATCCACGTTAACAGTCGCATCGTAAATTCCAATAGTGTGTTTTGTGTCAAGAGATACAGCATAATCTTTTCATTTGAAGGTCATTCCAGAAACACTTTTTTTTTCAATCATAGACTTGATGACGGAATATCCAATTTCATCAAAATTCATTTCCATAGACACTGGTAGCTATATTGTCAACCAAAGACATCTATCAAAGTGATATCTTGCACGCACAAATCGTATAAACAAATTTATGTCGTTACGTATCTAACACAAGTCAGAATAATAATGGTCCAATAGAAATCACATCACCCAAACACATCAGCACCGAATGTCTAAAATATACCATAACCAAAATAAAGTGAGTAAAGTAATTAGCAGATAAACTGGACATACACAAAATAAAGTATTAAAGAGTGATTTAAACAGGGTTACCGACTTGGAACGGTCAACAGGCAATATGGCCTACTAGTTAGCTTAAATTGATTGTATGTGTACACAACCTCGTTATTATCCTATCATTAGTGCCAACATTGAAAATACCGTGTAAATAAAAATACATCCATTACATTGAAATGTCTAACAATAAAGTCAAAACTTGGCGAAATTAGCAACCGATACACTTGAATGTTGTTAAGAATAATTAAAAAAAACTCAGGATATATTTAGAATTGTGCAGCCAAAGAAAACCAGTCTAGGCAAACAAAAGCCCTGAGGGACGAAAGTACATGAACCTACTTTCCTTTTAAAGGGTTTCAGTAGATGTATTCAAAGAAACCACGAGGCTGTCCAGTCGTCGCACAAGAGAACAATGAAGCGTAGTGACTCACTGTAGACAGGTCAATCACTAAGCATGAAATTCATTGCAATACTAAATGAACTGACACATTTCCTGATTGATTTTGTACAGTGGTCAGGAAACCGACATACCCCTTTAATTAATTAATATCCTAGATGAACATTTTTATGACGGAAATAATAGTTTTATGGGGAATTGTTATGGTTTAGGTAATTTAATCCAATCAAAAACGATTTTACACTCTAAATAAATGCCCTTGTATCTTTTTCTACCAATCAGAAGCCCCAAAACAACAGTGGTCAAGATACCTTTTTCAACCAATCAGAAGCCCAAAAACAATAGTGTATCTTTATTGAACAAAGTGGGTGGAATTTCAACAAATTTAAGATCTAAATTGTGTTAGTTCAGTCTTACTAAAACTGTTCAAATCTTCTGGATCTCTAATCAGTACATCAAACATAAAATTAAAACCCTGTGATATCAGACAGGCCGAGAGCACGTTTCTTTCAATCATGCCAGTGACATTTTCACCAGAGATATTGATTTGATCATCATTGACTTCACCGTTATCTTCATCATGTCAAGATGACGATTGCTTAGGATCCACGACAAACTTCATCATGTCAACATGATGTTTGTTTAGGATCAAATACATACAAGTTACGTTTGGTGAAGGTTCCAAATAAGTACCACTTGGTTTTAAAAAAGTGAACTCAAGCGTGTAATGTTAATCTACTTTAGCCATGACAGCCATTTTACATTGTGGCTGATCTGATTTTGTTTTTCTATCATTTTTCTATTTTTTAGTAATATGAGAGTATAAGAATCATTCATGGGTATCCGGTGAAGATAGGGATTTCCAACACGAGGTATAATTGTTTTTTTTATCGGAACCGAGTGTTGAAATTTCCTATCTGAACCGGATACCTATGATTTATTTTGTACTTGCATACCATTTACATTCTGCGCTTTGACGTCGCCAAGTGTGCATATAATGCTTCACTGCACAATGTCCCGTTTTACAAACTCAAGCTGTGTTCTATTTATAAAACTGGAAATCTACACTGGCCAATCGCTGTGGGGCTAATAATCGATAAGTGGAGCAGTCTACGTTTAAATAATGACGTCTGCAACTGTCATTTAGGGCCATCTTACCATCGACCATCGACTTCGGTCGATGGTAAGATGCGAAGGTCGATGGTAAGATGCGATGGTCATGGTAAGATGCGATGGTAGATGCGATGATCGATGATAAGATGCGATGGTCGATGGTCCATCGAATCTTACCATCGACCATCGCATCTTACCATCGACCATCGCATCTTAACATCGCATCTTACTATCGACCATCGCATCTTACTATCGACCATCGCATCTTACCATCGACCTAGGGCGATGGTCGATGGTAAGATGCGATGGTAAGATGGCCCTAACAGGACACCGTAGTCATTGTTGATATCAGCGCGCGACTTGTATCTTCTCCCATGTGTAAGATCAGGCTTTCTAGCACCCATGTAAAATGCGGATCACCTTATCCGGTTTGCAAGAAAGATGTTTTCTTCATATCTGTTTCTTGCATACCGGATAGGGGGAATCCGTGTTTTGCATGGGTGCTGGAAAGCCTGATCTTACACACAGGGGAAGATAAAAGTCACGCGCTGATATAAACAATGACGTCATTGAGTAAATAAACATTCAAAATGTTAGTAGTTGGCGACATCAATACGCAGAATATAAGTTGTATGCAAGAAAAAGAATCAATCATGGCTATCCGGATCAGATAGGGAAAGTCCAACACTCGGTATAATTGTTTTAATCGGAACCTCGGCAGAGCCTCGGTTCCAATGGATGAAAACAATTATATCTCGTGTGGGAATTCCCGATCTTCACCCATGAACGATTCTTATAATGTTACAATGAGTCGTGATTTCGCCCTATTCTGACGTAAAATCAAATACCGTCATTAAACTTGCTTATTGCTTTATGCAAGTAAGGGCATACTATGAGAAAAACTCGGCAGATCCTCGTCCCTGGTTGCAATGCTGAGCCGACGGGTGAGATTTTCTTACATGGATTCATGACAAATTATATTCTTATTCAACTGTTCTTTGGCTTCAAAAGTGTACGTGCGACAAATACGAGATCATGCAAAATAAGTCTTTACAATATACCGGCAAGCACCACGGGGAGAATTTACACGAGAAGTTCGTGTATAAGTTCACGTCATGAACCGACAGGTAGGAGATCATTGGTAGAAGTTAATTTAAAACCAAATACCTATTGTGTAAAACTAGTTTACTAACAAATTAAGATAGATATAAAAGTCGAACTGAAAATGTAGCTTTCATGGACCACAGTTAACCAAAAACACGCAACCGCCATTAGTAACGTTATCAAATTTGTTTAATTATGAAACTTGTAATTATACAAGTACTGTTTTCTCCATTATTGCAATATATTTCTCAGTTTGATAAATACGTTTTTATGTTCATTTTGTTGGTTTATTGTTTCAGAACTTTCTCTACGATTTGTTAAAAAAGTCTAACAGGGAGACGGAAGTATCAGACGAACAACTCATAGGTTATGCAGACACAATGGTAAGTCTGTTACTACTCGTGTCAATTTGCCATAAGAGTAATTAAACCCAGTAAAAAAAATGCACATATATATTTGGAAATATTCAAACAGTTGTAATGACACATTAAACTCTAAAATATACCAAATGTAGGCATTAATAAAGCAGTGCTGCCTTTGTATGAAATGTTTCTTTATGTTCCTCAAAGTCAACAAAGAGCAAAGCAAATTTCAAAATGCATGGTGTTGAACGGGAAGAGACAAGATGTCGGTCATCTGGTTAATTGAAGGTTTTCTGCAATTTCTCATGAATGTCAAACTTTTAACTTCTTTTTAAAAAAAAAAACAATGTTTGAACATATTTATGACGTAAAAGCGTGTAGCAATGCTATAAATGAGGTTGATTACGCAAATTTGAGTGCACACTTTCTTTTTTGATTCAGTATATTTGGTAAAATAGTGTATTCAGTTTATTTATTTCATTTCCATATGTCATTGTATATGTTAAGAACATTTATATTTAGTTTGAATACTGTTAAACCCGATCTGCTATCGGATTTGGATTTCCATATACATTTTTCAGATGAATAATGTATTATAATGTATTAAATAAATTTATGTTACACTGTTCATTATAATTGAGAAATACAATGACATTGGTAACGTGTTTTGAGGATGGCCTCGAAGCTCCTTAAACATAAGACGGGGAATTAAATGTGTTGTTCTCCTTCCTGTGTTTGTTGATACAGCATTGCAAAGGACCGTTTACAACTGAGGTTGATTAATTGTCGAAAACTACAGTCTCTGTATATGTACATGATCATCTTTGTATACTTAATCCGGATACTTAAATGGCCATTTTATTTCGTTGATCGTAATATTGGTCTATTAAATAAATGTTCATTCCTTCCAAACATTATTAGCAAAAACACTATTTCTGAGGTATATAGACTTTTATAATATGATGCGTGTGGTTAACTCAGACATGAGAAACTGTTTGTTCCTTAGATTAGTTCCTTGTGTGCTTGAAAACGTGGTAACAAGGCCTTAAATTGCTTTCTGTTTGGATTTGATTCATGGTGTTCAAAACTATTTTTTATGAATTCGTCTCTTGACTCGCTTCCGTAGCCAATCCTATCATACACTGTATCAACAAACATAATTACACAGCTAAGCAAATAAATCATAACCTGTCGCCTGCGTCTAAGGTAAATATTGTAATCGTTATTTAAATTGAAACAGAAGCAAATCTCGACAACCTTACGGTAAGTGATTTAAAGGTACTGTAGGTAATGACAGAGGACAGCACATCTGAGTCCGAACTTGACTAGCCTGGTCCCATTTACGGATCTCGACTTAGAGGTCACAGTGTCGTCCGGGTGTATGTGAGTCAGTTCGTTCGTTCGTTATTTTTTTAATACGTTTTTTTATTACTCGCAGGATTTTCACCAATCTCCACCAGAATGTACCTTATATGCATCTAACATCAAGTGCAAAATTTCGGTTTCCCATTTTCGACGAAAATATAGGTCAGTACAGTCTCCGCTACGACATGCGTATCTTGCACCTTGCTTGCAAGATTTTCACCAAACTCCACCAGAGTTATATGCATTTAGCATCATGTGTACATACAATTTTGTAACGCTTGGCCTACTTTGGACGAAACATAGATCACGTCCGGTCCCCACTACGACATGCGTATATTGCTCAGAATGTTCACCAAACTCCACCAGAATGTTCCTTATATGCATCTAACATCATGCGCTGACTCCCTGTAATAACTAACAATATGGTGCTGATTATGCAATTCCCTAAGTTGTTATGTCAGTACATGTAGAGCTATTTATGAAGAAATAAATACGATGAATCTAAAACAGTCATACTAATTGCACCAGCAATGTACAGTTAGCGTATTAATTACACCAGCAATGTACAGTTAGCGTATTAATTCCACCAGCAATGTACAGTTAGCGTATTAATTACACCAGCAATGTACAATTAGCGTATTAATTACACAAGCAATGTACAGTTAGCGTGTTAATTGCACAAGCAATGTACAGTTAGCGTATTAATTGCGCAAGCAATGTACAGTTAGCGTATTAATTACACCAGCAATGTACAGTTAGCGTATTAATTACACAAGCAATGTACAGTTAGCGTATTAATTACACCAGCAATGTCCAGTTAGCGTATTAATTACACAAGCAATGTACAGTTAGCGTGTTAATTGCACAAGCAATGTACAGTTAGCGTATTAATTGCGCAAGCAATGTACAGTTAGCGTATTAATTGCACCAGCAATGTTAATTACACCAGCAAATGGTCAGTTAGCGTATTAATTACACAAGCAATGTACAGTTAGCGTATTACTTGCACCAGCAATGTACAGTTAGCGTATTAATTACACAAGCAATGTACAGTTAGCGTATTAATTACACCAGCAATGTCCAGTAAGTGAATTAATTACACAAGCAATGTACAGTTAGCGTGTTAATTGCACAATCAATGTACAGTTAGCGTATTAATTGCGCAAGCATTGTACAGTTAGCGTATAAATTACACCAGCAATGTTAATTACACCAGCAAATGGTCAGTTAGCATATTAATTACACAAGCAATGTACAGTTAGCGTATTACTTGCACCAGCAATGTACAGTTAGCGTATTAATTGCACAAGCAATGTACAATTAGCATATTAATTGCACCAGCAATGTATAGTTAGCGTATTAATTCAACAAGCAATGTACAGTTAGCGTAATAATTGCACCAGCAATGTACAGTTAGCGTATTAATTACACCAGCAGTGTACAGTTAACGTATTAATTACACCAGCAATATACAGTTAGCGTATTGATTGCGCAAGCAATGTACAGTTTGCGTATTAATTACACAAGCAATGTACAGTTAGCGAGTTAATTGCACAAGCAATGTACAGTTATCGTATTAATTGCGCAAGCAATATACAGTTAGCGTATTAATTGCACCAGCAATGTTAATTATACCAGCAAATGTACAGTTAGCGTATTAATTACACAAGCAATGTACAGTTATCGTATTAATTACACAAGCAATGTACAGTTAGCGTATTACTTGCACCAGCAATGTACAGTTAGCGTTGTAATTGCACCAGCAATGTAATTTAGCATATTAATTGCACCAGCGATGTATAATTAGCGTATTAATTCAACAAGCAATGTACAGTTAGCGTAATAATTGCACCAGCAATGTACAGTTAGCGTATTAATTACACCAGCAATGTACAGTTAACGTATTAATTACACCAGCAATGTACAGTCAGCGTATTAATTACACAAGCAATGTACAGTTAGCGTGTTAATTGCACAAGCAATGTACAGTTAGCGTATTAATTGCGCAAGCAATGTACAGTTAGCGTATTAATTACACAAGCAATGTACAGTTAGCGTGTTTATTGCACAAGCAATGTACAGTTAGCGTATTAATTGCACCAGCAATGTTAATTACACCAGCAAATGTACAGTTAGCATATTAATTACACAAGCAATGTACAGTTATTGTATTAATTACACAAGCAATGTACAGTTAGCGTATTAATTGCACACTCAATGTAATTTAGCATATTAATTGCACCAGCAATGTACAGTTAGCGTATTAATTACACCAGCAATGTACAGTTAGCGTAATAATTGCACCAGCAATGTACAGTTAGCGTGTTAGTTGCACCAGCAATGTACAGTTAGTGTATTAATTACACGAGTAATGTACAGTTAGCATATTAATTACACCAGCAAATGTACAGTTAGCATATTAATTACACAAGCAATGTACAGTTATTGTATTAATTACACAAGCAATGTACAGTTAGCGTATTAATTGCACACGCAATGTAATTTAGCATATTAATTGCACCAGCAATGTACAGTTAGCGTATTAATTACACCAGCAATGTACAGTTAGCGTAATAATTGCACCAGCAATGTACAGTTAGCGTGTTAGTTGCACCAGCAATGTACAGTTAGTGTATTAATTACACGAGTAATGTACAGTTAGCATATTAATTACACCAGAAATGTACAGTTAGCGGATTAATTGCACAAGCAATGTACAGTAACCTGGCTAAAAGCACCAACATTTGACAATGATCGTGCTTATGGAACCAGCCATGTACAGTTAACGCTAAAGAGGCAACAACATGTTGCATTGCACCATCTGCTTGTGAGCCTTCTGGGATGATTAAATATAAGATTTCTCTTCTTATGGCTTGACACTATCTAACCATTTGAACAACGAACCAGGATCCATCTATTCCTGTTGTACTATTTAGTATTCCATTAGTGAACGTAAACGTACTTTGAAAGGTCGCATAACCATTTACCGTAGGTAGGGTAAGTTTCAAATTAATGGTTTCAATTAACGCACGAGGACAATGCAAACTTGGCGATAATATTATGCACTTATACTATAAACAGAGTTTGTATCATCTCCGTCATGTTTTTAAAATCAACATGCTTGGTTTAAACCATATCCTAGATACTTCAAACTCTAAGTAAATTGGCTGTATGTTTTTGTCTAAAAGCGCCTTTGTCGATACACTGATTATACTATAATCTTACAATAATGAGTTGCTAATGGAAGATATCGAGTTACAGACAACTGTGGAATATCAGGTGATTGCCTCTTCCCTGTGATAAGATGAAGATGAGTGCAATTAGTCGTTTAGCAGACGGTAGAGATTACGTTTTTTGTGGTAGACAGACGTAATTATCTCAGTTTGTGTAGGGAAAACATACGGCGCATAAAGGACTTAAAAGGTTTTCTACATTTTGATTGGCTACTTGATGAAATATTTTAAAAATGTTGCATCTTCAATAGCCAAATTATAATGACTTTCAATAGGCAGATTACCTGCGATAATTGCAAATAATAACAATACATACCGATAAGGGAATTCTTTGGAACAACGAATATAACAAGAGAGACAAGTGGAAGACGTTTTTAGTGAGTCTGTTCATGATAGATGATATAAAAGTGCAAACACCTATCAAGACCCGTCTTAAGCGGTGTTCAGACTACTTTAAAACCGCATAGGTTGGCCTCGAAGATCCCAAAAGGACCAAAAAGTAAAAACACTACTGATTCATACTCTTCACAGCCACCACACAGTACTAAACGAAAAGAGAATCGTTTGGAAGCAACGAATACAAACAAAAGAGAAAAGTAGTATACTCCGTGTTATTGCGTGTCCATGAGAGTTAATATTAGATACAACATCTCTCATGTCTCCAATATAACATCTCTCATGTCTCCAATATAACATCTCTCATGTCTCCAATATTAGATACAACATATCTCATGTCCCCGATATTAGATACAACATCACCCATGTCCCCGATATTAGATACAACATCCCTCATGTCCCCGATATTAAATACAACATCTCTCATGTCTCCAATATTAGATACAACATCTCTCATGTCCCCAATATTAGATACAACATCTATCATGTCCCCAATACAACATCTCTCATGTCCCCAACATTAGATACAACATCTCTCATGTCCCCAATATTAGATACAACATCTCTCATGTCCCCAATATAACATCTCTCATGTCTCCAATATTAGATACAACATATCCCATGTCCCCAATATAAGATACAACATCTCTCATGTCCCCAATATTAGATACAACATCGCTCATGACCCCAATATTAGATACAACATTTCACATGTCCCCAGTATTAGATACAACATCTCTCATGTCCCCAATATTAGATACAAAATCTCCCATGTCCCAATATAACATCTGTCATGTCCCCAATATAACATCTCTCATGTCCCCAATATTAGATACAACATCTCTCATGTCCCCAATATAATATCTCTCATGTCCCCAATATTAGATACAACATCTCTCATGTCCCCAATATAACATCTCTCATGTCCCCAATATAACATCTCTCATGTCCCCAATATTAGATACAACATCTCGCATGTCCCCAATATTAGATACAACATCTCGCATGTCCCCAATATTAGATACAACATCTCTCATGTCTCCAATATTAGATACAACATCTCGCATGTCCCCATTATTAGATACAACATCTCTCATGTCCCCAATATTAGATACAACATCTCGCATGTCCCCAATATTAGATACAACATCTCGCATGTCCCCAATATTAGATACAACATCTCTCATGTCCCCAATATTAGATAAAACATCTCGCATGTCCCCAATATTAGATACAACATCTCTCATGTCCCCAATATTAGATATAACATCTCGTATGTCCCCAATATTAGATATAACATCTCGCATGTCCCCAATATTAGATACAACATCTCGCATGTCCCCAATATAACATCGCTTATGTCCCCAATATTAGATACAACATCTCTCATGTCCCCAATATAACATCTCTCATGTCCCCAATATTAGATACAACATCTCTCATGTCCCCAATAGTAGATATAACATCTCGCATGTCCCCAATATTAGATACAACATCTCGCATGTTCCCAATATTAGATACAACATCTCTCATGTCCCCAATATTAGATACAACATCTCGCATGTCCCCAATATTAGATACAACATCTCGCATGTTCCCAATATTAGATACAACATCTCTCATGTCCCCAATATTAGATACAACATCTCCCATGTCCCCAATATTAGATACAACATCTCGCATGTCCCCAATATTAGATACAACATCTCGCATGTCCCCAATATTTGATACAACATCTCGCATGTCCCCAATATTAGATACAACATCTCTCATGTCCCCAATATTAGATACAACATTTCTCATGTCCCCAATATTATATACCACATCTCTCATGTCCCCAATTTTAGATACAACATCTCTCATGTCCCCAATATTAGATACAATAGTGGCAAAAAACATCTCTCATGTCCCCAATATAACATCTCTCATGTCCCCAATATTAGATACAACATCTCTCATGTCCCCAATATTAGATATAACATCTCGCATGTCCCCAATATTATAGGTTATTGCATTTGTATGTCTAAATATTACTTGGAACGAGTTGTTTTGGCAAAGGACGACGAGCTTGTGAGTCGTCCTGCGCCAAAACAACGAGTTCCAAGTAATATTTAGCTATACAAATTCAATAACCTTTTTATTGTATACTTTCATATTGTTTTTGATCAATTTTAATTGTATGACTATTACTTTTCATTGTATTTGTTTTATTTTTATAGCTTTTGATGGAATTCCTATCTTGCCATTCAGTTTCATTTTGTGTGGATGATTATTTTGCGCGAAAACGACGTCGACGTCGGATGACGTCATTAAAAACATCAAGCGATTTTCTGAAGTTTGTTTACCATTCGATAACGTTAAAAACAGTGGATGAGTGACCATATGAATTATTTTATCAATTTTTGCCATTAAAGGTTAAAAAAAAAATCGTATTTTTTTGTTGACACTATAGGAAGGATTCCGTTATTTTTATTTGAAAGTAGTTCCTTATTTCTATTTCGCGGCACTTAATAAGCACGAGCAAAAGTTCCCGTGCAATATCAATGCGTGCAATATCGTAGAATATTGCACGCTTAGCTCAATGCAAACTAAACTGGACAATATGAAAGTATACAATAATATAGGTTATTGAATTTGTATGGCTAAATATTACTTGGAACGAGTTGTTTTGGCAAAGGACGACGAGCTTGCGAGTCGTCCTGCGCCAAAACAACGAGTTCCAAGTAATATTTAGCCATACAAATTCAATATCCTTTTTATTGTATACTTTCATATTGTTTTCGATCAATGTTAACTGTATGACTATTACTTTTCATTGTATTTGTGTTATTTTTATAGCTTTTGATGGAATTCCTGTCTTGTCATTCAATTTCATTTTGTGTGGATGATTTTTTTGCGCGAAAACGACGTCGACGTCGGATGACGTCATTAAAAACAACAAGCGATTTTCTAAAGTGTATTTACCATTCGATAACGTTAAAAACAGTGGGTGAGTGGCCATTTCAATTATTTTATCAATTTCTGCCATAAAAGGTTGAACAATAAAAACACGTATTTGTTTGTTGACACTATAGAAATGATTCCGTTATTTTATTTGAAAGTAGTTCCTTATTTCTATTTCGCGGCTCTTAGCAAGCACGAGCAAAAGTTCCCGTGCAATATCAATGCGTGCAATATCGTAGAATATTGCACGCTTAGCTCAATGCAAACTAAACGGGACAATATGAAAGTATACAATAATAGATATAACATCTCGCATGTCCCCAATATTAGATACAACATCTCTTATGTCCCCAATCTAACATCGCTCTTGTCCCCAATATTAGATACAACATCTCTCATGTCCCCAATATAACATCTCTCATGTCCCCAATATAACATCTCTCATGTCCCCAATATTAGATACAACATCTCTCATGTCCCCAATATTAGATTAAACATTTCGCATGTCCCCAATAATAGATACAACATCTCGCATGTCCCCAATATTAGATACAACATCTCTCATGTCCCCAATAGTAGATATAACATCTCGCATGTCCCCAATATTAGATACAACATCTCGCATGTTCCCAATATTAGATACAACATCTCTTATGTCCCAAATATTAGATACAACATCTCGCATGTCCCCAATATTAGATACAACATCTCGCATGTTCCCAATATTAGATACAACATCTCTCATGTCCCCAATATTAGATACAACATCTCTCATGTCCAAAATATTATATACAACATCTCCCATGTCCCCAATATTAGATACAACATCTCGCATGTCCCCAATATTAGATACAACATCTCGCATCCCAATATTAGATACAACATCTCGCATGTCCCCAATATTAGATACAACATCTCTCATGTCTCCAATATTAGATACAACATCTCGCATGTCCCCAATATTAGATACAACATCTCTCATGTCTCCAATATTAGATACAACATCTCGCATGTCCCCAATATTAGATACAACATCTCTCATGTCCCCAATATTAGATACAACATCACGCATGTCCCCATTATTAGATACAACATCTCTCATGTCCTCAATATTAGATACAACATCTCTCATGTCCCCAATATTATATACCACATCTCTCATGTCCCCAATTTTAGATACAACATCTCTCATGTTCCCAATATTAGATACAATAGTGGCAAAAAACGTCCGCCAGGGGTTAAACCCGGTTCACACAGATTGGGCTCGAAGATGAGTTATATTTAATTAGTAAATCAAACATGTACCAGCTTCAATAGCATTACAAACAAACGCTAATCTATAGGTCTCACACCACTCTTCGATTTTACTGTGTTGGCCATAGACAGTAAAGTTCAATTTTCCATTCTGAATCAAGCATTTACAGTCTAAAAGTATTTTTTGGGAAAATACAGTTACTGCTGCTCGTAAAAATCCACAAAATCTGGTACATAACCCACTTTGTTTGTTTATTTAAATGTGAGTGGTGTCAGGCAAGGTACTCTTTTCGGCTTTCACTAAACATAGTATAGGTTATTTAGAGCCGCCCCAGAGAGAGGGGAAGGATACATAGGAATCCGGGAACCGTGCCCTACTCTTATTATCAAATAGTTTCCTATGGTTCTTTAACGTGCTCGGAGGATAGACTGATACACGGGACCGCTCGGTTTACGCCCCTCTCCGACGGACAAGGCTAAGGGAAAATGTCTTGCCCAAGAACACACCGACGAAACTCAGTGGCACCATGGATGATTGAACCCGGTTACAAATCTACCGCTCTACCGACCGCGCCATGCCAGAAAAAATTGTACAAAGTGGCGAGAGATCTATTTAATTACTTTGCTTTTGCAATTGGATTTCCATCTGTGCTCAGTCTCTTCAAAACTAGATCAGTAAATTTTGGCTTTGAGCGCTGTCTGTAAAACAAGTTCACAGAATAGACTGGACCTTTTTTTTTTTCATAACTCACACAGACATCACATTGGTCCTTTATCGGTTTGTGAAAGTGTTCAATATGTCATAAAAACCAACTGACACCTTTGCAACCCCTTCACTGTCACTCTCTTCACAGTACATCCTATACATTTTTGCAAGACTTAGTCCTGCAGGAAGATAGCTTTTATTACTGTCCTTTCTACAGTAATGACTCTCAATTGTATTGAAGGATTTGATAGGATTTCTTACCCTTTCTTTCTGATTTTCGGGGGTTCTGTTTGGTGGGGAGTCATGCCGACCCCATTGGTCATCTTGGCAAACCCCAACAGAAATTTCTCTTTTTATGTGCAGTTTCAACCATTTGGTCACTTATGCTTAGTGTTGCCAAGAAGAATGTTTTACAGACCTGAATATTTACCCCGAATTTGAAGATGGCAAAGTCCAAACTATTAAATGTGGATGAATCTCTGAGCCGTTTGATTTTCTGGTGTTTTTTCTTTTGATTTGAATATTCGTCAATAAAATGTTTATTAATATCTCCAAGTCTCCAAAAGGTGTCAAAAATGAGCTCACGGTCCTCTTCAGAAGTATTGTTCTTACATTTAAATTTGCATTTTTGACCGCAACCTTCCTTCATTATTTTCAAGTATGTGTTTTCCCAGAATACAGAGATTTGTAACTTCAGCCCGAGTTTCGATTTGGTTTTGAAATGGTTTTTTTAATCATTTTGTTGGATTTCTTTTCTTTCCCTACTCTTTGTACCTATGTCATTTGTAACCTACTTCCCGTTTCTTGAATGTCCTGGTTCGTTATGTGACTCAGACTGAACTGTATCAGTGCTACCACTCCCATGACTATGCGACTCTGACTGAACCGTATCAGTGCTACCACCCCACTGACTATGCGACTCAGACTGAACTGTATCAGTGCTACCACCCCCTTGACTTTGCGACTCAGGCTGAACTGTATTAATGCTACCACCCTCTTGACTTTGCGACTCAGACTGAACTGTATCAGTGCTACCACCCCCTTGACTTTGCGACTCAGACTGAACTGTATCTGTGCTACCACCCCACCGACTATGTGATCCGGACTGAACTGTATCTGTGCTACCACTCTCTTGACTATGCAACCTGGACTGAACTGTATCAGTGCTACCACAACCTTGACTTTGCGACTCAGAATGAACTGTATCAGTGCTACCAACCCCCGGAATATGCGACCCGGACTGAACTGTATCAGTGCTACCACAAACTTGACTTTGCGACTCAGACTGAACTAGTTCAGTGCTACCAACCCCATGACTATGTGTTCTGGATTGGACTGTATCAGTGCTACCACAACCTTGACATTGCGACTCAGACAGAACTCTATCAGTGCTACCAACCCCCTGACTATGCGACCCGGACTATGCGACTCGACTGAACTGTATCAACATTGGCAGGATTTTTACATCGATTGTCAATTAAACTATTTTCAGAATGGTTAGGACTGGTCAAATCAAACAAGACTATTTTCATCAGAAATAGAAACAGACAATGCAGATTCTTCATCATCAGAAACTGACATAACAGTTACTTTATTTAATACCTCAACATAGGCAAAAAACCCACCCAATCTTATTTTGGTTAATTGTTTATATAATAAAATGTTCATTTTATATTGTATTGGGATTTACTGTAAGGCTTTCAAAAATTAAAACGATATACATACGTTTTAAGTTCAGTTCCTCTTAAAAAAAATCTTATAAAATATCAAAAACTTGGTCAAAATCCAAAGTGTTTTTTAGTTTTTTTTTAAATGTTTTATATTTTAATATATTTATATTATATTTTTTAAATAGGGACACATTATTTTTTGGCAAGAAAGTGTTTTTTTATACCTTTGGTTCCATTTTATATTATTTATTAAAAAAAAACATTTATGATTTGTAAAACATTTTCATGCAATACATTTTCCATGCAATACTATGCAGTTGCCATAGTCTTGAACAATACTTACGATACAGCTATTGTGTTTTTTCAAGTGCAATACTATTGTAAGTCTACATACAATAGTATTGCGTTAAACAATATATCAAATTCAGTTACAATAGTATTGCATTTTCTAGAATTTTCAAATAAACCTTAAGATATTTCTATAATATTTTGTCAGGTTATGTAAATGACTCGAGTACTTCCAAAAACCTGAAAAAGTCATTTTGACAAAAAGTGCAGTTACCATAGTCTTGCGCCGAGCCCTCGAACTGTAGGTTAAAATTCTCATATGTAATGCATTCGCAACTGTGTGTCTACATTCTGATGTATATTTAAACAAGAGGCCCAAGAGGGTCTGTATCGCTCTACTGGCTACCCCCGGGGCGGGGCCCAAATTTGACACCAGTTTCACCATTTGAACAAACTTGGTAGAGGATCCAAAAGCTGATAATAAATAAAAAAATATTAAACCTTTATCTCTTGTAGTTTCAGAGAAGAAGATTGTTGAAGTTCTTCACTATAACTCTATGTAAAACTGATCCAACATGGTTGGACGGGTGTGTGAGGGGTGGGGGGAAGTTAGAAAGAAAAAAAAATAGAAAAAAAATCAAAATCAAAATAAAATAAAAAATCAATTAATAAAAAATCATAAAAATCAAAAAAAAAAAAAAAAAAAAAAAAGTTGTTAAATAAATTGAACCCATAAATCAAGTTTTCCTATGAAAAAAATGCCTCCAGTGAGATTTGAACCCACGACCCTTTGAGTTTACATTACCAAATATTGAAAAAGGGCCATAACTCCGATGTTACTTGTTCGATCTGCCTGGTTCTCAAACTCGTTAGAGCTTTCATTGATAGCAACAATCTAGCCAAGATTGGAAAATATCAAATACAAAATGAAGGTGCTAGAGTGTTCACAAGGCTGAAAATGGCATATTTCAATAATTCAAGGGCACATAACTCTGGTGTTCCTGGTCCTATATAACTGGTTTTTGTCCGAGCTTTCATTGATATTAACAATCTCTTAAAGTTTGGTAAAGGCCGGATGAAAAATGAAATGAAGGTGCTAGAGGCAGAATATGGCATTTTTCAGCAAATTAAGAGTCATAACTCTGCTGTTGGCTAGTTTTCGAACTTGTCCTTTTCAATGATAATAACAACCAGTGCAAGTTTGATAAAGATCAAATAATAAATGAAGGTGCTGGAGAGTTCACAAAGTAGAAAATGGCTTTTTTTTTTCAGACAAAAACAAGGGCCATAACTCTGGTGATACTGACCCAACTTAGCTGGTTTTGGAACTTGTCCAAGCTTTCATTGGTATAAACAATATGTGCAAGTTTGGTAAAGATCAAATAATAAATGAAGATGCTAGATCGTTCACAAGGACGAAAATACCATTTTTCAGGGGGAAAAACAAGGGCAATAACTCCGGTATTACTGATCCAATTTGGCTTGTTTTCGAACTTGTCTGAGCTTTTATTGATATTAACAAACCCTGTTATTTGGTAAAGATCAATTAATAAATAAAGTACTAGAGTGTTCACAAGACAGCAGAAAATGGCATTTTTCCGGGGAAAAAAAGGGCCATAACTCTTTGGTTACTGACCCAATTTAGCTGATTTTCAAACTTTCCAAGCTTTTATTGGTATAAACAATCAGTGCAAGTTTGGTAAAGATCAAGTAATAAATGAAGGTGCTAGAGCTTTCACAAGGCAGAAAATAGCATTTTTCAGAGGAAAACAAGGGACATAACTCCGGTGTTACTGATCCGATTTGGCTTTCGAACTTGTCTGAGCTTTTATTGATATTAACAATCTGTGCAAGTTTGGTAAAGATCAAATAATAAATGTAGGTGCTAGAGTGTTCACAAGGCCTAATATGGCATTTTTCAACAAATCAAGGGCCATAACTCCGGTGAAATTTATCCGATCTGGCTGGTTTTCGAACTTGTCCGAGCTTTCATTGATATAAAGACACTGACAAAGTTTCCTAAAGATCCGATTAATAATGAAGGCCCTAGATTGTTTACAAGGCAACAGTTAATGGACGACGGACGGGCGACGGATGACGGACAACTCGTCATCCCATAAGCTCTGCTGGCCTTTGGCCATTTCAGTTTCAGTGCAGCAACAATTGTTGGTTTACCTTCTCATTGTTATTGCAGCATCAACTGTTCGTTTACCTTCTCATTTTTATTGCAGCACCAACTGTTTGTTTACTTTATTTTTATTGCAACACCAACTGTTTGTTTACTTTCTCATTTTTATTGCAGCACCAACTGTTTGTTTACCTTCACATTTGTATTGCAGCATCAACTGTTTGTTTACTGTTTGTTTACTTTGTCATTTTTATTGCAGCACCAACTGTTTGTTTACCTTCTCATTTGTACTGCAGCATCAACTGTTGGTTTACCTTCTCATTCATATATTCTCGTATACATTGCAGCTTCAGCTTTTTGATCGAAACAAGGATGGAAAACTTCAGCTCAGTGAAATGGCCAAGTAAGACTAATACGATGTTAATATGTCATATTTATGTGAATATTCCATCACATATACCACATATGAATAATGCATATACCACAGCTATGTGAATATTCCATCACATATACCACATATGAATAATGCATATACCACAGCTATGTGAATATTCCATCACATATACCACATATGAATAATGCATATACCACAGCTATGTGAATATTCCATCACATATACCACATATGAATAATGCATATACCACAGCTATGTGAATAAACTATATGTGTGTTTAGTACCATATCTGTGCTGACTGCCTCAATCAAGCAAATTGTGTGACGCCTGTCCTTCAAGCACTAAGAATACCTGTTGTTGTGTTGCTCATGATATGCAAGAAAGCAAGGAAAGCAAAACGCTTCCTTTGTAAACGGGCACAGTACTATTGTTCAGCCACGTCACTACTGTTTTTGCATTGACATGCGCGATCTTGGTAAAACATGAGTTATTTAATATGTTGTCCCGGGCTTTCCTTTTAGGAACAGTTTTTACTGTTAAATCAACACAGGGGAACATAACTTTTTCAGTGGGAAAACGATACATTACTTTTGTAATTTGTTGAGAAATTACCACCGAGTTATTTTCGAAAGCTATTTCAATGCCAGTTCTAGTACATGAACATGTAAATTTGAAATGTATATCCGTAAATTATTTCAAAGTTGTAAACAGTCTTATTTCAGGTAATTTAAAAGTTCAGTCCCAAAATAGTTTCATTATCTGAATAAATAATATTGTTCAATAACTTTATAAAATATAATATTTTGGGACTGAACTGTAGTTTACCACATAGATTATATTTACGGACAGTAAGTCTTACGTTTAGCCAACAGTCATCCATGTATCCTCGTCTGTTTTCAGATTGCTTCCAGTAAGAGAGAACTTTTTGTGCAGGCCAATATTTAAGGTAAAGTTGTTCATGGATATATTGTGAGAAGTTTCGTTTTACATAGAATAATATTAGTATAAGACCCTTGCTATAAAGCACGTGTCACGTGTTCGTGCCGTGGTATACGCGCGGTCTTTCGTAAAAATAAATAAAAAGAAAGAAAAAGAAAATGTAAGATATATCTGCAGTTGTTAAAGGCATCGCTGCTAAATCGGAGAAAAAAGACGTAAATGTAAACTAAAAGACATCGTTACAAAACACAAAAAGTATGATTACAAAATCAAAAAGAAAAATACAAATCGTTGCAAAATATAAAAGACAAGATCTTGTTAAAAAGAAACAAGAAAGCACTAGCAATGGTAGACATGTGATACCCTGGATGTTTATATCCATGCACCTGTATTTATAACGGAACACTTACAGTGGCAACAGGATTATGCTAAAACATTACGTAATTAAAAAGGAGACTGGCTTGGTGTGGGGGAGTGAGGAGTTGTTGTTTTTGTTGCAGGATTCCAATTCCCGTTCGAAATAAGTTTCCAGCTATTATGATATAGCAAAACGAGTTTAAAAAGAGAATCATAAATATAGATATATAACTTGTTTTCTTTGCCCGTCTAAGTGTTAAGCTAAGCCTGACCAGTAAGCCGTAGTTGAAAACCTTGCTAGTCATTTCATTTAGATAAATACCGTATGCTTCTGACAGTGCTGACCTTCTCCCGAGAGCCATGTTCATGATTCGTATTTACTATTCATATTTGCTCATTGATTTGCCCCCTGAAACAGTTTTTACGTGTTCATGGTAGTTTCGTATTTATATTTGCTAATTGATTTGCCCCCGGAAAAAAGCCTTTACTAACGTGTTCATGGTAGATTGGTATTTATATTTGCTAATTGATTTGCCCCCGGAAAAGTCTTTACTAACGTGTTGATGGTAGATTCGTAGTTATATTTGCTAATTGATTTGCCCCCGGAAAAAGTCGTTACTAACGTGTTCATGGTAGATTCATATTTATATTTGCTAACTGATTTGCCCCCGGAAAAAGTCTTTACTAACGTGTTCGTGGTAGATTCGTATTTATATTTGCTAAATGACTTGCCCCCGGGAAAAAAGTCGTTACTAACGTGTTCATGGTAGATTCATATATATATTTGCTAACTGATTTTCCCCTGGAAAAAGTCTTTACTAACATGTTCATGGTAGATTCGTATTTATATTTGCTAATTGATTTGCCACCGGAAAAAATCTTAACTACCGTGTTCATGGTAGATTCGTATTTATATTTCCAATTGATTTGCCCCCGGAAAAAAGTCTTTACTAACGTGTTCATCGGAATAAAGTCCTTACTAACGTGTTCATGGTAGATTCGTTTTTATATTTCTAATTGATTTGCACTCGGAAAACAGTATTTACTTACTTGTTCAAAAGGAAGATTCATATTTATATTTGCTAAATGGGTTACCTCTGAAAACGTCGTTACTAACGTGTTCAGGCTAGATAGATTTGTATTTTTATTTGCTAATTGATTTGTCCTCTAAAAAAGGGGTTTACTAACCTGATGCGCTTTTAAATATCGCACCAAATGTCATTTACTGTAAATGATCAAATTTAAATATCCGCTCGGGTAAGTGGAGTGCGTGGGCCAGTGGTAGAACGCCGAACTCCAGATCGAGAGGTCGTGTGTTCCTCGCCGCGGCCACGTTATTTATCCTTGAGCAAGATAATTAATCAGTAGTATAGAAACTAGCGGTACGAGCACAGTTTTTTTCGCAGGAAATGAGAAAATATAGTGAAATATGCTAGGGGGGACTCAGGCAAAACTATCATTTCGTAAGATCTAAATGATACCCACGTCCGAGTCCTCCCCGCCACATTTCACTAGTTTTCTCACACATCCCACTCAAAAAACTTTACCCATACCGCTAGTTTCTATACTACTTGCCATTTTAATAACATAACATTTGCAACTCGTCAGGAGAGCGTAATAATTTTATTTTATGTCTGCTTTTGTCAAATCTACTTTCGGCGAAGTTTTTCAATAACATTTGCAACTCATTAAGCAAAGTCAGATGGAACCGGGCAGTAGTCTTCATCATCACTCTGCATATCATTTTTTACCATGGAGTATTTTATTTTCCTACACTTTGCTATTTTGTATTTCAGTTCAAGAAGCTCTTCTCTGTTACTATCCAGCTCACGTTCATAATTATCCATTTCAACCAGCAATCGCCTTTTTTTGGTGTCCATAAAATCATCACGGACTACCTCATATTCTACTCGGAGCTGCTTACTTCTCATCAATTCTCTTCTGTATTTATCTTTTAAATTGTTTAGTTTTCTGCAAACCTTTTCTAATCTTTCTTGTTCCATTATATAATAATACTACATATAATTATTTTTAAACCCTTATTTAATATTTTCAATATCCTTAAATGGAACCCAACTATTAAAATCCTCATTGTAACCCTTCCATTTAATCAACGCTTGTTTCTTTTTGTAATCACGTCGTATAACTTTTTCAATCCTGAATATTTCTTGCTTTGCTTTTATCATTTCTAATTCATAAAAGCTTCCATCAATGTTTTCGTTGTTTAAATCTTTTATTTTGTATGTAACAGGATTTGTGTTTTGAATTTCATCAACAACAAATATTTCTTCAGTCCAATTTGGGGTATAACCTTTCTCAAACGTTCTTTTATATTTACTAATTCTAACATTATCCCCTATTTTAAACTTTGGCTTAATCTTAGTACTTTTCATCTTTCCATACAAGTTGAAATACACTGTTCCTTTATTTTTCTCATCACTTGCTTCAGTCGGTGTCATTTTAATACTCCGATGTTTTGTATTATTATACTTGTCAACCATTTCTTGTAACACGTCTAAATATGTATTTGTATTGTTAGCTGTGAAATATTTCCACATCTTTTCTTTTAATGTCCTGTTAAATCGTTCAATTACTACAGCTTTTCCGAAATTAAAAGTGTGATACATTTCGATATTATTGTCACTAAGGAATTGCTTAAACGTCTTGTTATAAAACTCCACACCCTGGTCAACCCACAGCAATTTACATTGTCTTCCTGTACTGATTATTTGTTGGAACGCTTTGGTAATTTCTAAACCAGTTTTATTTGGAACGGGTACAACCCAAGCATATTTGCTAAACACATCAATAACAGTAAGCAAATATTTAGTACCTTTATTATACTTTGAAAACGATTGCATATCAACCAAATCAGCAGACCATATTTTATCAATTTCATTAACAATCACACGGCGTTGAGTGAACTTTCTTCGTATAGGCTTATGAAGTTCATCTGCTAACTTGTCAGTCCATTTCAACGCCTTTTTTAGTTTTTTGAGTTTCCAAGTCCTAGTTTATATTTTGCACTAATCACAGGCTTGACTTATAAATTCTTAGCGATCTTTTCTCCAACAGTTTTAGATTTACTTTTTTTTAAACCGGTCAACATGTTTTTATTACACATTGATTTATTACTAGGATTTTCGTCATAGCAATAATCATGATCTTTACAAACAGCATCTAATTCATTTACCGGTTCACCGCTATCAAGTGGATTACCAGGACCGCAATATTTATAACCAGGAAGAGTTAGCCCCTTTTTGGGTAGCAAAGGGAGCAAAGCTTTATGAATATTAATATTTCCACCTTCTGTGTTTTTAACAAACTTTGTTTTAGTAATACCGCAAGATGCACAAGTTGCTCTTAACATTTTTCTACCATTTTTGGCTAACACATACTGAGGATTAATATTTTCAGTAACCTTTTTTTCTTTTATACAGTAACTCATATATAATATGATTAGATTAAACTTCGTTTACAAAATATGATGTTATGATGTTTTCATTTTTCACTGGTTTGTAAGGCTTTAATAATTTGTAAAGAATATCGTACACGCTATTTCCTTCTTGCAACTTCTTGATAAAGTACAAACAGAAATATCCGCACAGGACACTTGTTTTATCTTGGTATTGAATAGTGTTGTATTTTATATCAGGTATGTACGCTAAAACTTCTTTTGGTGGGCTTAAGCCAAACGGATCGAAGTAATAATTATCATAGTAACAAGTCCAGTGTGTGCCAGGTCCAATATGATCATCAAGATTAATAATACCACATTCTTGTTTGTTTTGTTTTGCTGGTAATTTGTTTTTGCTGTACACCCCACTGAATTTTTCTATACCTAACTGCTTAACCCATTTTGTTATATCTAAGTTAGAGATAGGTTCATTTTTAAATTTTTTTTTTTTTTTATAAATGGGATACTTCTGTATGGTCTAATTTGTGAGTCTACTTGTAAACCATATCCTCTTCTATCTACTTGCAAACCTTTTCCAGTCAAACCACTAATAAGAGATCCAATCAATGGAATTCCTAATGATGCAAGCATTCCAAGAAATCCTCCGTCCTGCTGTTGTTTTTTAGTTAGTTTAACAGGGCAGTGACCTTTTGACTTTGCTATCTTCTTTCTTTGCGCCGCTGTTAATTTTTGTGATTTTAGAAGTGTTGGTTTTTTATCACTAGGAACAGCTGCCGTTACATCTTGCTGTTTTTTAACACTGGGAGCAGTTGCCGTTTTATTACTAGAAGCACATGCTAGTACGTCTTGCAGTTGTTTTTGTGTTAGTTTAATAGTGCAGGAACCTTTTGACTTTGCTATTTTGTTTTTTTGTGCAAGTGTTAATTTATTTGATTTTAGAAGTGTTTGTTTTTTATCAGCAGGAACAGTTACCATTCCATTTCCAAATATTTTACCAATACCAGTACTTGCCAGACCACTAAGTGCCCCTGTTGCTAGAGGTCCTTATATCTTTGGAGCAAATTTAGCAACTGTTGGTAAAATTGTTTTAGTTAACAAACCAGCTAATGCGCCTAAAAAGCCTCCATTCTTGGACTGAGATCTCATTTGCGATTTTGATATATTTATGTCTAATCCCCGTCCATCAGATTTAGCTTTGTTAATATTGTTAATCTGAGTAGCTGTTAGCAGCAAAGGAAAATTCCCAGTTAGTTGGTTATTTTTTAACCTGAGTGTTAATTCACTTTTGTTTTCATATGCTTTTGCCAGACTTTGTTTCTGGCCATCTGTTAAATTTACTGAATAATTTACGTAAGTCATATATATTATAAGTTAGATTAAACTATAACTAGTTCATTTCCAACAGTATCAATAACAACATCTACTTCATAGAGAACCAGAGCATAAACTTTATATGGAGCAGCAGGAGGTATATTTAGTTTATATCTCAAATTTAGTTGTTTTGGATCAACACTGACCTCATTTCCCTTGTAACTTAAATCGAAATATATCATTCCGAAGAGATTTTTAAAATTACCTACATTGAGTAAAGTTCCGGTGTTTTTATCATTTTGCTTGTAAGAATAATTAATAACATCTCTGAATATTCTTATGATATTAGCATAACTATATTCGGTTTCTGGATAATAAACTCCATTTCCAACTTCCAATCTAGCTGATTGTAAATAGCAATTAGTATTAGCAGCATTTACCTTAAACGTATCCAAAAGGTGAGGATTTTGTGTTTGAGAAGAACTCTTGTCTGACCTTTGCAAATAAACAAACACATGTTTGGGATTTTTAACACCAGCCGTTATTCTAAATGCGGATTCAGTTGCTTCAGAACTTCCGCTCACTTGTATCATTTCACAGAGGTAAGTCCATCTTGTTGATATCATATGATTTGTCATTACATAACTTAAACCATCTGAGTTAAATATCATTTTGGGTATCCACAAAACTAATTTATTAATAATTACTCGGCCGTCATCACCACTTGATTTGAAAATTAGTACATTATCATCTGTCAGTTGCAAGCTGATTTGAATTTGACCAGGAGGAAGCATGTTTGTTTCCAAACCTCCAAAGAAGGAATATTTATTTAATGGGATTATAGAGTTAACTTTTTGATTAGTTATGATTAAAGCATGACGAGCAGTAAATCCTAGATTATAACCAGCTTGATCATCTCGAGATTCTGCAGCAGTCGTATCATCTAAATAAAAGTATTCGTTTGTTCCGGTTGTCTTTGCATAGTCATCAGAAATTTCAAGCAAGCTTTTGATATTAACTAATCTGTGAAGATTATTTCCATCGTAAACTGTTTTTCCATTTTGCTTTACTTGCATATGATCAATAAATGAAGCTGCATCGTTAATTAAAGCAATTCTGTCAGCGTCTGCGAAATTGGCTCCATCAGCAAGTTTGTTTACTTGAAAACTGATTTCGAAATATGCGTTATACCAATCGAAGTAAGAACTTCTATCATTCATTGTAAATTGGTAGCCACTTTTCATTTGTCTAGTATTATTTCCTGGTTGTGTTATTGGGGTATCTAACTGAATAGGTACATGTTCATATCTATTATTATATTGATCACTTCGAAACATCTATGTATACTAGTAATTAGATTATTTTTTATTAATTAATCGATTAATTCTTGTATGAATTCCCCTTCCGGAAAGTAATCTATTAATTTTTGTATTTACATCTTCTTCAATTATATCATCAGCCGCAACTTTAGCTACATCTTTTGTATTAGCCTTTGTAAGTTCTTTTAAAATCATCTCACCTTTTGGTTTAGGTTTAATAACTGAAACTAATTTATCAGCAGCCATTTTTCCTACTTCATCTCCAAGTTTTTTTAGAGCCGCTTTCTATGATTTGCTTGCCAGCAGTTTCTAATGCTTTCTTACCTGCTGTTTTCACAGACTCGCCGAATATCTTTGATCCGACTTTTGAAAGAATGTCAAATATACCAGCTCCAGTTAATCGGTCAACTTGAGTATATGTTCCCGTGCTAGTGTCATAAACTTTTTTTAAACATACCATATAACTTATGTTACATTAATTCCTTCAAAACAAATCGAAATGATGTGTGGACGCCATTAAGATTAATAATCTTGCCAGAGAAATCGGTTATGTAAATATTAATACTGTTAATGATCGTTTTGTTTACCTCACAGAACCCGACTCTCATCGGTTCATCTTTGAAAGGATATGATCTCGTAAGATCAGCTGTACTTATTTCATAAATAACATCTCCGTATGATCCATCAACAATAGAATTACTTATCAAATCACAGTGGATATACAACGTATCGATAGAATTTGTTATGTTGGGTGTCACAGTTCCAAATTTAGTTTCTCTGATGACTGCATCTTTGTCAAACCCGATCAAGACATGAAAGTTTGTTTCTCTTAAATCAAGCATGAAATTATTATGGATGGTAACCAAACATTTGAAACTTGATAAATCAAACTCAATTCTTATCGGGACAGGCGAGTCATCGGTTAAATCATTGTTTACAGCCAATGTTTCTTTTATGTAATTATCGATATCAGCATAACTGTAATTTCCATTTGTAAAAATAATACTTTTCCAATCTGTTCCATTGTGA
Source organism: Cyrtodaria siliqua (assembly GCA_037043455.1). NCBI lineage: Eukaryota > Metazoa > Mollusca > Bivalvia > Adapedonta > Hiatellidae > Cyrtodaria > Cyrtodaria siliqua. The sequence continues at coordinate 161,483 of JAWPHD010000881.1, read as the reverse complement.
TACCTTATCACTTTGTTATTAAAATCTTCACTAATATTATACCACGAGTAAGTCATGGAATTAATCTTATCAAGTCCAATGCCATACTGTTTGTTCCTGCCTAATATTAATGGTCTGTCAAACACAGTTGTAAAATTACTCGGTGTATTTGAGCTATTAATTATTGACGCTTTCTCCGATGATAATACAATTTTTTGTTCCATATAATATAGAATGGATAATTTTTATTCATACTAATCATTCCGGTATGTAAAATAGTTTATAACTTGATTTTTCAAATTGAAAACTTGTGTAGTGTTGTCTTCTATGTATGATCTGAATTCCATATTATATGGCGGTTTGAGATATAATTCAAATGTTTCTTTTACTATTCGTTTATCATTTTTTATTATCGGGTGAAGATGCTTTCCGGCATCACCTGATGTTACATACATATAGAAAGTTTCTATATCTGCTCCTGTGTAAGTAAAATTTATTTCAAATACATAACGACCTTCTTTAATAATTTGCAACCACCCAAAAGAATCTTTTTTATAATATTCTTCACCTTTTATAAGTGGATTGGCCATAAATGTAAACGCCCGGAGAAAAGCTTGTGAACGCCCGGATCTTTCAAGTGGTTTTTGCGTAGGATATGATACAAAAATATTATCGTTATCAGTACTCCTACCATAATCTTGAATAATACTTATTCCATCTATTGTATATTCAAAAAGTAGAATCCGACTTAAATAGTCTACTTTTACTTTCAACCCATCAATTATACCAATAATTGCTGTGTGTCTACTACCAGACTTTTGATTAAATTGTTTCAATGAAGCTATTCCACCATCAAAAGCTGTGTTTCTTTCATCCTGAGTAGCTTTCAATTGCTTTGAAGCATCATCAATAGCAGTCTCAAGTTGATCAGTGTCAACCAGTTTGTTCAGAGCTGACTCCAGCGACTGACCATCAATCATTTTCTTTTTGATGTCTTCAAATTCTTTGTTGATATCAGCAACGTTGACGTTTATCTGTTGATTTAATATTTTAATTTGAGTTATTTCGGTAGTAAAAGCAGTTCTCATTTGTTTTGAAGCATCAGCAATAGCAGTTTCAAGTTCATTATTGTCAACCATTTGTGTATTGATTTCCCCAATCCGTGCATTAATATTTTGAACACCAGCTCTTATTTGTTTGCTTAATTTCTTATAGTTTTCACTATCTTCCAATGCATCTTCTTTCTTTTCTAACTCTTTCAAAGCATCACCTAGAAGTTTTATTTCATCTTTCAATCCGTTTTGAATTTCAAGCATTTTCTCGCGGTTTGCTTGTAACTTTGTTTGTATTTGACTTAGTTTATCATCAACACCTGTTGTCAAATCTTTCATCATATCTGGAATTTTATCAATATTATAATCACGTATGATTTTTGCTACTCTTCTTACAGTAAATTGCTTTGTTGCTGCATCATCTGCTTTTTCTGGATTACCAATATTGATAATTTTATTATTATTCATGTTAAGCTCACTTCTCAAAACATTTTCCTGGTTTCTGCCTTTGTTAAGATAATTAACCAAATGTTTTTGTTTTACATACTCAGACAGCACAATACCAAAATTTGTAATATTGACACTGCCAGTAGTAACTTCCTCACCAAGATCATTAAAAAGCCCCATTATATAATATGATTAGATTAAATTTCACCGTTGAAGTTACGTTTTACTAACTTTCTAGGGCGATCCAGATACAGAAAGTCGTACTGCTTGTCAGTCGCTTTCTTGTACTGCTCTTTGCTGACATCTTGTTCTCTAGAAAGCATACCAAGCTCACGATTAACCGGAGTTGCGAAGAAGATGTAATGAGAACAGTTCAAACGAATGTCTTTGGGAGTTTTGTAATAAGATTGTGACAAGTAAATTACGCAACAATTCTTATGCTTGCCTTGGATGAAATAATTAATAATATCATTTTGATTACGCTCGCAAACATAATCATCAAAAATAGCTATCTTTTGAGTATCAGAATCCAAATCATTCACAGGAATAACTTCATCATTTGAACATTCTAATATGTCTTCAACTGGGATTTTATTCTTTCTTGCTATCTTTTCAAGTTTTTGTGATAAAACCTGATACTTAGACTGCTCCAAGTTTTTAGCAAACAAGTAAATCTTGTCATAATAAACTAAAGGTTTCAGCAACATGTGAACTAATGTGTTTGTCTTGCCAGATCCTGAATTACCGCAAATTAACATTCTAAAACAACAGTCTGGCATGAAGTTCCATATTTGTTTAAAATTACCGTTTTCTGTTTTCATATCATAGTTTGGAATTTGCATTATAATAATACTTAGATAATACTTGTCTTAACTTATTCTAATTTATCTTAATTTAATCTAACCTTATATTATACATGTCTTTGATAAAATGGAAAGAATTAGCAGATAAAAAGCGAAAAGCGAGTGAGCTTGTTAAAGAATACGAAAATAAAGTTACTCAAAAAAGACTAGAAAAAGGAGCTAGTCGTGATTTGTACAAAGAAATATTTAAACCTGTAACCAGCGAAATAAAAAGTCAGTCAGAACAGCTAACTGAGCAGTTAGCTTCTCTTCCGAAAATAAGTCAGCAATTAGCCGCTCTTCCAGCAGCAATAGGCGAGGAAATAGAAGAACAAAAAACGTACCAGGGATTACCCCAATTATTTGCTGAAGAACCCCGTAAGCTAACACTATCGCCTGAAAAAGAAATACTAGGAGAAGAAGAGCCTGCCGCGAGGCCCAAGGAACCCAAACCAGTGTATGATATTAACTTGGATGCTGGTATGAATAAAGACGTACTTAATAAGTATGACTTGCCAATGCCAAGTGAAATACCAGGTATTATGGAAGGAAGAGCTGATTATGATAAATATACTAGCAAGGCTCATGAGATACATGGTAAATTGATTCCCGATATAAGAGGTCTAAACACAAGAATAAACAACCTCGACGAAAAAAAACTCAAAGCGAGTCTGGAAAAAGCAACATCCGATGCGACTAAACTTAAATATTCAAAATTACTCGGTTACCTCGATGGCACCAAAATAAAGAGAGATTTACTTATAAAAGAACATGATGAAAAAGTACATGAGGCAAATGATCTGAATTTTTACATAAAAAGGTTGCCTGAGCGAATTCGAGGAGCTAGCGAAATGGCACAAAAGACTGGCAAAGGGATGCAACAAAATAAAAATTCCTACAAAGTCGACAAAGATGGTCGCTATGGAATGTTACAAATTGATTTACCTAAGCTTGTTGGTCATCACAAACTTATTGCCAAGCTGGGAGAAGCAGTTGTGCTAGATATGAAAGTAGATGATGATTTCATAGACTTGATAACAAAGCGTTACAACAATGGAAAAACTTATTCAAAGCTGTCTCAGAATGCTTTTAAGAAACTAACAGAATTATCTGATTTACCAATTCATAAAGGTTCTTCAAAGTTCAAAAAGATTTTAGGAGGTTGTGTTGAATATTACAATAGCCCCGAAGATTTGATGGATGATCTAGAGTTGGTATGCGGAAGTATCGAATCGGGAAATAATAGTCCACAGCTAATAAATAAAGGTATTAGCATAATCGATGAATTATTAAAAATAGGTAAAATATCACCCAAAGAACACGAACAACTATTTTCTAAATACCTCAATTAAATTATTGTCTAACTGTAATTATACATGAAAACCAAAGAAGAATTAATTGATCACTTGACGCGACTTGTGGCTGCATACAGATGCAGTTATAAATTGTGTGGTATTATAAACACAACGTTACAGATTGCAAGTGGGATAATTGGTTGCACTGCCGTATTGGCATTGGTTCCAGCAATTCCTGTTTTTGTAGCCGCAGTTGGTGCAGTTCCTCCGGTAGTTGCTGTCTTAGTGAGTAAAACAAGAATAGCAGAAAAAAAGACTTTGTTAAAAACACATCATAGGAGTTTTAAACAACTTCTATCATATGTCCAAACAACAACAGGACTAGAAAATGATGAAGAGGTAATTAGAATTGTCTTCAATAAAATATTAGAGATTCAAAAGAATGATAACTTTACGGAACCTCTGGAAATGCATATGAAGAGATTCAAGTTAAACGGTCATGGCATTAAGCCGTAATTCTTTTCTGACTTGTTTCCATATCCTATCGTACTTTTCTCTGGTTGATTTTGTTTTAATCAGTTTTGTTTCTTTTTTTATTTTTAATATTTTAAATATTTTCTGAAAAATGTATTCAAATTTGATTGATCTTTTTCGGCCTTCTATTTCATCCAAAATCTTTACAATTTTGTAAAACAAATCTTCAAATCTTTGTCTATTTTTAGAAGACAAATCAAATGCTACCAAGTATTTATCTAAATGATACTTCCTGTGGTAAATAGTTTTCTTTTGGCTGTAGTTGTAACCTGTGATAAGATTATAACCATTGTGAGTGCCACAATTAAGACAAACACGCTCGTTATCGAAAACTTCACAAGTATCGTTACACTTTATACAAGCGTATGTACACTTGTAACACAGTTTGGTCCTGGCACAATATTTACAAAGCTTTTTTGTCGTGCGAAATAAGATGCAATCTGCACACACCCCAGGAGGATCAATAATATCTAAAACTCTTTCACAATATTTGCAATTCATTATATTATAATATAGAATTATATATTTAAATACAGGCTTAAACAAATATTATCTTATGTAATTATATAAATGGAACAAGTAGAAATTGAAATCAAAAACTTTAAGGAAGATCAAATGATATATGCTCAAAGGGTTGATTTTGAAGATGCGAGTAAATTAGATGCAGCGCTTTTAATTTTTTCAAACTTTCAAGATTTGACGGAAAGAATCATAACAATGGTAAAACAACTAAAACTGTCATGGAAAATAAAAAAAGGAGATATAAACAAACTACGTTCTTTGTGCAAAAAACAAATTTCAGAGGCAACCAGTCGCCATCCAACTTTATACAAAGATTCTTTTATTGCTTACTACAGCATTTTGTTAGAAAAAGGAATTAAAATTATTATGTACGGATGATTTGCTGGCTAGCTGGTGAGGAACGGATAAATAAAAATAAAAAATATAATCTAACCGGGGAATAAATATTTAACCTTAAATTAATTAATTAATTAATAGGGGCTTAAAGAAATAATCTCATGTAATATTATATAATGAGTATCCAAGAAATTGAAACATCCCCAAAACAGTATAGCAAGGTTTTTAAAGTAGATATTATTGATAACGACGACCCGCTCACTCAACTGCAAAAAACACAACCAAGCGTTATAAAATTTCTTAAAGCAGAACTAAAAAAAACAGGCGGATTTAAATTAAGCATAAGCCTAAAAGTTACTTTTGTAAAAGGAGTACCAACAGAAGATGGAGATTTTATTGTTAATTTTAAAACAGCTTACTTTGCCTCAAAGGCTGTAATAATATTAAACAAAAATCAAATATCAGAAGCATTAGACAAAGCACAGGAAGAAATTATAAATAGAATTGGAAATTGGATTCAGTTGGGAAGTGGTTGGCAAATTGAATCAGTAGATACACATTACATAAATAGAATAAAGTATAAGCCTTTGCGGGGTAGCTCTTATTTAGAGTTACCAAAAGAACTTGCTAATTCTAAAAAAGGATTGGTAAATATAAAAAATGAAGATAACGAGTGCTTTAGATGGTGCCATTTGGCTTGCACATTTCCTGTTAAAAAAAATCCTCAAAGAATACTAAAGTACAAAAATCATATTGGTGATCTTGATTACAAAGGAATTACATTTCCTGTTACTATCAAACAAATCCCAAAAATAGAAAAACAAAACAACATTTGTTTTAACATATTTGGGTATGAAGATAATCAAGTATATCCTTTGTACGTGTCAAAATATAGAGCAAAAGAATATGTTGACATGCTTTTAATAACTGAAAAAGAAAAAAATCATTACGTATGGATAAAAAACTTTAACAGTTTGATGTATAATCAAACAGCATACGAGGGGAAAAAATGGTTTTGTAAAACATGCCTGCAGTGCTTTACATTAGAACGTGTGCTAAAAATGCATGAGCCTGATTGTCTTTCACTTAATCGAAAACAAGCAATAAAAATGCCAAGCAAAGATGAAAAGGTTAAGTTTAAAAACTACGACAGACAGCTAATGGTTCCGTTTGTTATATATGCTGATTTTGAAGCAATAACTGAAAGTATTTCTTCGGCATCGAACAATCCTGAAAAATCACATACAGAAGCATATCAAAAGCATACTGATTGCAGCTATGGGTATAAAGTTGTTTGTTGCTATGATGATCAATATTCAAAACCAGTTGTGACATACAGAGGACCAAACGCTGTTTACAAGTTTTTGGAAAAAATGATAGAAGAAGAAAAGTGGTGCAAGAAAACTATGAATGCAAACTTTAAAAAAGATCTAGTAATGTCACAGGAAGAAGAAGCTAGATTCAAAAAATCTAAATCAAGTCATATTTGTGGTAATGGTTTTTCAATAACTCTTAAAAAAGATGACCCAGGTCGTACAGTAGCATATGAAAACTCCGTTAGAAAAGTTAGAGATCATTGTCACATAACTGGAAAGTACAGGGGAAGCGCTCATGACATATGTAATATTAATTTTAGATTGACTAGAAAAATACCTGTTGTGTTTCACAACTTGAGAGGATATGATTCTCACTTCATAATGCAACACATCGGAAAGTTTAAACAAAACATAAATGTTATACCGAATAACATGGAAAAGTATATGGCTTTCATGTTAGGAAAAAGTTTAGTGTTTATTGACAGTTTCCAATTCATGTCCCAATCATTAGATAATCTAGTAAAAAACGTTCCGTCGTTTCAATACATATCTCAAGAATATAGCGATAACAAGTTAGACTTGCTAAAAAGAAAAGGCGTTTATCCTTATGATTATATGAACAGTTTTGAACGCTTTAAGGATATCAAGTTACCTAGCAAAGATAGCTTTTATTCCCAATTAAATGATGAACATATTTCTGATGTTGATTACGATCATGCTAAAAACATTTGGAAAACATTTAAGATTAAAAATATGGGAGAGTATCATGATTTGTATCTTAAGACTGATGTTCTTTTACTTGCAGATGTTTTTGAAAACTTTAGAAAAATGTGTATCGAGTATTACAAATTAGATCCTTGCCATTACTTTAGTAGTCCTGGTTTAGCCTGGGATGCGTGTCTTAAGATGACTGGTATCCAACTCGACTTAATAACTGACATTGATCAATATTTGTTTGTGGAAAAAGGATTAAGAGGCGGTACGAGTTACATTGCAAATAGATATTCAAAAGCTAATAACAAATATATGAAAAACTATGACAAGAAAAAAGAAAGCAAGTACATAATATATTTAGATGCTAATAACTTGTACGGATGGGCTATGTGTCAACCGTTACCTACTGGCAACTTCAAGTGGGTTGATAAGTTTGAAAAAGGAAAAACAAATTACATTGTTGAGTGTGATATTGAGTATCCTGAAGAACTTTATGAGTTACATAATGATTATCCTCTTGCTCCAGAAAGTTTAAATATCAAAGATGAGTGGTTGTCAGACTATTGTAAAAATTTAAAACAAAAGTTTAATCTAGGAAATTGTAGTGTTAATAAACTTGTTACGACATTGAAAAATAAAAAAAAGTATGTCGTGCATTTTAGAAACTTAGAATTGTACAAAAACCTTGGGATGAAAGTAACAAAGACACATCGAATACTGCAGTTTGACGAATCAGAGTGGTTAAAGACATACATAGATTTTAATACTGCCAAGAGGACAGCTGGTAAAAATGCTTTTAAAAAGGATTTCTTCAAACTGATGAACAATTCAGTTTTTGGTAAAACTATGGAAAACTTGAGAAAAAGAATTAATGTTAAATTGACTCACGACGAGGAGGTTCTTTTAAAATATGCGGCAAGACCTTCATTTATTTCTTGTAAAATGTTTAATGAAAATTTATTTGCTGTAAACAGAATAAAAGAACGATTAGTTTTGAATCGTCCTGTTTATGTTGGTATGTGTATTTTAGACTTGTCAAAATATTTGATGTATGATTTCCATTACAACTATATCAAAAACAATTATGATAAAAAAGCTAAGTTATTATTTACTGATACCGATTCCTTGTGTTATGAAATAAAAACAAAAGATGTGTATGCGGACTTTTACAAGGATAAGGAACTGTTTGATAATTGTGATTATGATCCAAAAAGTAAGTTTCATTTTAATGATAATAAAAAAGTTATTGGCAAGATGAAAGATGAAACTTGCGGAATACCTATTGTTGAATTTGTTGGGTTGCGAAGTAAGCTATATTCGTATATGTTAGATAATAAGGTTAGCGCAAAGAAATGTAAGGGTATTAAAAAGTGTGTTGTGAAAAAACATATAACTCATGAAAATTATAAAACTATTTTGTTTACAGCAACAGAAGCTCATCATGAAATGAAAGTTATCAGATCGCAAAAGCATAACATAAGCAGCTATGCAATAAATAAAAAAAGTTTATCAGCTTATGATGATAAACGGTACATACTAGATAATGGACAAGATACGTTAGCATACAAGTAAAATGATACGCAGAGCGATGATGAAGACTACTGCCCGGTTCCATCTGACTTTGCTTAACGAGTTGCAAATGTTATTGAAAAACTTCGCTGCAAGTAGATTCGCCGAAAGCAGACATAAAATAAAATTATTACGCTCTCCTGACGAGTTGCAAATGTTATGTTATTAAAATGGCAAGTAGTATAGAAACTAGCGGTATGGGTAAAGTTTTTTGAGTGGGATGTGTGAGAAAACTAGTGAAATGTGGCGGGGAGGACTCGGACGTGGGTATCATTTAGATCTTACGAAATGATAGTTTTGCCTGAGTCCCCCCTAGCATATTTCACTATATTTTCTCATTTCCTGCGAAAAAAACTGTGCTCGTTTCTATACTACTTTAATCCACATTGCTTAGTACTGGTTCTACCCAGGAAGCCATCGAGAGTGATTAATCTAAGTTGCAATAACTTGTTTCGCAATCGATGTAAAATAAATATGTTTAAACTAAAGGTACATGTTATGAAAACAGATGATTGTATCTAACACACGTACACGAAGTGCATTGACTACAACAATACAGTTTACTTCCCGTTTCAGATTTCGTCTGCCGAGAAATGTTTAAAAAACTATTCAAGTTTTCTGATGCTTTTCTACTTTTTTTGTAAAATTGATTATTACGGTGTCCGGTTGGGGCCAGATACAATGTCGCAGTGTCGTGGGCGACAATGCGACAACCGACAACGCGACATCAAGACATCGCGACATCGTGATACGACAATGCGACATTGCGATACGACAACTCGACATTGCGATACGACATCGCGACATTGCGATACGACATCGCGTCAATTATGTCGTGATGTCGTATCGCGATGTCGTATCGCGATGTCGCGTTGTCGGGCGTCGCATTGTCGCGCACGACAACGCGACATTACGACGCATTTTTGTTATGTCGCCCACGACAATGCGACATTCTTACAATTGTCGTAATGTCGCCAACGACAACGCGACAATCTTTCAATTGTCGTAATGTCGCGATGTCGTTGGCGACATCACGACAATTGAAAGAATGTCGCATTGTCGTGGGAGACATTACGACAATACGACATATTGTCATACTGCAAAGAACATTCTCAGGATTTCATTGGTCAATGCGCCATAGACATGAGCCCATGGCTACGTCTCGAGACGTGAACATAGGACGAGCCCCATTACTCAAATGCACAAAAACAAAATGGCGACGATAACGTTGCCGATTCGATTTGGAAACCGCCGATTGTTTCCTTCCTATCGCTTTTCTGCGCTTTCCACGATGTGTAAAAGTCTGAAATAATCGTAAGTGTATTTTTTTTGGCAATTTTACAGTTAATAAAACATTAACATAGTGACAAAATACGATTATTTTATTAAAAAATCCGCAAAATTTAACGACGTTAGAGCGATGACGTCACGAAAGTAAACAACGTCTAGTTTGAGGCACGTTACGGAAAATTTGTCGCAATAAAAATGAAATCGTGTGTTTGGCTTTTTTTTCTTAAATAAATGGTTACAACTTTAACGGCTCGGGTGAATATAATTTCCAGGCAGAAAATGTTAGCCCATGTCCCCTGTCAAGAATCCTAATTACTAATAATGTCGCGTTGTCGTGCGCGACAATGCGACGCCCGACAATGCCACATCGCGATACGACATCGCGACATTGCGATACGCCATCACGAGATAATTGTCGCGATGTCGTATCGCAATGTCGCGATGTCGTATCGCAATGTCGAGTTGGCGTATCGCGATGTCGCGTTGTCGGGCGTCGCATTGTCGCCCACGACAGTGCGACATTGTATCTGGCCCCAACCGGACCCCGTAGATTATAGCATAATGTTTATACCAAAGACTAGGGTCGTAGTTATTTTACCGTATGCACGTGTTTATTTCTATAAACTGAAGTTTATTTATGAATGAATGAATGAATGAATGAATGAATGAATGAATGAATGAATGAATGAATGAATGAATGAATAAATGAATGAATGAATGAATGAATGAATGAAAGAACGAACGAACGAACGAACGAACGAACGAACGAACGAACGAACGGACGGACGGACGGACGGACGGACGGACGAACGAACGAAATGACGGACGGACGGACGGACGAACGAACGAACGAACGAACGAACGAATGAATGAATGAATTGTACACTTGGTTTATCTTAGTTAATTTCAACACAAGTTATTAAAAAAGCCTATGAGGAATAGCATATATTCCATTAGTAATATTTGTATTGGTCTGATAATTTACATTGATGCTCTTTCCTTTCATACGTGTAGGGTGCTAGCAGGTTAACTCCAGAAGACATCGACAGGGTATTTAATCTGTATGACGTTGTAAGTAGGAACTGCGTTTTCTTTTTTCATTGTGCATTTGCATTGGCTTTACTCAGAATTTTAAATAGAAGTTGATTCACAGAGTTAGTCGTACAGTCAAATGTGTTGCGTAAAGGTTCACCACCACTAATTACATGTAAGCCTCCGAGGTGTAGAAGCCTCCGAGGTGTAGTCGAATGTAGTTCCTATAATAAAAAGTAATCTCTCCTTTTTTGATGAAAACGGGCATTATAAGTAGGGGAAAACTGCCCATTTCTATTCGAGTTTGTGGTTGTATGTCTAAGAAGCGTATTAATAAGTTTTACTGGATCACTGATGAACAGTCTATGCTTACACGTGTGAGCAATAAAAACAGTCAATCAATGAAAACAGCTGTACCCTTGACCTGTTTAGTAAACATACAAAAACTTTCTTACATGTATTGTGACCCCACCTTTTCTGGTGATTTTTCAAGTGGAAAATTAGTTTTCTATATGAACACTACACTGCTGCATTATCCATACTTGAGATGAATTTGCATCAAATCTTTAATATGTGACACTTCAACATTGGTGTCTATGGGGAAAATAATTAGTGGTATAATACCTAAACTTATAATAAATACTTTGGATATAGTTATGTTGAAAATAATAAGTGGTATAATACCTAAACTTATAATAAATACTTTGTTATTCTCTTTTATTTGAGATATATTAGCATGGATATAGTTATGTTGAAAATAATTAGTGGTATGATACCTAAACTTATGATAAATACTTTGTTATTCTCTTCTGTTTGAGATATATTAGCATGGATATAGTTATGTTGAAAATAATTAGTGGTATAATACTTAAACTTATAATAAATACTTTGTTATTCTCTTCTATTTGAGATATATTAGCATGGATAAAGTTATGTTGAAAATAATTAGTGGTATAATACCTAAACTTATAATAAATACTTTGGTATTCTCTTCTATTTGAGATATATCAGCATGGATATAGTCATGTTTTCGCTGTATTCAGATTGATATTATATTTGCATTGTGTTTCTCTGATAGTCATTACGTATTCACTTCTTGTATTGACATTACGTGTAGTTATATTGGCATGGTCTTAAACATAAACATTACTTATATGTATCTAATCTTGCTCTTATAGAGTTACGGGTTAAAGTCGCACTGGGAGTTCGACTTGCTAAACTTGAGAAGATGTCGATTCTTACGGATGGTGGGAGGTTTTCAGTACTGGTTCTACCCAGAAAAAAGGTGGTCTGCCCCCACCACTTAAAAATCGACTTTCATATATAGCCTAAAATGTGCTGAAAATGACACCATCAGCCATTGTTATAGACATAGCTTTTATTAACACGATGGTATAAACATTAATTATATTGCCAGGATAGTTTAGACATAATGCCAACATCGCCATGCTCTTTAAGACATTACCTATATTTACATAGATGTTCTTATATTTACACAAACATTACTTTACATCATTTATCAGGTTCTCATTGAAATTATTTATATTTTACTAGAAATTACATTATGTTTGTGTTGATAATTCTCTTTTATCCTCCGGGACAGTAACAGCTGAAAATGTATTGATGTATCTTTCGGGACAGTAACGGCTGACATATTATTGATTTATCTTCCGGGACAGTAACGGTAGAAAATGTATTGATGTATATTCCGGGACAGTAACAGCTGAAAAATTATTGATGAATCTTCCGGTACAGTAACAGCTGAAAAATTATTGATGAATCTTCCGGAACAGTAACGGCTGACATATTGTTGATTTATCTTCCGTGACAGTAACGGTAGACATATTATTGATTTATCTTCCGGGACAGTAACGGCTGACATATTATTGATTTATCTTCCGGGACAGTAACGGCTGACAACTTATTGATTTATCTTCCGGGACAGTAACGGCTGACATATTATTGATATCTTCCGAGATAGTAACGGCTGACAAATTATTGATTTATTTTCCAGGACAGTAACGGCCGCATCGAGAATGAAGAACTTCACGGATTTCTAAAAGACTTAATGGAGCTCGTGGAGGATGTACGTACGATCCTCTGCCCAAACCCTCTATCAAACTTTGATACGAGTCCGTCCTCTGTCACACTTTGATACGCGTCTGTCCTCTGTCACACTTTGATACGCTTATGTCCACTGTCACACTTTGATACGCGTCTGTTCTCTGTCACGCTTTGATACGCTTCTGTCCTCTGTCACACATTGATACGCTTCTGTCCTCTGTCATACTTTGATACGCTTCTGTCCTCTGTCACGCTTTAATACGCTTCTGTCCTTTATCACAATTTGGTACGTGTCTGTCCTCTATCACACTTTGATACGCTTCTGTCCTCTATCACACTTTGATACGCTTCTGTCCTCTGTCACACTTTGATACGCTTCTGTCCTCTGTCACACATTGATACGCTTCTGTCCTCTGTCACACTTTGATACGCGTCTGTCCTCTGTCACGCATTGATACGCGTCTGTCCTCTGTCACACTTTGATACGCTTCTGTCCTCTATCACATTTTGGTACGTTTCTGTCCTCTATCACACTTTGGTACGTTTCTGTCCTCTGTCACATTTTGGTATGTTTCTGTCCTCTGTCACACTATGATACGCTTCTGCCCCCTATCACACTTTGATACGCTTCTGTCCTCTATTACACTTTGAAACGCTTCTGTCCTCTATCACACTTTGGTACTTTTCTGTCCTCTATCACACTTTGATATGCTTCTGTCCTCTGTCACACATTGATACGCTTCTGTCCTCTGTCACACTTTGATCCGCGTCTGTCCTCTGTCACGCATTGATACGCTTCTGTCCTCTGTCACACTTTGATACGCTTCTGTCCTCTGTCTCACATTGATACGCTTCTGTCCTCTGTCACACTTTGATACGCGTCTGTCCTCTGTCACGCATTGATACGCGTCTGTCCTCTGTCACACTTTGATACGCTTCTGTCCTCTATCACATTTTGGTACGTTTCTGTCCTCTATCACACTTTGGTACGTTTCTGTCCTCTGTCACATTTTGGTACGTTTCTGTCCTCTATCACACTATGGAACGCTTCTGTCCTCTATCACACTTTGATACGCTTTTGTCCCCTATTACACTTTGAAACGCTTCTGTCCTCTATCACACTTTGGTACTTTTCTGTCCTCTATCACACTTTGATATGCTTCTGTCCTCTGTCACACTTCGATTTCTTTCGCAAGACAATGATGTCAAATCCTTGCAGTGGAGTGTATAACAACTGCCTTGTGATACATTAACCTTGTATTGGTTTTAAAGCAAAATAGCAATATGTTGGTGTGAAAACAGTCGCTAATTTTTTATCATTTCATCAAAAGTTTAGGGATTGTACCATTTGTCAATTCCATCGTAATCAAATGCTCGGGAAACAAAATAGTTAATGGTCCAGTGCTTTTAAATTAACATTATCATACTTATACTACCAGAACATTTATAGATATAGCCTTGGAGCCCACAAGTCGAACAGACAATGTAGCATTCACAGAACTCAGTCATTCAAAACACACTTAACCCGCTACATATATATAATGGACTGTTCTTTCGTTGAATTAAGACCATTCCATTTATGTGACAAAGGGGTCTTTTGAGTTACTCGCAGGCTGATCTGGGTTTACAATGGATGCAAAGGCTGTTATATTCGTGCTTAGCGGGTTAACAAAACACAAGGGTAAACAGAAAAAATGTATACACACACAAGTTGACAACAGGGGTACCGGTATCAAAAAATCCGCTGAGATTTAAACCATGTTCTCTTGTGTATCAAACGTCACTCTTACCCTTTCGTTATCCCAATTAAACCGGACTGTGTAAATAAAAAAATCCTCGACAGGCTAATCCTCCAAAACACTTGGCAGAATTAATAAACAACACGAACGTTTAGAAAGCCACAAAGTAAATAATTACTTAGTAGAAGCCAGGGCAACAAACTAATACATATACCGTGTTGCGGTGCCGTAAACCCCAATTCCATTCCTTGCTTGAACACTAGCTTCGATCAAACACACAATCGTTGAAACCTTGTTGGAACAAAGTTTCCCAGACACCACAGTTGGGTCAATGGCGAAATATTTCGGTCGCTATCTAAGAACACCACCCTTGTTTTCCAAAAATCATGTTTCCGTTCGTGATGTAATCATTTTTCCTGTCGCAACAATCGAGCTCTTGCTGGAACTAGTTATTGTATTAATTTATAGTTTCCCAAACATCAATAGTGGGTCGTTGGTGGAACTATGTTTTCCAAGCTACAACTACGTCCTTGCTGGAACTAGGTTTTACAAACACCATCGTTGCGTCTTAGCCAAAATTATATTTTAGCGTTATGAAATGCCATAATTTGGCCCTTGCAATATAAACCTATTCCACTTAACGGACCTTGTTCAAAATTGGTTTTCTTAATTCAACGTGTGAGCCTTTGGTGAGACTTGGTTATCAAAATATTACTTTCGGATTCTTGTAAATGCCTCCTTGGATTCATTGATAAGCTTTACGAAAAAAACACCTTTGCTGAACTAATTATTTGGAACGCTATCTTTGGTTCTTTACTGGAATAGTTTTCCGAAGAGTCAAGTTTGATAAATTTCTCGAACTTGGCTATACAAACTGCACCAGATGTGTTTTGTTTTGTTTATCGTGTTGGGTGTTACATTTTATTTTATTTGCAGGATTATGATGCGGATGACCTTTTGGAGTGTCAGAAGATCTTGTTAGATAAATGTGACCTCAACCATGATGGTAAAATTAACAAGGAGGAACTTGCCATGGTCCTGACATCTTGTAACAGGATAAGCGTCACGGAGGACAAAAGCCAAACCACGCCACTACAGTAGGGCCGACGACGGAGTGATGAGCCTCAATCTAATTAAGCATAAATTACAGAAATTTGACAAATGCGGATATTTTGACAGTGTTTGCAGTGTGAAAAACACACAAACGAATAGCGATGGTGCGTTTCAATTTTATTCGTAAACATAGAAGCCAGAATATATTTTGCCAGATTTGCATTTAACTGGCCAGATTTGCATTTAACTGATGTCAAATCATTAAACGTCAAATGCATCTCTATCTGCCTGTACTATGTTTTGTTGGGAAGATTGTGATCAAAAGAGGTTGACTGTTACTGCTCATTCAAGTCTTGCACATTTCATATACGTGTGTCTGCAGGCGCTGTGCAACCACGACAATCTCTTTTTCAAAGGCACAGATGACCTTCGTGAGACCGGTTAGTTGGTACTATGAGCTTGTTTTTCATTTAGTTTCTATTGACCGGTGTGTGTTTTGTTTGTGATTTTTCCGAGTTTGGTGAGTGTTTTTTCCCTTATAACATTATAGTTTGAATTTGTGATGACGTATAATTTGCTATTTATGAAGGTATTTTAAAAAATCAAACCTTTTTAAAAAAGTATATGAAAATATCCGTCTTTTTACGAACTTTATAACACCGTGGTTCGAGTTATGCAGCATGGAGGCTTTATTGAGATATCTTAGTCTGGGTTATGTAGTCTATCATGCCGTGTTTTATATAATTGTAAATGTACATATTTGTACATGTACATGCTTGTTTGCGATTTACTAAGCATGGTAAAGAAAACAACACAGATAGATAATAGTTTAATCTCTCTTTTTTTTTTCTTTCTTTTTTGGACGTTGGTTAAATTATGTCTGTAAAATTTTATTGTAATACATAGATCATTATTTCCCCTGGATATATAGATTGCAATTTTCCCAAGATACATAAATTGTTATGTTCCCACAAATAGATGTTTTCGTTGCCTGAATTTATTAGTATTTAAAATAGCAAGTGCGTTATTTACTGGAATGTACTTGACTGTATGGTCGATTTGGGAGGCATCTTTAACGACGATTTGCAAAATACAGCATATCAATCTGGGCTGATCAATGGTCTGTTGAAAGAGCCCTGTTGTGTGTCGCATTACAACGGAAATCGGCGAGGTTTCCGAGTGAAAAATTTCTGTTGTTTTGTTGTTGTTGTTGTTGTTTGTTTCATTTTTCTTCTAATTTCTATTTAGAGTGTTTAAGAATAAACTATAAGATCGAACTTTTGTATAAAAAGGTATATAACACGCATTATTCAATATCATGTTGAAATAGAACTTTTGTATACCAGAAGTATGTAACACGCATTATTCAAAATAATGCTGAAATAGAACTTTTGTATGCCAAAAGTATGTTACACGCATTATTCAAAATCATGTTGAAATAGAACGTTTGTATACAAAAAGTATGTTACACGCATTATTCAAAATCATGTTGAAATAGAACGTTTGTGTACAAAAAGTATGTTACACGCATTATTCAAAATCATGTTGAAATAGAACGTTTGTATACAAAAAGTATGTTACACGCATTATTCAAAATCATGTTGAAATAGAACGTTTGTATACAAAAAGTATGTTACACGCATTATTCAAAATCATGTTGAAATAGAACGTTTGTGTACAAAAAGTATGTTACATGCATTATTCAAAATCGTGCTGAAATAGAACGTTTGTGTACAAAAAGTATGTTACACGCATTATTGAAAATCATGTTGAAATAGAACGTTTGTGTACAAAAAGTATGTTACATGCATTATTCAAAATCGTGCTGAAATAGAACGTTTGTGTACAGAAAGTATGTTACACGTATTTTTCAAAATCATGTTGAAATAGAACTTCTGTGTGCAGAAAGTATGTAACCCGCATTATTCCATATCATTATGAAGTTGAACTTTCTTATACAAAAAGTATGTAACACTCATTGTGCCACTGAGTTCCGTCGGTGTGTTCTTGGGCAAGACACTTTCCCTTAGCCTCGTCCGTCGGATGGGGACGTAAACCGGGCGGTCCCGTGTATCGGTCTATCCTCCGAGCACGTTAAAGAACCATAGGAATCTATTCGATAATAAGAGTAGGGCAGGTTCCCGGATTCCTATGTATCCTTCCCCTCTCTCTGGGGCGGCTCTAAATAACCTATACTGTGTTGATGAGCCGTTAAACAACATTCAATTCAACATCATGTTGTAACGTTGAAATATGATCGAAACTAAAATACATATATGACAAAAAATATTGCTGTGAGTCCTGCAGTTATAACTGGCCAAACTTGTACGGGTATTAGGGACCGATATAGTCGTGCTTGTTTGCCAACAAACAATTGTGCATCAAAAATGAACAACTTGCCGTCCATATCCTGTATTAGATCTGTTAATCTACATTCATGGTTTTAAAGGGAATAAAACAATTTTCAGAAGCATGTGTAATGTGCTTAATAAGGCTAGTATATATGTGGTCTTAAATTTTTATAAGAATTTCGTATAAACATCATTAGACAATATATTATAACTGTTTGGCAAAGTGTTTTCGCCAATATACAATACGTTTCTTTTCCTTGTAGTGTACATATTGGGCAATGTGATTTCGCCAATATATATATCGTTTCTCTCTTTATAACTATCTGGCAAACTTTTTTCGCCAATATATATTACGTTTTACATTGTTTATTATTTATATAATCAGCATTATTAACCTTGTTAGCATTAGTCTTGACCACAATGGCTGATGTATCTGGACAAAGATAAATGTGATGTCTATGAACATGGCCTAATTAGGGAAATTAAGGTTGATATATTCTCATAACTCACACACGATAGAGGTTAGTTAAACCCATTGTATAACGATATACTATTAAACTAAGTTACGCCATGTTTAAAGACATTGTTTTACATATTTTTTCTGTTTTTTATTACATTAAATGGTAAGTTTCGTAACAACGAATCTGATTTCAGTTCAAAAATCTGCATTGTTTTTGTTCGAATTTATTTAAACAATTGTAAGTGGAGTGCGTGGTACAGTGGTATAGAATCGGACTCCAGATCGAGAGGTTGTGGGTTCGATCCAGTGGTAGAGAGTCGGACTCCAGATCGAGAGGTAGTGCGTTCGATCCTCACCGGGTCCATGTTCAAGTTATTTACTCTTTCGCAAGATAATTAGTTCATATTGCTAGTACTAGTTCTACCCAGGAAGCCATCGAGAGTGATGAATGTAAGTTGCAAGAACTTGTTTCGCAATCGATGTAAAATGCATAGTCCCTATTCCGTCATCAACAGACAATTTTTGCAACATATTTACACTTTCAAAACCTACAGACTACGAGGTATATATATATTTATATATTTAACATACACATTTTGAGAATCCAACGTCTATAGATACAGTTTAAACAATGATTTTACCAGCCAGGCCCAAAAAAACTGGAGCGTCAAATTAAGAGTTAATAAACCTGAACTTTTAATCGGCACATTTAAATAAGTATATGACCTGAACACCTGGATAGAGTTTTGATAAAGTTTTAGATCCTTTAAACTAACTAAAACAAACGTTCGAGACAAATTTTACCGGATGACCTAATTGGAACAAGTGTTACAAATTGTTGTATTGGAACATGATTTTACTTGGGTTTATATGCCGAAGTAGTTTCACTAATTTCTAAGAGCTATGACTCTATGACGATTCGACTTTGGAGAGTAAATGTTGAATGTGTCTGCAAACTATTCTCCCCCCACCCCCCCCCCCCCCCCCCCCACCGCCAAAAAAAGGGCGTAGGACAGATTGAACAGCGCTTTAATTAATGTTTGATGTTTTTAAGCACACTTCACTGAGTATTAAATATTCCTTTAAACAGTTTCAATGTTTGCCAAGGAATACTCTTTTATGGATGCTATGGAAACCTTAAAGGGAGGTAATTTGATGATATTTGATAATCAAAAGCTGCTACCTACACAATCGGTGTTGTGTTTTTCTGTGATCGAAAGCAACGTATAGAAAATATTGTCTTGGACAAATTAAGGTAATGTTTGTAGATTTTATGTGTTTTTATCAAAAATGCATAGTTTAAGAAAAAGGGGGATAGCTCCTTTGTGTACCGAAGTTTTTTATTTGGACTACTGGTGGTGTTCGATCTAATTATTCTACACTGAAGAGATATGAAAACGCAACTCGGGAATTTCCACTGTATATTGTGTGGGGGGGCGCGGGGATGGAGTGGGTGTGGGGGGGGGGGGCTATTCTTTGCCCGTGAACCACACGGGGCTCCAATCATTAGAACATGGACAACACTGGTGGATACAACTTCCTATAATCATCCATTCGGCTTCAGATTCGTTGTTACGAAAACATCCAGCACTGTTAGTTATAGTTTTAGTTTTATTTTAATGTTCAATGTAGACCAAAAATGTAGACGTGAATATGCCAGAATGTTAAACCAACACTTGGGTTTCCCAGAAATATGTGTGAATGCTGATATTGTTTGCCGTTTTCAGTCGCCGGTTGGGTACACATTGTTGGAGAAATATAGTAAACGGTTTGGTCAGATGTATTCTACAAAACAAACGGTGCATAACATAAGTGAAGGAATTTGAACTTTGTTTGCATTGAGTGTTGTTAGTTAATTCACTATTGTATTAGGGTGTATGTTTTCTTATTATACATTTTGATATTATACGAAAATAAAGCATTATTCAGTATTACGTGGCATTTAATTTATTATACCCATGTTTGCCTTTATATATATCTGACGAAAATATTAAATACATTTTACATTTATTTTACATATAAGTAGTAACTCAATAAATAGGGCATCCATAAGGTCAAACGTCGACAAAAAAAAATCGAGTAAAATATAAAATGAAATAAAAAATATATTTAAAAGGCATGACCGTAAAGGTGGTTGCCAGTTCGCAATTTCTAATTACAAAACTGGTAACTGGTTGTTTGCCGGTAACTGGTTGGTAACTGGTTGGTTGTCGGTGACTGGTTGGTTGCCAGTTTGGAAAAATTGCGAATGAAAGCTTAAAATGTCAATTTCTCGACTTAATAATGATAAATTTGATGTGTGACCAAATGTTAACATATTCGACAAGACGGAAATGATATATCCAAATATTTTTTTAATTCGAATTGCAACCTGACAACGTTGCCAGTTAGTTATTCAGGATTTTTTGCAATGAGAAAAACAAAAGATATTTAGAGGACTACTGTTCATGAAAACATTAAATCAATACACAATTAAGTATTTAAAATAAAAGGAAAACGGACATTTTGGAATTAAAAGTTGTTTAAATTGCAAAACTGACTGCCAATTCGTAATTCGGGACGAACTGGCAATTGTCTAAACTACCGTCATTCAAAACACAACTGTTTGCGTGTCCTACAAAAGTAGGAATAAAAGTCAAACAGGACACAGACAACCAAAGTCGTACAGGAAATGTGGACAGGAAATGTATCATTCACAGTGAACAGTCATTCCGAAACAAGCATATAAAACAAACAACAATTACATGGAAAACTCAAAGCAACGTACGCAACACCATATACAACGGGACAGTTTCAGTAAAGAAGTCCCCGCCAGTATGTTGTCATCTAGCAACCAAGGCAGCATAAACTGGCAATACAAGTATAATACAAAGATGATCATGAATATATGCATATACAAAGCCTACAGTGACTTGGCTGAAGCAATAGCAAAAAGAGAATAAACCCAATAACGGCACGACAATACACATGTAAAGCAAGCTATCAACAAACGATATCAGCCGTTTTAGGTAAACGTCATCATAGGATGCACAATATGTCGCTCATTGAACAATCAATGAGGAAAAGCATCAATTTTAAATAGAACAGACACAAAACACATCTTTAAACCTAAAATAAAAGACGTCATGGAGTAAAATGTTTAAAGCAATTCAAGACACATTTCTAAATTGAAAGCATGGACAAATTTAAAAAACGTCCATATAAAATAAAACACCATTGTAAAATTTAAAAGAAATTTGCTTATTAAACGGTAGCACTGGCGATTGGAATTATAGACGTGTCATACCCTAGACATTTCTCTTCGTCATACAAATCCGTTTTACAAATTCAAACAAGAAAATAATCAGACAGTGTTGTTGTTGTTTTTCGGAAAGGAAAACTGTCCGATGCTCAGGCTCATTCAATCTTGTTTATGATGTGATAAAGCGTCTGAAAGATCATAAGCAGGCGCTGAGTCAAAGGACTCAGCCGATGTACTCTACACAGCGCTGTAAAGTTATGAACACGTTTTGGGGTTTCCGTACGGTTTTATGATTACAGACTGGAAGAACAACTTGGCTGTTCGAAGCTAATTTACGGAGAAAACCAATGCATTTTCTGATTTCCAGATTTTTTTCCTCCAGTTTAACAGGAAAACCGTGACACGCGATCTTCATAACAAGAACGCATCTTATGTGGTTAGTTTAAATTTAAATGCAGTACATCAGGCACGTATGTATTCAAAACAAAAATTACAGTAACAAATAAGAGCAAAGTATGACCCATCAAACGTAAAAAAGGATTTGACAATATTGGTATCCATTGTATTACCGGTCACGTGACTATCGTCGCATTGACCTGTATGCTTTGGGAAAATCTCTAACGAATTTTCGTTAGTGTAGGCGGTAAAACAGTGGGGGACTATTTTACTTTACTATATACATGTTTAAGACAAAATCGCGAATATATATATAACATTTACTGTTTTAAATAATAAAGCAATTTATAGTAAATAACTAAAGACAAATATCTTTTTGTTTAAACAAGAAAAAATGAAGGCACCTATTCGTACTCGATGATCAGTCAAATTAGTCCGGTTGTAAACAAATTTAATCCCATCGTTCTTTGAGCGAAAGTACACAGATGAGTGCGGAAGCGCCGTCTGGTGGGATACAATGTATGGGTATCGCCTTGGAACCGTCAATGGCAAAAATGCCTCTGGAGGTTTAAACCAGTTCCAGGGTGCACAGATCAGGAGAGACAACAGAACGTTTCACTATAAACTACATATTAGTGGTAAACCCATTTACAGTTGGATTCGCCACTATACTTTCTTCTGTTACGGTGCGATGATCAGACATATTGTTCTTGTGTCCTTATTGATTATTCTCTTGTTCTCTGACTTCAGCCAAGTCACTGAGTATTTGCTTTTTGGTTTTCTATGCTTTTGTGTTATTTTATATTCGTATATACATGATCATTTTAGATCTAGGATATATTATGTGGAATTAGTATAGAGGACCGTCACACAGAGTGTAACCGAAGAGATGTAAGATTAATTTAAGCGTAACGCCATTTTGTGAAAAGCAACATCAAGGTCAAAGGTTCAACATCGGTTCAAAGATTTGTCAAGAATATATTGCTCCGAGTAAATGACGGTTTAACGGGACCAAAATCTAACACGTGTCTAATTCTAAATCTCAAGAAGAAAAGTAATGGAACGCCTGTTATAGTCGGCAGGAAAAGTCGAAGTGTTTTAGGGTATAACGGGGAACTCTGTATGTCATACAATCAATGTAGGCTACAAGTAAAACAATATTATTTGGATTTAGGGATACGTTTTAAGCTTACATCGGGCTAGCAGAATGCAAATGCGAGATGGTGTACAATATGGCCGCACACATTTAAATCTTCTGTATTGTAACAGTTATAGAAAACTAACAAAACTTATGATATTAAAAACAAATGTGATATGGCAAGCTTGTTTTATTTTCACCCAATCTATTTGAAAGTAAAACTCTTTCCATGCTGTTATATGGAAAGATAAACTCATTTGAGATTCGGTAGGCAGAACATTCACAAACAATGTATGACATAGTATAGCTGGCTACCATTATTAAAGACTCAGCTAATTTTACTTAAAAAAACGTATGCAATTTAAAATATTTCGATTCATTATTTCTTAAAAATTTTAGGGACGCCGCTAGGTTTAAAAAAAACTACAAACTATTTTAAAAACATCCCATTACAGCTTATATTTGATAGGTTTAGGTGTGTGTGTGTGTGTGTGTGTGTGTGTGTGTGTTTATATTCATATACACATGATCATCTTTGTGTTATACTTATATTGCCTATCAATGCTGCCTATTTTGCTAGAGGATATAGCCTGGTGGGGATGTGTTTAGTTACAATGTGCCGTTTTATTGGGGTGGAGTAGGGTAAGAGTAAGGTCCGGTGCCCTAAAATATGATTTATGTTTGCAATGCCATATACTTTGCCTTTTATGGATCCTTCTCATGTGTGTTTGTTTCTATGTCTGTTCCGACATAAAAATAAATAAAACACAGACCGTGTATCGCTGTAAAATAAAAAAATAAAAACACTGAGCCCCGTGCATCACGTGCACATGTATATTGTTGTTGCTTTTGTATCATAAATCCGCAAATCATGTTTATGGGTGTTTTGTGAAATAAATCCATTGTATTTTTAAGCATGTTCCTGTCAAATACTTGGTCTTAACATACATAACAAAGTCATACGTATCACAATAGCTTTATGTCTTATATTTGTCATCAATCCAGTTTTGTCTTACCAGTAACGGTTCATTCTCGTGTTTCTATGTTTCTGTGGCTTCTAATAAGTAATAATATTTAGCGTCTTCCTATATCTTTGTTTTATATCATATACATATACAGGATCATCTCTGTGTTATTATTTGATTTGATTTTGGGACCACCTAGACATCATACGGCTCCGTCTGGTTGTTCTAGAGTAGCAATCGCAATAAGCAGACAAGTTACGGACGATCCGTCACTACACCATCGTCCGTCACTACACCATCGTCGGATACCCTCGTGTGATTTGTTCCGTTACTCTCCACCATCATGATGAATGGAGTATAACGTAATCAATCAAACGTGGGTTTCGACGATGTCACTACACTAGCTCTGTTGATGAAATACATTTCTACCGTGCATCACGTGCACATGTATATTGTTGTTGCTTTTGTATCATATATCCGCAAATCATGTTTATGGGTGTTTTGTGAAATAAATCCATTGTATTTTTAAGCATGTTCCTGTCAAATACTTGGTCTTAACATATATAACAAAGTCATACGTATCACAATAGCTTTATGTCTTGTATTTGTCTTCAATCCAGTTTTGTCTTACCAGTAACGGTTCATTCTCGTGTTTCTATGTTTCTGTGGCTTCTAATAAGTAATAATATTTAGCGTCTTCCTATATCTTTGTTTTATATCATATACATATACAGGATCATCTCTGTGTTATTATTTGATTTGATTTTGGGACCACCTAGACATCATACGGCTCCGTCTGGTAGCAATCGCAATAAGCAGACAAGTTACGGACGATCCGTCACTACACCATCGTCCGTCACTACACCATCGTCGGATACCCTCGTGTGATTTGTTCCGTTACTCTCCACCATCATGATGAATGGAGTATAATGTAATCAATCAAACGTGGGTTTCGACGATGTCACTACACTAGCTCTGTTGATGAAATACATTTCTAGCAAACATAACGTGAACAAAAAACACTAAATGCGTTTGTAGTATGGTCGGTGAAATTGCCTTTGATGAATACATAGCATTTAATCGTTTAATTCAAGCTACAGAAAGGGGCGGCGCTTTACCATACTCTAACTAGTAAATGGAAGTTAGAGTACGGACAGGGTCACTAAGTAATAGATAGAGTATGGTCTCATTGAGCTGGTTGATTTAAACATCGAGATGGGCGTAGCAGTTTGTTTGTTTGTTTGTTTGTTTGGTTTTTTACTTCATTTTCAACACATGTAAGGTTATATATGACGGTCGACTTTTTGTGGTGGAGGCAGTCCGGTAGAACCAGTAATGTACACCTCCCGCTATCCGTAAGAATCGACACTTCTCACTTACAAGTCGAGCTCCCAGTTGAATCTCCGAACTTTGCAGAAAGTTGAAAAAGGACCAACGAGACAATATAAGGGACGTAAGGTTTTGTAAAGGACCGGCATTTTTTTTTAGAGAGCAACACAAAAGAACATTAACGGGCGGGCGGATGAACGGAGGGTCGGACGGACAGACGGCAGATGATACGGACAAACAAAGACTGCTGACGGCTTCGAGCTCCTTGTTAAGCCGTTCTGATCTTTACCACAGTTGGGCTGATTGTTGATTTCAATGAAAGCTCAGACAAGCTAGACACGATTATTAACCCCAGAGGTATATGGCTCTCGGTGGGGTACGCTTTATATTGCCTCGTCAAGATAATGTGACATTACATTTTAGTCTGAACTTTACCAAACTTGGTCAGAGTGTTATATCAATAATGTGTTCAGTTTATTTATTATTGAGGTGAACTCTAAAAGAGTCGATTTGAATTCGGGTTTACAGGAGACCATGGGGCGCTGTATTGATTTACAAGGTTCTTATATTGTTTTAAAAGCGAATTCGAAATAATCAGAATGCATTTATGATTGTTATCTGTAAAGCAGTATCTGTTAAGCTTCATCCCATTGTTTAAAGGGAATGTAGTGACACAGCCAAACCATCTTTATTATTGCGAGTTCTGAAGAAAAAAAAATGAATAAAGGTGAAATAAGTATCAAAATCGGATGATAAAGATACGATCGTTTGAAGGTTCGGTTGAAACGGATATGGGAGCCGCCGTTTTGATAGCTATGACATCACAGTTCTAAATGACCATATATGGAATATTTATAAAATATGAAAATTTACTGATTTATGGGGGGGGGGGGGGGGGGGGGGTTCATTCATTGCAGTGATTTTCTTTGCTTTAAAGGTGAAATTTAGCGTGTTTTTTGAGCATATATTCTGAAATATATGAATATAATATACAATCTGTTCAAATATTACACTTATTGGTTGTCCCGTTTTCTAACAGTAGCCAATTTTATCTCATAGCGCACACGCTTCGAGTTTCGCCCTTTTTTGAAGACAGGTAAGTGTCACGTGATCCTGTGACGTCATTGGTACCAAACGATTAGCGGTGTCGCATTGAGTTGTATAGTATTGTCTATGTAGGATTAAGTTTTATGGTACGTGTTAAAACTGCCGTGTGCTGTAGCTGGGTGTCAAAGTGTGCATAAAAAAGGACAATCTAATAACATCAGTTTCTTTCGTTTTCTTATCAGTGTAATGATAGATTAAGATTTGAAGTGTGGGTGGACCGCTGTCGACGAAAATCGCCCGTCGCGTCAAAAAAATGGGAACCTTCGAAAGACGCGCGAGTTTGTAGTAAACACTTTGAGTTGGATTCGTGGGAAGTCCATCCTTTGGTTTCATTTTCATTGAATTTGGAGAACAGATGGCAGCTACTGATGGCCATGCAGATTAAAAACAACAGCGATACCAACAATATTTTCTTACAAAATTGAGAAGGGCCTAACCCCGTCGTCTCCGATTCGCCGATTCGACCGGCGTTGAGGAAGACATTATTAAATGAGGTAAGATAGAAGTTTTTGTTCAGTTGTCTTAGCAATTCCTCGGGTATGTGTATGATAAATTGTAGAAAGGTATATAGTCTTAGATCTGTACATCGTGATTGTTTAGCTGTTGAATTAGATGCATGCGTCGGAACGGCGCTAATATAATGTAGCCGTCTTTTTCAAAAGATTGCTAAAAAGGTTTAGCATATAGATGTAAATGAATTCGGTGAAATAAACACTGTGTCGTTGTTTCAATATATATTTTGTAGTATTATTTTTTTGTTTGTTTTTTGTTTTAAATTATACACTTTCTTCTGCCAATAGTGTTATAGATTTATATAGAGTTATATACCGGTCTCTTGATTTGAAAATAATGACAAATTGTTTCATGGATAGACAATTGATAATGTTACTAGCTATTATATTAGTTCAGTAATGTTGTATGGTAAAACAACAACAATAACGGCGTTTACCTCATGCAGTAAGTAAAATAAGTGCTTTACAAGCCTTATATTCTAAATCAAAAATTTGATATGTTAGGTCTGATTTTTCGATCTCTACATGTACGTAATACATAATGTCGTGCTCATAATACATTTGACTATATTATTTAGATCATAGTATTTTCGCTCTTCGTGCGCGATGAACTAGTTTCTCACGCTTCATATATCCGTCTTGTGCAATACGCGGCTCGCCGCGGCGGTATTACACCGCTCACAGAATTGCAATATACAGGAAATGTAGGCATATATCATAAAACTACGTTTCCCTAAATGGTGCGTGATTTTGTCATATACCGACGTATGTACCCTGATTAGGCTGTACGTCAATAGGGCACCGCAATGGTTGATTAGTCGATGTGTGGTATATTGTTAGTTGGGGGGGGGGCACGTGGAGAGCGTGTCATACTGCAAATCCGAATCTCATGCATACACCACTATAGAGTGTTTGGAGGCGGCGGGGACTTATGATATATAGAATACTATAGAAATTAGATGCTGTTTCATTTACTTATCAATTATACTTACTAGACTCTAAATATATTTTTTCAATGTCTACTTTTCGGCAAAAATAAAGTCGGTTGATGAATCCGAGGTATTTTCATCCTCAGACACGAATTCTGGCTCAAAATCGTAAGGTTGCACATAGTGGTGCACCGTCTTATCATGGGCATTTCATCTGACTCCGCATCATACTCGCTTAATTCCGACATTTTCACACACACTATACTGTTTTTGCGTGCTTTCCCTATGTACAAATGGTTTCGTTTTGTTCCCAATGACGTCACTTCCGGTTTTACGAGGAAGAGTTTTCCCCCTTTGATTTTTTTTCAATTTTTTAGCGAAGCCTGTTCGTCTTTTCGGTTTTTATCTTTAAAAACATATTTTCACTAAACACACATCAATAGCATAGTAAACATCGTACTTATAATGATATTTAATAATTAAAAACAACGGATTTGTTGATTTAGGACAAATTTCATCTTTAAATGAAATGCATCAATATTCCATATATGGTAATTTTGAACTATGACGTCATAGTTACAAAATGGCGGCTCCCATACCCGTTTTAGAATGAATGAATTGTGTTTTACGGCACGTCGACACAAAAATTGGTCATGTTGTGCGCAAAAACTGAGGAAAGATTAAGAAATGAAGTAGTAAATAAAACTTTATGTAAATATATAAAGATAAAACTATTTACAAATAACGGATGATATAGTAGTAATATAAACTATGTATAAATGTAAATCAACAAATGCCCGTCAACGGGTGTATAAACAATTAATATATATAAGAACATATTATAATGATTTATAAAGTCTGATTATTATAATGATTTATATAGTCTGGTTTCTTTCAGGAAATCTAAAACAAGACTAAAATCTATAGTATCAAATAACTGTGTCATAGTATTAACATTGTAGTACCTTTGACGCATAGGATGGATCAAAGTCTACACATTCCAACAAGATGTGTTAGACCGTAAACGGTGCAAAGCAGTGTATACATTTTGGTGATTGCTCACCTTGTAATAAATATGAATGAGTATAACGTGTATGCCCTATCCTGCACCGGGCTATGACAACTTCTTCTCGACGAATGGGTCTACTAGAAGAACGCCATTCTCCGAGTAACGGTTTAATTGAATGGAGTTTATTGTAAACTGACAAATCCTAATCGGCTTGGCAAAGGTTACAAATATATGTGTTAATACAACTTTTAAAATCAGTATAAGGTAATTTGGTATTTGATATATGTAAACTTAATGCTGCTTTAGCAGCACTATCAGCTCTATCATTACCACGTATTCCTACATGGCTTGGAAGCCAGCAGAAAATAATAACATTATCAACTATAAGAGAATTGTACTTTTGTAAAAGTTGAAGCACAACTGGGTTATCATGTTTCATATTACCCAGGGCTTGAAGAGATGAAAGGGAATCAGAAAAGATTTCAAAATGGTTATCATCAGATTCCTTAATATAGTTTAAGGCAAGTTCAATTGCCTTAAGTTCAGCTAAAAAAAATAGAGGCCTTGTCAGGCAGGCGGCTTCTTATGCTGTGTTTGTGAACAACAGCTGCTGCAGCTACCTTATCTCCATCTTTATAATATGTTGAAAGTAACTGTATTTCGATTTAATTTCATTAAATTTGCTTTGAAAGTCAGTAGGGTTTGTACTGGATTTGTTACTATTACAAAGATCAAAATTCCAGAAGTCCACGGTGGAATTTGTGGTACTTTGTACTTGGCAATCAAATTCAGATCGATTTCAGTGTCTCTTAATTTTGGTTCAATACGAAGACCAAATGGTCGAATGGCCTTCGGTTTTTGATATCGAAAGTTGGGTTTGAAGGGTTAGATTGTAATTTAATGGCTCATTTGTCCCGTCTATGAGACAGTGATGGTGCATTAGCTTCAACATATAGCCTTTCGGCTGGTGATGTACGAAAGGCACCTAAGGCGAGTTGTAATCCTTGATTATGTATAGGATCTGCACGTATGACTTGCGAGTCGATCCATATACTATTGAGCCGTAGTCCAGCTTGGATCTGATAAGAGTTCTATGAAGTTGTAAAAGTACTTTACGATCCGCTCCCTAACATATATAACTCGTTAGCAATAGGGCGATAATTTATTGGGTCCGTATGAACATTTCCAGGTTTGGCGCCTGGAATAACGATTGCTTCCCGCCAAGGAACGGGGAAGTTTCGAGTCACCCAAACCTTATTAAATATATCAAGAAGTGTAGAGAGACAGGTTTCAGGTAATTGTTTGGATAATGGATATCATCAGGACCAGCTGATGTATCATGGGCCTTTTTAATGGATTCTCGAAGTTCTTTGAGAGTGAACAGTTTATTGTATTTCTCCAATTTGTTCGATTTGAAATTCAGCTTCTTTTGTTCTTTTTTGTTTATTTTTTAGAAAATCTGGTTGACAACTTTCAGTAGAAGAGGTTTTAGAAAAAGTTTCCGCCGAAGTGTTTGTAATATCTTTGACAGATGTAATATCTTCATTATCAGTTTTAAGACGATTTACACAACTAGGATTACCTTTACCGTTTATTTTCCGGACCATGTCCCACGTCTTCTTAAGAGATGAGCGAGAGTTCAGCCAAGACAAGATCTCCAGGATTTCCTCTTGCTATCCTTAATAGTACGACGGGGTTTCGCACGAAAAACTCTAAAAGTATCTAAATTATTTTGAGTTGGCCGCAAGTTAAAAGCATTCAATGCAGCTTTACGATCGCTGACTGCCTTTCTGCAGTCATCATCGTACCATGGTTTATGTCGGTGTTTTGGATTTGCCGAGGTTTTTGGAATAGTTTGATCGGCTATATCATGAAGGGTTTTGGTAAAAAGAGCAGTCGACATCCTCGAAAACGGAAGGCTTTAATTGTTCCTCATAAAGAGATTGAAACGTATTCCAATCAGCTTTGCGAAGTTTCCATCGTTGCGTTTCCTCGAGAAGTGGAGGGCCGGAGGGCCGATATTTCCAAGAAAAAAGGGGAACTGGTCACTTCCACATAGGTCGTCACCAACACTCCACGAAAAATCCATCAAGAGCGTTGGATCGCATTTTGTTAAATCAATGGAAGAATGAGAGCCTGTAGCTGGATGTAAATAAGTATTTGTTATCATTAAAAAGACATAAATTGCTTTTGGCTAAGAAATCCTTTCTTGCCTTTATCGTTTACATCTTTACAACCCCAAATGTAGTTGTGTGCATTAAAATCACACAAAAGTATAAAAGGTAATGGTAATTGTGCAACTAGGTGATTTAGTTCTTTAAAGTCTAATGAAGAACTGGGCGGTAAATATAAGGAGCATATTGTTATAACTCTCTGCATCGTAACACTGACCGCAACAGCTTGCAAATCAGTTTTCAACGCAACAGTTTTGTGAGGAATGTTTCGATTCACAAGAACCCTCCAGCAGCTTTATCGTATAGTTATACAATGAATAGTTTTTAAAAGATATCACTAGTCTTCAAGAAAGTTTCTTGAAAACAAAATGCAACAGGATTGTGTTTATTTAGAAGTAAGCTGATTTCATCATAATTACATTTAAAACCTCGGCAGTTCCATTGAATGGACGTATTTGATTTTGACGTTTTAGAACAACTTCAAATGGTCATATATTTTTTATTATCGATTGTGATAATTTTTTCACCTTTTTCCAAGTTTTTCAGAACTCTCAATAATGGAGAATGTTTGGCTGTGTTGCTTCCTTCCCTTTAAAGGGGTTTTACACATTCAGAACCGTTTGCGAAAAAATAATGGCCGCTGCCCTGCATTCGGTGCTTGACACAAGGTCTGTTGATGATAAATACATTTATTATACACCTATCAGTGATTTATAAGGATTTCTCAGTGATATGTTATTAGTATCAGACAAAAGTGATATCGTCACACAAGTGATATCATTTTTCTATATCGTCACTTTGCCGGAACTTCTTTTTTACCATTTCTGTATTTAATGGTACTGTAGATTGCTATTGTTTTCAAGCAGCAAATGTTAACGGTTCATTTCAATCTGCCAAATGTATTCATACGCGAGGTCCTTGTGTGGGCGCGAGGTGGGAGAGTATTTTCAATTTCAATTACATATCCCTAAAAAATCACCGATAGGTATATAATAAATAGAATAATCAACAGTCTCGGTGTGATACAAAAAAATATGTCACTCGAACACCTAATCTCGTGACATAGTTTTCATATCACACTGAGACTGTCGATTATTCTCTATAAATACAGTTGTATCTCGAGTAGATACGGATCGGACAAGAAAACTGCGCATCTATAACATTTAACGTAAATGCCTGATCCGGTAAACTTAATGTGACAAATGGCACACAGTCTACACACTCAGCCACGAACTATGGACAGTTTTCAAACTGAAGTGCTTGGAGATTTAACAAAGTAGAATATAACATTTTCTAAAAAATCAAGGTCCATGTCAATGGTGTAACTAAATGGACATAACTGGTATCCGTACGTGTCCCAGCTTTCGTAAATATCAACAAACTGGCCGACTTTGGTAAAGATAAGATGGACATGAAGATACACGGACAAAGTAAAATATAGCATTTTGAAACATTCAAGGTCCATAATTATACTGTTTCTTGTCAGATATGTCTAGTTTTCGAACTCGACAAGCTTTTAAAGATATTAACATCCTGCCTGCCAAATATTCGTCGAGATCAGATGAAAAATGAAGGTGTTTGAATGTTAGCAAAGCTAAATATAGGTGTATTCAATAAATCAAGGGCCAAAACGCAGGATTACTAATCCGATCAAGCTAGTTATTGAAAATGTCAGAGGTTTTATTGATAAAAGACACTGACAAAATTTGGTAAAGATCAAGTAAATATACAAGAAATCCGCGGATTCACATGTCTCGCCTAACGGGGACGGGACTTATAGATACATAAAGTTTTATTTTTCGTCGGCATGATACTACACCAAATAACATGAGCTCGAGAGCTTTTAACCGACTTTAAAAAGAAAATGCCATTCTATAAAAAAAACAAAGAGGCCCAAGAGGTCCTGTGGACGCTCTACTGGCTAACATGACTCGTATAACATCAATGAAGCGAGTGAACTTGTACGAGCTTTCATTGATATTAACAATCATGTCAAGTTTGGTGAAGATCGGATAAAAAATCAAGGCCCTATTGTCTTAACGAGGCAAAATATAGCATTTTAACTAATCAAGGGCCATAACTCCGCTGTTACTGGTCCGAACCTGCTGGTTTTCTAAATTGTCCGAGCTTTCATTGATATTAACTATATGGTAAAGTTTGGTAAAGATCTGATGAAACTTGAAGGCCCAATCGTCTTAACGAGGCAAAATATAGCATTTTTAACAAAATCAAGGGCCATAACTCCGCTGTTATTGGTCCAATTTGGTTTTCGAACTTGTCCGAGCTTTCATTGACATTAACAATCTGGCAAAGTTTGGTAAAGATCAGATGAAAAATGAAGGCTCTATCGTCTTGAGACAAAAGTTAACGACGGACGGACGACGACCAACTCGGCATCCCATAAGCTCTAAAAATCATCATCTCCAAAATGTAGGTCTAGGACATAAATGAAATCCATGCAATTACCCAAGACACAACTATGTCAACATAGAATGTTTTGTCTTCCAAAGAGTATGCTATAAACTAGGTTTAAAGCATCTAGTGCATAATTATGGTTCATGAGAAAGTGATGTAACAATTAAAGTTATGTCCTTTGCTTGGAGGTTGAAGGTCACATCTACATTTGCCTTTTGACATGTTGTGAGGCATTAACCAAGAAACAACTATAAACGAAGTTTGAAAGGTCTAACACATAAACATGGTAACGTTTGTGAGAATGACCTGAACGCAAATGTTGAAGGTAAACATTATTAAGTTATCTGCCACTTGTTTGCGGGTCAAGGACACATCCACATTTGCTATGTCACGTTGCAATGTATCACTCAAGATATAACTGTAAGAAAAGTTTGAAAGGTCTAGTGCATAAGATTTGTGAGAAAATGACCTAACGCAAAAGTTGACGGTAAAAATTATCTGCCCTTTGCTTGGAGGGTCAAGGTCACTTCCACATTTGCTTTATCACGTTGCAATGTACCACCCAAGATACAACTATAAGCAATGTTTAAAAGGTCTAGTGCAAACGGTTTGTGAAAAAATGACCTAAACGCAAAACTTGAATGTTGATGCCTTCGCCATCGCCTTTGCCAACAGAAAAGCAACACCTATATTATTTCTCTTTTTTCCTTCGAAAAGGCGAGACGAAAATGAAGGTGCTAAAGTATTAACATGACAATCTATAGAATTTTTCAATAAATCAATAACTCTGGTGTTATTAATTCAATTTAGCTGGACTTCGATTCATTCCCGTTTTCTGCTATATCAACAATCAAGTAAAACTTGGTTAGAAGAAGGTGGTAGAGCACTTACAATGCAAAAAGTTAACATGCAAAAAGTTAACGACAGACGGGACGGAAAGTAGTCACAATAGCTCACGTGAGCATTCAGTTCAGGAGAGATAAATATTGAAGAACTATTTTTCAAATTAATATGTGCAAAAGGTGTCAGTGGCGAGTTTCAATACAGATTATTATTGCTAAGGCAATAACAACATTGAACAAGAGGTCAATGACCTTGAAGCTCTACTGATTGATTTTGATTTCAGGAAGTAGTCGCTACAAACTGGTTTTTTGAAAATCTATTTTTAGCCGTGGTGGCCATTTTGAATTTCCGGCCGACCTGAAATTTTGCTAGGATCAATTAGACATCAAGAGCAACATTCCTGTGAAGTTTCATGAAAATCCGTCAAGTAGTTTCAGAGGAGTAGTCGCTACAAGTTTTCATTATATAACTCTATGTAAACAAAGATGGCCACTGACAGCCATGTTTGACATTGAATCAAAATAATGTTCGACTCGGATAACCATCATGTCATGCTGATCATTTTAGAAAAAGTCCCATATCAATATCTCTTATAGTTTTCAAGAAGTAGTCGCTACAAACTTATTTTTTAAAAATCTATTTTTAGCCATGGCGGCCATCTTGAATTTCCGGCCGACCTGAAATTATGCTAAGATCAATTAGACATCAAGAGCAACATTCGTGTGAAGTTTCATGAAAATCCGTCAAGTAGTTTCAGAGGAGTAGTCGCTACAAGTTATCATTATTTAACTCTTATGTAAACATACATGGCCACTGGCAGCCATGTTTAACGTCGAATCAAAATAATGTTCGACTCGGATAACCATCATGTCATGCTGATAATTTTAGAAAAAGTCCCATATCAATATCTCTTATAGTTTTCAAGAAGAAGTCGCTACAAACTTATTTTTTAAAAATCTATTTTTAGCTGTGGCGGCCATCTTGAATTTCCGGCCAACCCGAAATTTTGCTGGATCAATTAGACATCAAGAGCAACATTCCTGTGAAGTTTCATGAAAATCCGTCAAGTAGTTTCGGAGGAGTAGTCGCTACAAGTTTTCATTATATAACTCTATGTAAACAAAGATGGCCGCTGGCAGCCATGTTTAACGTCGAATCAAAATGATTTTCGACAAGGACCAACATCATGTCATGCTGATCATTTTAGAAAAAGTCCCATAGCAATATCCCTTAGAGTTTTCAAGAAGTAGTCGCTACAAACTTGTTTTTTAAAAACCTATTTTTAGATTTGGCGGCCATCTTGGATTTCACATCTACATGAATTTTTGCTAGGATCAACTAGACTTCATGGGCAACATTTCTGTAAAGTTTCATGAAAATCTATTCAGTAGTTTCAGAGGAGTAGTCGCTACAAAAAAAAAGTTAACGGACGGACAGACGGACGGACGACGGACGCCGCACCACGGCATAAGCTCTGCTCTGCTCAATCTTAAAGCTCTTATTGAAGGGTTCTAGTATGTACAATTCAAGTTTATAATGGATTGTTCTAGTACTACTGCATACACTGAACTAGGATCAATCCGTTATCCTAAAGCTTTTATTGGGATGTTCCAGTACAACTGTACAATATGGAATAGGATCAATCTGAAAGTCGTTTTGGATAATTGTCAAGGTCAAGGGACACAACCAACCAAGGATCATCCCTGCACAGTGGTTATAGAGAATTTTAAAACAAGAAAAGGTAACGCCTGGCAACATGCCATGTGATGGCAGTAGTTCATGACCTATGGACAGGTGAGCTGACGCAAGTCTGAGGGCAAAAACTTACGATGTATGAGCCATCATTACAAACTTTAACATAGGATGTCAACTTATTTATAAATTAAATTTGCTGTTGTAACTATGGGAATGCTTTACTAGTATGCTGCCCTAACTTATCCATCACTCGATATCAAGGATTTCCAATCTAAGGGCAAAAGACATATCCAACTCGTTTTCAGTTTCATACATATATTATAGCTACAAATCAGAAAAGAAGACATAGGTTTACAACATTACAAGAGACTGAAGGTGATTTGGATGTCATTTATTAACCCAATTTGCATTTTTAAAATACTGCCGTAAACCAAGCATTTCTGTACAGATGTTCAGAATGTTGACTGTCTATAACTGTCCTAGAACACCTCTAGTTCATTAAATCAAACAGAAAACATAAACAGATATAAAAAGTTTTTTGATCAAAACATTCTTGTAACTTCATTTTTCTTGCAAGCACATATAAACAGAATCGTACACATGCACATAGAATTGTAATTAACGACATGTATAAATATGCTAGTTTAACACAAATGTAAACAGATGTTAAAATCGTACATGATGCTTCACATTATGAAGTTTAACAGCAAGATACATTACTCATTTTATAATAACATAAGACAATCCCTGATATACAAGTGACCGACTGATTTAATCATTAACACATTTAGCCAATTGTGTTTGGTATATTTAGATAGGAAAATTTCACTAAATTGACTCAAGTGTATAAGAATTCATCTGACTCATTACTTGCGCAGCATGGACCGGGAAACAAAGAAATACTACTTTTGTTACATCATATTTGTAGTAATATATAATTCATAAAAAAAATAGTGCACTTTAATGTTGCTACATTGATTGTATTGTGTAATACCCAGTCATAAGACTTAAGAAATTGTTAAATGTTTCATCGGACAATCTGATGAGCTTTTTCAACATTTTAGGATTTTATTTGTGGAGAAGAAAAAAATTTCTTTCATTTATAATAACAACTTTTCCAATATTAAAGCATATTGTTCTATAAAACTACATACAAATAGCATGTTCAAACACTGTCAAAAAGATATGTAAACAGTTATAAAAGAACTGTACCTTACAAACTACCACAACGCAAGTTACAATTATATATATGTCAAGATGGAATATTTAAATATGTTAAAAAAAAGAAAAACTGCTCATATCTTCACAATCAACAGTAG
Organism: Cyrtodaria siliqua; assembly: GCA_037043455.1. Lineage (NCBI taxonomy): Eukaryota > Metazoa > Mollusca > Bivalvia > Adapedonta > Hiatellidae > Cyrtodaria > Cyrtodaria siliqua. The sequence continues at coordinate 123,816 of JAWPHD010000881.1, read as the reverse complement.
TGTAAGAAACATGCTGCAACAAAACACTCTTCTTTTTTTTGGAAAAATTAAGGCAGCCATTATGTTCTACTATGATTGACAACCATTTTGGTGTTTAAATCATCAAAATATACCAAAAAATAACAAAGTCAAACTATTGTCTGTCATATTTTAAGCATAAACGTCGATAAATACACCTCATTAGTCACCTCATCTTACACAGCGGTGTACAGAGTGCTATTTAAATCACAAAAACAGTTATGGTCAGGTTGCTTGTGTCTTTTGCGCTCATTTGCGCCACTATCAGTGACATAATACACTATTCTGATTTTGACCTTTGGGTATTTTCTCTTTTCTTCTCCAACACTCTCAAGTGAAGTTATTAAGCTCTAAAAATAGAGTATTTTGTATCCAATGAAATCTTCAGAAATCTTTGACTTCTCTAAAATATATTTATTGAACAATTAATAATGACCTTAATTTTACACATAAAATTTATTACTTGTAATTTGATTGGTTATGAACAATGAACTTCCAAAGAGCACCTGTGTTGTGGAATACACAAAGTCGAAGGCAGCCATTTTGGTGTTCATCATAAAGTTGGCCCGATTTCATTAAATTATTTAAAGGATTAGACAGAACATTTTTAGTTTTAGATAATGTTTAAATTCAATCTTTTTTCTTTAAGAAACTTTCATTAAAATAATGAATTAACTACATTTTATGTCAATAAAAAAGAGTTTGAAACTAGTGTAGTTTACATGTTGACAGATATAAACCGCGCAAGCAGACTGTGGTGATATCGCTAACTTTAGCCAGACCAATACTGCCTACTGTGCATTTCAGAGTGCCCAGACGTCAAATATAAAACAAGATTTTTTTTTATTACTGGCTATATGTTTTCATACTTGATATGGTTTAATAGAATAGAATAGACTTACAATCTTGCATAGCCATCCGTTATGCTTCACAAAGCCTAAATTTCATTTTGAAACTCCTTGTTACATTGTAACAATAGAAAAATGGAATGTTCCGCCTTCGTCATTTTGGTTTTCGGCTGTCAATAAAATTACATGTAAACATGAGGGGTCAAAATGAATTTTTGCTTAGCGAATGGCTATGCAAAGATTGCAAACAGATTCAGGAGTGTCTGTTTGCATTCTATTCAATCATATCAGGCATAAAACATATAGAAATAAAAAAAATGCCAATACAACAGGTACCAATTCTTACTGCCATTAGCTGCAGTATCAATATCAGTTTACTAGCCATAATGAGGTACCAACTTGAAGCCATTTAAAGGTTTTAATACATTAACTTTGCACAGACTAGCCTGGCAGGATTTCAACGATAATATATAATATCCCAACATCTTTTACCAACTTTCTACACGTTTTTCAAGACAGTTGGATAATAATTCTATTTTTGTTCTTTAATAGCAGCCAATGCAAAGCAGCATAATTTCCGACAAGTTTTCGTAAAATAGTTATGATGCATACAAGTTGAAAAAATGTAAAAGAAAAAAATAGAGACACAGTATCTGCATACTCAATAAGGAGAGGAAGATGTTGCTCAACTCTTCAGACTGAATACAAGAGTAAGGAATTGTTCGTAAGTGATGGCAATCCACCCGTCTTGATCTGTGTCGTGCTGTCGGAATGCTGACGTCAACGACTGAAACAACAAGATAAAGAGTTAATGATAAATTATGGACATACAACAATACAACAGTAAAATTATGGCTATCCCACAATTCAACAGTAAAATTATGGCCATCCCATCACACAACTGTACAATTAAGGTTATCCCAGCATACAATAGTAAAAGTCTAAAAGTATGGCCATCCTACCATACAACAGTACAATTATGGCCATCCCACCATACAACAGTACAATTATGGCCATCCTACCATACAACAGTACAATTATGGCCATCCCACCATACAACATTACAAGTATGGGATCAAACCATGCACCAGTAAAATTATGACCATCTCACCAAACCACAGTAAAAGTATGGCCATCTGATCATACAACAGCAAAATTATGGCCATACCACACCACAGTAAAATTATGACCATCTCACCAAACCACAGTAAAAGTATGGCCATCTGATCATACAACAACAAAATTATGGCGATACCACACCATAGTAAAATTATGGTTATCCCACCATACACAAGTACAACTATGGCCATCCCACAATACCATAGTAGAATTAGGCCCCTGACAACAAACAACAACACAAGTATGGCCATCCCACCATACCACAGTAAACGTATAGACATCCCACCATACAACAGTAAAAGTATGGCCATCCCAGCATACAGAAGTAAAAGTATGGCCATCGCACCAAAAGTTAAATTCAACAACATATGTTACTGCTTTTGATCTAAGTACCATCATGACATTAACCCTGCTGGCCACTGATCTGTTATAACCATCCCGTTTATTTCCAGAGAGGGTTTTAACTTATAGGTAATGGTTTTGATTGCAAGAACATCACAGGAACAATTTTCATACCACCAATACAGCAACACAATTACAATATTACTAGTAATGGGTTAGACCGTAACACGCTAAGCATGACTAAAATAAACTTTTCCTCCATTGTAAACCCAGATCAGCCTGCAAGTAACTCTTAAAACAACCCTCTGTCACATAAATGAAATGGTCAAAGAAAGAACAGTCCATTATATTGTAGCGTGTTAAGGGTTAATATACTCCATAATAATACTAGTAATTAATTTTGAACTAGCTCAAAAACATACCTGCATGACGACGCAGCATTGAACAAAATCGTCGAATGCCACAGTGTTCCTACCCTGTCTGTCGAACTTCTTTATCAATATGTCATAAAATCTGTCAGACAATCTGTACCCTGTAATTCAACAGAGGATATTTAATATAAATGTTTTCCGTTTAATAATTTCTCAATTCCTAGAAATCTATAGCCTGTATTTATTGCAAAACATGCGTAAAAAGGCTGGCACTGTTTGATAACATTAAACAATTTGGCACTGTTTAAATGTCAAAACAAGTGTGCACTATTTTAAACCTTATCTGGACAAGCTGGTTAATAACTTCATGACAAGTTGCCACTGTCTGATAATGTCAAGTAACTTTGTTTGCACTGTTTTATAACAAAACAAGCTGGCACTATTTTCTAAATGTTGCCACTTACTTCAGAGTAATTTGGCACTGTTTACAACTTACCAAAACAAGTTTGAACTGTTTTCAAACAAAGTAATCTGGCACTGTTTTATACGGTACTTGTTAAAGCACAATCCAGTGTTTGTAACTTACCAAAGCTAGTCACTGTTTTATACGGTACTTGTTAAAGCACAATCCAGTGTTTGTAACTTACCAAAGCTAGTCACTGTTTTATACGGTACTTGTTCAGCACAATCCAGTGTTTGTAACTTACCAAAGCTAGTCACTGTTTTATACGGTACTTGTTAAAGCACAATCCAGTGTTTGTAACTTACCAAAGCTAGTTAATGTTTTATACGGTACTTGTTAAAGCACAATCCAGTGTTTGTAACTTACCAAAGCTAGTCACTGTTTTTTACGGTACTTGTTAAAGCACAATCCAGTGTTTGTAACTTACCAAAGCCAGTCAATGCTGTTTTCAATTCATTTCTGTCAATTGACCCAGAGTTGTCTCTGTCGTAACCACGGAAACAGCCCTGCCAATCTGTGACATACTTCCACAAGGCAGAGAACTCTTGGAAATTGATTGTACCAGAGTTGTCCCTGTCGAACATGCCTGTAAATGTACATTATCACATGTCTTTAAGCTCTGAATATTGGGGAAGGGGCAATTTTTGAACATCTCTGTTTTTTCTTTGGAGAAACTTCTTAAAATCTATTCTTTGAATCAACTTAATGTGTCCATGTGATTAACTTTTAATATGTAATAAAATATACAATATAGATTTTTAATTTGACTGTATAATCCATAGTTTGATAAATGATTCATTTAGACTGTCGACTGTGGGCCATGCAATGACATGTAGAATCTCAGTCAGTTTAAGCCTCACTACATGTATGTGTGTAGCTGCAGCTTGGTGATTCCCCTTGATGTGGGCCATGCAATGACGTATGTAGAATCTCAGTCAGTTTAAGCCTCACTACATGTATGTGTGTAGCTGCAGCTTGGTGATTCCCCTTGATGTGGGCCATGCAATGACGCATGTAGAATCTCAGTCAGTTTAAGCCTCACTACATGTATGTGTGTAGGTGCAGCTTGATGATTCCCCTTGATGTGGGCCATGCAATGATGCATGTAGAATCTCAGTCAGTTTAAGCCTCACTACATGTTACTATTGTATGTGTGTAGCTGCAGCTTGGTGATTCCCCTTGATGTGGGCCATGCAATGACGCATGTAGAATCTCAGTCAGTTTAAGCCTCACTACATGTATGTGTGTAGCTGCAGCTTGGTGATTCCCCTTGATGTGGGCCATGCAATGACGCATGTAGAATCTCAGTCAGTTTAAGCCTCACTACATGTATGTGTGTAGCTGCAGCTTGGTGATTCCCCTTGATGTGGGCCATGCAATGACGCATGTAGAATCTCAGTCAGTTTAAGCCTCACTACATGTATGTGTGTATTAACCATAGACGTACATAATGTCATTATAGCTCTAAGTTCTGTACTGAATTCCCTAATATAAGAAGCTATATGTTTTCTGACTTGTTTTGATAGACCTATTTCAGTTTTATCAAAAAAAACATACACAAACCATACATTGAGTATAATGTTTTAAAAAAGCTGTTTTGGTGGGATGGTGCTGACCTACATGTACTTGCATATAGAAACATGAGGAAAATGTAAAATATAAATCTTTTTTGATTTTGCAGCAAATTATGAATACCGGTACGTTGCACAAATGTATAATTTAACCTTTATAAGTACTCTTCAAAAGTTGAATTTTAATTTTTTTAGCAAGATTTTTGGTTTGTTTACCTTGTCAACCAATCAAAATTAACAGATTCTGTGTATTAGCTCCGAATTTACCCTGGAACTTTTTCCCTGCCCACTGATTGGTTGGTAATTGGTGTAGTCTGATCTACAGAGAATGGATGGCCCAGTAAGCACAGCAACTAATCTTCCTTGATGCCACTTATCAATGAATCACATGTTATCCTTATATTATAGATACAAATAATATAATTGTGTACAATTTCTAAACAAAAACTCACCTATCATCATTCGGACAGTTTCTGGATTAAAAGGCTGCCAGGTTCCTTGAAACATAAAAGTATCAATATATTATCATACTGTATAATACTATATTATATATTTTAAACATTTAAAGGAATACTGATTAATTTAATCAGTCATGAGGTTATGGGAGTTTTTCGGGTGCCTCTAATGCCCTGATACTTGGATTTCGAAATTCTTAATACCTGTATGCTTGAATTTTGCCATTGTGCATGAAAACCCTTCAAAAATTAAGTTATAATTCTGGTACATGTAGCTTGAAATTGAAAAAACACAGACTCACTGAGTAAAACTACCATAGAATTATGACACATTCATGAAGAGCCCCGGCATGTGTTAAATGAATTATATGCAATGCAAAAGTAGAAAGAACATGCATCTTAAAAAGTAGAATTGCTGAGTGTTAAATGATTTAGCTGTGTATAGTAAATTAGTGAGGCATTCTTTAAGTGAAATTTAAAGAAATTCCTACATCTCATAACTTATCCATAGCAATGTGTCTAAAAATATTGCTATAATAAAGGAAAACATACATTATAAATGAATTTATTGCATGAGGCACGCTGCAAATGTAAAATATATTTCTAAGCTCTCATATCGAGGCGGCCATTTTGGAAACCTGACAATTGCAGTCTAAAAGATGTTTTCAGACCGTAACTTATTTGCTAAAACAAACGTCTTTTAAACTCTCTTTGTTTTTGTTTTGGAGAGTGGGAGGGGAGAAGTTGGGAGTGGCGTGCAGAAAGTTTCAGGGTAATTCAAAGCTGCTGGAAGATTGGATAATGGGGACGAGAAATGATGGGAACGAAATAAAATCCCTCTGTAGTAATGTGTGGCTTAAAGTCTATATCACTACATGTATATTATTAAGAGCCACTCCTAGAGACAATGAGAGAAAACCAAGGAATCAAGGAGCACCAAATCTTACTCTGATTATTCCCAAACATCTCGATCAATCTTGAATTTATCTAGAAGGGATCCATATTGGCTATGTCATACTTACATGGCCGGGCAGAAGATTCCCGACAGAAGGCATTTAGTCAAAATCAATATTATCACCACATTTAGCCAAATGTTCTATCTAAAGTTTATTTATACAAAAGCGCTGATTTTACCGTTATATGTAAATTTGTATTGTACCGGTAATAACAAACATGCCATCATACATAAACACATGTGGTTAACAGCCATATTGTTTATACAGTAACAGCACACCATTTACTGACAAAATGTCATGACTTAAAACATACATGTAGTAGTCTGTTGAAATACATACGAGGCGTGATACCGAAGAATAATGGAATTGGATGATAGTAATATTGTCTTACTATATCAGGGCTCAAATATAAGCACTCCTAAACTTGCAAAATGTGAGTTATTTTGAGAAAATGCAAGTTGAAATTTTCAGCATGGGCAAATCCAAAAACACTGCAAGTAAATCTTTTCGGTACAAATTTAGCATGATTGATAGTTTACTCAAATAACAAAAGCAGTTAGTTGTTATCTTTTACAACACAATCTAATGGAAGTAGTATAAGTGCAGAAATGTCTTCAGGGCTTTTTTCCTAAAAATTGTGACGACTCCCTAGCCTGGTCATTTTGTGGAAAATAAAGCGTGATAACTCCTGGTCGTTTTGTGAAGGAAAAAAAAGCGGTAACTGGCCAATTTGTGAAAAAAGTATTGAAAGATTAATTGTTAAAAGCAACATTATACTAATGCATACATTGTTTATGTGGGAGGAGGACACTATAAAACAAATGTACAATTATTCAACATACTATGGTACATTAAACATTTTCAAGTCTAAAGGCTGAAATATTTTGTCTGACCAAACAATTTTTTGTCTGGCCGTAAATTTAAGACATATTTTTTGTTAAAGCCAATGAAATGCACTGACCTAAATGCAGCGACCCAACTTTATTATTATAACATGTTTTTCATCGCCACAAATCACTATCCAAAACAGGTGCACGTTTGCAGTGTTATTTAGCAGCTTGCATTTGTGAATAAGCGCTCATTGTGAAGCGTTCTTATGGCACAGATTTGCTATTAATAAACTAAAAACACAAAAAGACTAGAACGAATTTGACGGTGCGCCATCGCAAAATACCCAAGTTTTCTTCACACAGGTCACTTCCCTTTAACTCTGTATCCATTTTACATGTAATTGTTTTGATTGTTCTTTGATACTCTTATCAGAAATAGTATTATTTATGCTTTTCTGTATACATGTATGACACTGTAAATGAATAAAAAATGTTTAGGGTATTTGTGTAGTTGAAACTTTTGACCCCTATCCCAGAGTCCCAAGGTGACCCTGGAACAAATTATACTGATTTTCCCAAAATCGATACATTTTATTGAGAAAGAAAAATAGATATTTGGCTGAATTTACCTCTCCCCCACCCCTACACATCCCACCCCTAGTCCCAAAGTATATATACTGTAAACTCTTCATTAAAATGTTCATTTGAGACATAATTTAAAAAAAAATTGACCCCCTGTTACCCTCAACCCACCATATCTCTTTCATAGACGACTAATATACCAATTATTGTGCAAAAGTATGAAAAAAAGTACCCGTATTAGTATATTAGATGCCCCTTCCTCCAGGCCCCACCAATGACCTAGGAGTGTAATCCCATCATCATAATGTTTCATTTGAAACCACCCCCCCCCCACCCCCCATACAACCCCCAACCTGGGCCCTCGGGCAGACGTCAGAGTATACACCGTCATGTGCAAGAATATAAAAAAATGAAAGTCTGAGTTTTTAGTGTAGCTGACCTTTTGACCCCCCCCCCTCCCCCCACTCAGGGCCCTGGGCTCGGAGCCAAAAATAATGTTGCTATTGCACGCCATCATCATATGGTGAAGTCATACCCTAAGTTTGGTTGATTTTCATTCAGCGGTTTAGGAGGAGATGCGGTAATGAACGGACAGACGGACAATAATATACTGTTTTTCTCAAAAAAGGTATAAAAATGCCAGTTAAGAATGCATTTTTGCGAGTTGAAAATATTTGCACACGCAAAAAAAACAGCCAGTGGTTAAAAAAGTTAAATTTTACCCCTGTACAATATATCCAGTAGTTGGACCAGAAACAGTGTTACGTCTGATAGAAGCATTATTAAATGAGATGACTTAAACACAGCATAAAATTGGAGACGTATCAGTATTACCATTTGACAATGCCTTTCCAAGTTCTTCAGCCGATATTGAGCCACTTCTATCTTTATCAATCCTGAGGGGAGATAACACAACATACAATGACTAATGTAGTACAACACACAGTTGTCTTCCTTAACATTACAACTGTAACCCTTCTGTTTGCAGATGCCTAGAACTGAGAAAAAAAGTTATTAATTTAAGAATCAGGGCTCTATATAAGTGTTTATCCAAAATTTAGATTTCTCTTTAAATTTATGATGTTTAGCAAACAATGAGTACCACAGATATTGCACTGCAGATATATGATATAAAATATTAGATATTTTGTTTTATTTAAATACCTGACTGCCATAGGAGAAAGCCTTTTTTAATGTGTGACTGGTTTGAATATCGATTTGTGACAACATTTTTTTAATTTATTTAATGAGGTTACTATTATTGAGGTATATATGTAACCTGAATAGCCAATACAACTTCAATTTTGACATTGTGATTGGTGTCTTATCGTTTGTTTCAAACTTGGTTAGACCAGGATCGGTTTTTCATTTATCTGATTATTTTCAAAATATGGTTTCTTACTACATTATGAAGTAATTAGAATGGCCCTCTTAAAGGTTTTACCGGTCACATGAAATATGTACAAACAACTTGTACTGCTTCAATATTTGGCATGTGCAAACTGGACAATGAACATTAGTGTTCCGCAACGATTGTTTTCAATAGGAAAGTCAACCTATCATGTTTGCACCTACACGGAAAACTTATTACGACCAATTCCAGATAAGGACTATTAGTGTTTTGTTGGAATAAAATATTAATTGTATAGTAGAATGCTTGTCTTGATACATGTACCATTAGAACCTATTGCAAGTTTCCGGTGATTTTATTATTTTAAGGGGACACACGGCAATCTTGATTTTTAAAAGTTAGTCTATCTACATGTTTGCAAATCATAATTAATTATGTTTGAATATTTAAAAACAAATTGTGTTTGTTTGTATATATTACGGTTCTACTGCAACAATAATAGATTTAAACCTATTGTAGAATACCAAAGAAAACTTGAAACTCTCAAAATATTACCTTATAAATATACTGGAGGTCAATGAAAATGCACCAGTAGATTATGCAGGTGTTAAATTGTATTGATTAAGTAATTCATAATAATAAGCGCATATTTTGAAAATGAACGATACCAATTATCAACTGCAAACGCCGATTGTCTCAAAGTTCCTCAACATGGTGTATAGTGTTTGATTAATGTCATGCAGGTAGAAAACAAAAGTCACACATTTCAATAGCGGGTTATTACCGTACCTAACTATCCTGATCTCACGTTATTTCAGCAAGGTAACACCATGCCACACTCAGCGAGAGTTACAAGTGATGTTATCTTGCTGGAATAATGTTGTTATCTTGCTGAAATAATGTTGTTATCTTGCTGAAATAACGTTATCTTGCTGAAATAACGTGAGGTCGGGAAAATTTCTTAGGAACGGTAAAACAGCTGGACATAACCCGGTATTAAAATGTGTGACTTTTGTTTTCTACCCGCACAACTTTAATCAAATACTATACACCATGTTTAGGAATTTTGAGACAATCGGCGTTTGCAATTCATAGTTAATATCATTCAATTTCAAAATATGCTCTTAATATTATATATAAATGACTTTAGCAATAAATTGTAACACCCATATAATCTACTGGTGCGTTTTTTCTGACCGCCAGTATATATGCAAGCAGGTTTAAATCTAAACCTATACTGCATTTATAAATCAAGGTGAGCTTTTTATGCTTGATAAATACTTCAAGATTGCTGCGTCTCCCAATAAGTTTATTTCCCTTTTTTTATTATTATAACCTTATTTCACACTGTGGTTGAACACAAGTTATATGAATTATATGCATCAGTTAAAAAAATCCATGTCTGCTACATATTTTTGTAATCAATGTTTCTTGATCATTTGACTGTTTTTTGTTTGTTTTTAACACGATTTATCCTGAGAATATTTTGTGTATTGAATGGTGTAATAATTCCCTGTCTGTAAATAGGTGAGCTGTCAAACAACCATCATTACAATGTGGTGGTGAGCTGTCAAACAACCATCATTACAATGTGGTGGTGAGCTGTCAAACAACCATCATTTCTGTCTGTAAATATCATTCAAGTTTTATTATATATACCCAAGCGGATGCTCTCGAAGTGATTGATTGAATTGGATTTTATAGTCGCACCAACAGCTAAGGTCATATAATAATTTTAAATCAATTACAAAACATGGTAAACAGCCTATACAAATCACTCTCAATGGCGTGGATGACATTTCGGCTTGGTCTTGTGTGAGGAAACCAGAGAACTGGATAAAAACACGTGTCTCTCTGAGTGGGCCAAGAATTAAATCTGGTCTGCATTGGTTAGTGTGTTACCGAGTGCAATACCCGGACACCCTAAATCTAGGATCTCAAATTTGTATTCATCTCAGTTCTACAGGTAGATTTATAAAGATGTGTTCGATAGGAACTGGAACAGAACTTTCCTAGAAAGACGGACCATGACAAACAAACAATGACAGACGGACTACAAAGCATGTTTCTTTAGCAGCACTTCTTTTTCTGTGTCAGTGCCTCTCGATACAATGACAACTTACAGCAAGGCTGCAAATCCAAGACTGGTAGAGGACTGGTTATTTTCGTTAGTTAATTTAAATTATAAAGAAAGAATAACACTCTGAAGGCTACAAGACTGGGTACTTTTCCATGCGAGTTTTAAAAAAAGTCAAATGTTAATTGCATAGGGAAAAATACATGCCTCATTCAATTCACTAATCATTCTTAAATGCTCAATTTCACTCTAAAATCGAAACATGCCAACAGCGTGGATGTGCCAATATTGTCAATAAAACATACATGTATTAAACACATGTTGCAATGAAATGTAACTGCATCACAACTAAAAGATCCATGCAAAACTAGTAAATTTAAAAATCATATTATAATAACCCAATATTATGTTTTTCTAACTCCTGAATGGATTTTGTTTTTAATACTCCCTAGGGTTTTCAATTTAACATGTTCTAAAAATAAATTAAAATATAAATTAAACACACAGTCGTGTTCTGTTTTAAATTTGCAATAAAATGGACTAAAAATTACAGTCGATTTTCTTAACACACAGAGATTATAAAAGTGGACAAAAGCTATCGATTTGTGAGCCCAGTTGGTTGTTTATTGATGCATCATGATCTTAATATGAAGGATTCAGATTTATTAGAACTACAGGGATTCTATGGATTGGCTTGTCAAATTATTTGTTTTTTCTTCGAAATAAAAACTGAAATATATATTAATTTCGTCATTTTGTGTCCAACCAATAAAATAAACGGAGTCAGATGCACAGGTGAATTTGGTGAACAGAAAAACGTGCAGTATTCCACAAACATGTATTAACTAATGTAAGCATGTGGTTTTCAGAGCCCTGATTCAAAAGGCAGAAAGGGGTAGACAAGTTAAGGAATATGTGCCATTTTTGTTTAATTCTTTTGACACTGCAAATAAAATGGAGGAAAAACTTTTTGTGTACAAAATATTTACATAAAACTTAGTTTGATAAGTCTACACCTTTATCAAATAAAAGTCCACCCTTGAATGTTTAAAAACGTGATAAATACAAATGTATGTAATATTGACCAATACACAATGTCATAATATAGGGCATGTGTGTGTTTTTGCATTAAAAAAATGTTATCAAGTGTTTGTCTTTTATTCAAGGGTAGACAAATGTAGAAGTACCGTATTGAAAGTTTCATGCAAAATTACACATTCATATTTGAGTTTTACATAAATCCATTTTATATGAAAGTTCAATAAGATTAAACTTTAGGAGCACATAACCCTTTACACACATATGTTCAGTTATCCAGGGTTAATGGCATCTTTATATTTTTAATAATATTAATATTAACCTTTGCCGAGATAACAGCACTAAACGCCTGGAAAGCTGACCAAAGGTTTATTCTTTTTTTGCTGCCATTCATAATTTGTTGTATTGGTCATTTTAAAACCCAATATTTACAGGTGGTGCCAGTTGACTTCTCTTGGAATAAGCACCATTTGCTATTTTCACCAAGAACAAAAGCTGGTTGTAAACATTTTAAAGGGAAACACAGTGACACGGAGTGACCAGCTATAAAGGGCAGCAAATAAAAAATGTACATAAATGCACTGACATGGCTAATTTTACTTGGAGCTATTTTCAGCTTTGACTCACCATTGCTTAAAGCATCCCCCAATTCTTTGGAAGAGATCTGCCCACTCCGGTCTTTATCCACTCTAGAAAAGTCAAATAACCGTTAATAAAGAACATTTCATACATGTAACATGAGTTTTAATACACAATAGTGTTAGATTCATGTAATTATTATTGAACACTTGTATCATCAGGGTTTTCATTAAAAGCATGTCATTGGTCGAATTGACCATTTCAAGTAAGATTTAGGCCTGCTCAAATTTGCAAAGGTTTAAAAAAACAGGAAACAAAACACGAAACAAACCCGCCTTGCAGTGCTTCACATCTATGGCATTCACTTTCCTTTTTGTCGTAGGATGCCCGCTCAAATTAACTTTAGGCCTGTTACACTAATAATTAATGAATTATTAATTTGTGCTCAATCAAACCACATTACCATCAATTGTGATAGAATCTTAAAATATATGATCGAACCCATCAGTTAAAGAATGTAATACATAACACTGCACATGTGGTATCACTAGCTTGTTGATAAAATGTCCTGCAATGATTGGGCAAATTAATAGTATCTGACAATTCATAATTTTGATAAAGCATCATCAAAATAAACTGACCAATCAGTGACCACAATTTTGACACACCTCTAAATTCTGGTAGGTGATAAACTTGATCTTTATCCTAGATGTTCAAAACCAAATTTACTGTTATAATTAAGATATTTACCGTTTGATCATTTAAAAACCCTGCCTATGTCATGTACATTAATGCAAACTGATTCAATATAGGAATCTTTCTAAATAGAATAATGTATTTTTGTTGGCCTCATTCAAATCGACCTTTCATCTAATCAATATTCATGAAAAGAACAACTATGGTGATTCCCCTGTTTGCCGGTGGTCGCTTATTACCGGGGTAGTTTGTAAAAATCCCACTCCCATCATGCAATGTCTGTTCATAAGGTCATTTGTATGCAAATGTGTTGACCTAGATTGCCGCTATGTGTCAAAACAGGAAAAAATCTAAATTATTAAATATTTTTCGTTTTAAAAGGAACAAAACAAATACCTCCTATTTTTTTCCTCCTTTTCAGAAATAAATAATATGCTTGTCTCAAAATCGATCAAATTTGCTTTTTTGGTGTCGTCTGCTAGTTTTAAGCTTGGCCATCTTGCTTCATAATAAATCAGGTCACATGTGCCCAAATATGACAAACATCCGGTGCTAACATAAAAACATACGAGGTGATTTATACCTATACACCGGTATACCACCATCTTTGTTTTTTTCACCAGACTTGATGTGACCTATTTGCGGTGATAATTTTACAATGAAAACACTTACAATTTGAAATTTGTTGATGGATATCGAAAGATACTAGATTATTTTATCATCCTATCACACATAGTTTTAAAATGTTATATTTTTACTTTCAAATGGATGCGTTTTATGACAAGTACACCGCTATATAGATGAGCGAGCATAAATTCAAACAGTGAAATCGCACATTTCATATGCACTTCCACGGCTTTTTTTTGAAAAAAAGGGGAAGAAACCCAGGCCCTTAAATGGTGGGTGGGTGTGGGGTGGGGACACGATAACGCGATTTTCAATTTAAAGGGGAAATATGCGATTTCAAGATACAGGGGGAGAAATTAGGCAGGAATTGAAGATTTGGGTATGCAAATGAGGTATAGTATGTTTTATATCTTCTATAAATGTATCCCAAATATAATAATGTTGAAAAAGTTAGACATGGTAGAGGGGGGAATAATTTACATAAAACACATATATTAAAAAAAAGATAAAGTTGCCGTGTGTTAATGCTGTGGATTTCCCAATACATTCAAAGAAATGTACTAAAGGGCATCTTTTACATCAAGAATACAAAGAAAATCATGGGCGCGGTCATGTTTTTTTGAAAACATTCGGAACATTCTATTTGTATTTAAAAAAATATATAATCTACCGAGATTATTGCGATTGCTAGCTCTCAATATCGAGCGCAGACTGCTCCACAGAATAATGGTGACTGGAATGGAACATGCGCAGTGAAGCAGTCTATACCGATTTTGTAGGCTGAAATCTGATTGGCAAATAATAAGGTCCATCTGACATGACCTCCAATACAGCGTTGTCAGATCCTGGAAGTGTGGAGCATATCGTAGCGTGATAAAAGGTCTGATTTTAATGAGAATGCGAAAAACAATGAATACAATTTGTTCATTTTTATTTGGGTGTGTCATCAAAGAAATTATTGTTGATTTAAATATCTAGCTGTATACATATGATAAGTCTTCATAGTATAGAGTCTTCCACAAAGAAAATGTTTGAAAAATTGAGGGACACTGATAATCAAATTTTGTCAAAATCGCCTGCTTTGTAAATTTACGATTTCAAAATATCCTAAAACGGCACAAGTCGTTGAGTAATCAAATTTCAAAATAAGTACCATGTAAAAATCAAATTTACGGATTTAATCATTTAAACGAAGTGCACAAAAAATGAAAACATAATCCTACCTTTGAAAAACGCCCCACAAAAAGTTTTGGTCTGGTTGCTGAGGCACAGGGGCGCCTCCAGGCTGACCATAGCCTTGATGCTGTTGACCCTGTTGACCATAGTACGCCATCTTGTTCCTGGTTTTGATCAAATCAGAGGTATTCCGAATGTTTTGTTTCAAGAAACTATCGAAATGAGTACAGAATACCGAAAATTATAAAAGAAAGGCCCCTAAACACAAACATATTAATATTTGTTATTAGGTCTGTGCCCTAAATTAGGAAATGCAAAAATAAAACACGATCTTATATTTATTTTGTAATAATTGTGTTAAATATTCAAATGTTATTAACGCTGATGTATGTTTTATGTGTATGAAGATAGCTCCTAGTTCCTAATTAATGCCTATACTACTACTTTCTAACACAGACCTAATAACACATTTATTAATATGTCTGTGTTTCTAGTTCCTATTTCCTAGTTTATCTACTTCATATATTCACTAGTTTCTTAGTTTCTAGTTCCCCATTTACAAGTTTATACTTACCTATTCCTATTTGTTAGTTCCCCGTCCCTAGTTCATATTTACCACTAGTTCCTAACTAACTTCATATTAACAACTTCATGGTTCATAGCTGCTAGTTCACCATTTACTAGTTAATAATATAGTACTTCCTATTTACTAGTTCCTGGCTCCTAGTTCATATTTACTACTAGTTGCTAACTTCTTAATTCACATTAACTACTTCCTATTTACTAGTTCCACGATTCTAGTTAGTTACACATTTCCAGCTTCGTTTATAGTTCATTTACTAGTTCATAGTCCATATTTACTAGATTGTATCAACTAATTCCTATTTTCTGGTTCACTTGCATCAGACAGGTGTCCTTTTTCCTGATTCCTAGTTTCCATTTCCTAGTTGTAGTTTTGAATTTCTATTTACTAGTTCCTAGTTTCTATTTACTAGTTCGTATTAAATAGTTCATATGTATGCGTTTATATCAAATAGTTCGTTTTCTCTATTCAAATGTATCGCTAATTCCTAGTTCCCTTTTCCTTACTCCTAGTTTTTATTTTCTAATTCCGGTTTCCAAGTGATTGTTTCCTAGTTCCTTGTTATTATTTACATATCCTGATTCCGAATTCCTGAGTCCTAGTTATTATTTCCTAGAGGCTGCAGTGACCAGTTGAAAGCACGATATACTCTGAATTCGTGAACCACTTGTTCTTTTCGGAATGTCCTTAGACAAGATACTTGCCTTAGTCTCATCCGTCAAGTGGGAAAGTAAAGCAGGGGGTTCACACGCATCATAGTATCTTAAACACATAGGAGTTCCTTTCTGAGAGTTCTTGAACGGATCAAAGGAGAAGAGAAATTAATACTAAACGTTAATCCGTCAAAGGTCAATGGTTCTGATCTCCTAATAACAATAGTCATCCTCTATACGCTTTAATCAGATAGATGGAATGCATTTGCCACCTCTTTAAAAGAGAAAGTCATTTTACAAACTCTGCTCATTTCCCCCGTCTTTTAATATAAAGGTCCACTTTTTACACAGAGTTGTCGTTCCTTGTATTCACATACAACCTCTGCCAGTGTCTCAACAAATACCAAGAACCTTGGAAAACGATGAAAATGCAAAATCACTTGGTGGCACTTATATTTTTCTGATTCATCTTTATATGAAATATTTAAATAAAAAGGAAAACATTTGTTCTCCTTGATTTTTTTTTTAATAAACAGTAATTATGACCATAATTATACTGCGCTAGAATAAAGTTTACATTTGTCATGTACACACCACCATAATGTTACCCATATAGTTACAGAATAGCATTTGTGTTTACCAGCACTTTGCAAAATCGTATAGCTCTAAACAGCCTACCTTATTAGTACCTACACTCCCTGCTTAAATTAAAGTACTAATATAAATACATATGTCACTGTAAGTGACAAATGCCCCACGAAATGGTTCTGACATTTGATCTCTAAGTGTGACCTTGACCTTGAAGCCACTGACCTGCATTTTGCGCGTGACACGTCGTCTTGTTGTGATGAGCATTTGTGCCAAGTTATTTGAAAATCCGTCCTCGAATGTCAGTTATTGACCGGACACGATTGAGACGGACGAACGGATGCTTCTTTTAGACCTTTGACCTCTAAGTGTGACCTTGACCTTGGAGCCACGGACCAGCATTTTGCACACAATTATTGACCGGACACGATTGGGACGGACGAATGGATGCTTTTTTTACCTTTGACCTCTAAGTGTGACTTTGACCTTGGAGCCACGAGCGCGCAACACGTCGTTTTGTTGTGGTGAGCACTTGTGCCAAGTTATTTGAAAATTCGTCCAGGAATGTCAGAGTTATTGCGACTACTATATTCCGCCATGCCGCCCTTCGGGGGAATAAACAATACACATGTC
The DNA here is from genome assembly GCA_037043455.1 of Cyrtodaria siliqua. Classification (NCBI taxonomy): domain Eukaryota; kingdom Metazoa; phylum Mollusca; class Bivalvia; order Adapedonta; family Hiatellidae; genus Cyrtodaria; species Cyrtodaria siliqua. The sequence continues at coordinate 106,260 of JAWPHD010000881.1, read as the reverse complement.
CAAATTAAGCGGCGTTTCGTTCGATTGGTTAACACTGAATCAGCAGCACCCCGTATAATTAGTGGTGTCAGGTTTCCGTCGTGATTTCTGTTCACAATTTTGATATTTTAGAGATGGTAATAAGACAAATAATGGTGTGTTCGCTGACTACTTTTTGAGACACTGACAATACACGTGGTGACCTTGGTAGAGATTGATACAGCTCACCAATAACAGCAGTAATGTATCTCAAAGACATAGAGAGAATGGAAGAATGGCACGGCAAGAAAAAGGTAAAATGATGTATGGTATATGACGGTCATTTTTTTTGTGGTGGAGGCAGACCACCAACTACCAGTACTGCACACCTCCCGCCATCCGTAAGAATCGACACTTCCTCACTAGGTAAAATGAGGTTTAACATTGATTTATAACCTGCTCAAATATCCGCGGTCCAATATCCAATATACAGAGCATTATTTTGTTACGAACATATTTCAACAAAATCAACATCTCCGATATTAAACATAACGGTTTACGGTTTAGCTAGTTCCAGTGCTCGGTTGCAAATGACGAATTTTAACAAAGGGCTGAGGTCATGTGTGGAATTGTATTTTCAACATGCAACTTCCTTAGCAAACGTCTATTAGGTTTAATTGGAATTAAACATGTTTGATAAAAATCCATGGGCGGAGGAACGTTTCAATTAATGGGGAGGTGGGGTGGGGGAGCAAACTTTTTGAAAAAAGATATTTGACAATCAAAAAAAGCATGTTTCAATAATTGAGGTGACAAGCAAACAAAAACAACGTTATCCATGCACGCTCAATTACGCTCAATTCCGCCGAAACATACAACATTATATAATAGAGAAAAAAGTACTTTTTGAGCGCTAACCATTTTTTTCTTTAAATTATATTTTAAATTTAAATAGAGCATACACTGGCCCCCACTCTGAACATTGGGGATAGGGGCAGGCCCCCTGGCCCCCAGCTCCTACGCATATGACATCATGATTCGCGTTCAAATAAGATTAATCAATGAAAACATGCAAACTCTTTATAAACTATTCTGGAAATCTTCCATAGACAAACCTAACATGGGTCACAAACTAAGGACCTATTTCAAGGTGAAACTTAAAATTAATATGAATGTGACTACTATCCATTTAAAAAATGATATAGAGAGAATTAACTTGTCCTCTTTTGTATATTATAAACAATCAAACCTATGCTAGCCGTTGAGGCGGGTAGACATAAGAAAGTTCTTGATAATGGAATAGGTACTTTATATGAAAATACATTCTAGTAAATTGTTAAACTGTTTAAAAAATTATTTCTTGCAGGAATTACATACTAGTATACCTTCACAAATGAACGACTCTGAAAGGTTTATAAGTTAAGAGAATTACCGAATGAATTATATTTTAACTTTGTGGGCAGATGATATGTTTTATTTAAGGTGTGATATATTAACGGCTTAGCCGTTTGTATTAATAGTGAGGTTTGTTATGTTTACAAGTGATATTAAATATATGATTTTTTAGGGCAGAGTTTACGAAGTTAAATACTGTTCACAATATACAGCTGTAAGTTCAATAAATACTCAAAAGGGGATCCCTTGGACGCATCCAAAACACAGAGAGAAAGTAGCAGACTCGGTTTTATTGAGTCTGTTCATGACAAGTAATATACTTTGGAACACCTCTCATTCCCCTAGCACCGACAGCGATGTTGGGCTTAATGATCCCAAAGAACCAGTAAGTACTAACACTACTAATTTATAGCCTGGGCGACATTCTACGGCCGCCACACAGCACTAAGCAAAACGCTAGCGTGAATGTCAATACATACTGAGAAGGGGATCCATTGGAAGCAACAAACAAAAGCAAGACACAAAGTAGATGACTCGGTTTTATTGAGTCTGTCCATGAGGGGTAATATAAAGCGAGACGTATTTCACGCCTCCTAGTACCGGCTTAAGTGGTATTCTAATTTAAATAAATACTGATAATGAGGTCCTTTGGAAGCAACAAACATAAAGAAGAGATAAAAGTTGCATACTCTGATTTATTGAGTCTGTTCATGAGAGGTAATGTGACGTGCAACACCTCTCACGCCTCCTAGCACCGGCTTAAGCGATATTCTTCTTTAAAGCCACAAAGATCGGGCTTGATGATCCCAAAGGACCAACAAGTAATAACACTACTGATTTGTAGTCGAGGCGACTTTTTACGGCCGTCACACAGCACTAAACAAACGCTAGTGTGAATGTCAATACACCTCGCACGCCTCCTAGCACCGGCTTAAGTCATATTCTACTTTAAAGCCACAAAGATCGGGCATTATGATCCCAATGGACCAGTGAGTAATAACACTACTGATGTGTAGTCGAGGCGACTTTGTACAGCGCCGCACAACACTAATTAAACGCTAGTGTGAATGTCAATACATACTGAAAAGGGGATAATACACTGGAAGCAACAAATACAAACAATAGAGAATGTAGATGACTCGGTTTTATTGCGTCTGTTCTTGAGAAGTAATATAAAATGCGGCATCTCTCACGACCCCCTGCATCGGCTTACGTTTTATAATACGCTGTACTTTATATGTAACATATATGACTGAAATCATACACACAAATACCGGAGATTGTTAAAAATTCTGATCTTTGGAGATCTCAGAGCTTTATAGGTTCTGAGTAGTGTATACTAGTAATCGATATGTTGTCTACTTTTTAATTTAATTATTTTGAATGTTTCTTGTGTTTGATACGCAGGTTTCAAAACCTCTGCTCCCAACACATTTCCATTTTGTTTATTTCGCCCATTGTTTTCGCGTTTAGGCTAAGCATTTTGTTAGAAACTGTGATCATTCGCCGCTGGCCATGGAATGGTATGGAAATACCTCATTGGGGGTTACATGTTCACCGTCATCTTCGGGATGGCTCATATTTACATACTATTTACATACTATTTTAAATATTAAGTTCTGCTCAACCGGGTAGAAGCAAGCATTGTTCACTATCGTTCTTTTTTTTTGCTCTTGTATAGCACATTTCAGGGACAATACAATGCGGTAAAAACGTGCAGCTTTGTAAGTTAGATTCCACCCTTATTTAAACATAAACACATGTAAGAATATTGAGGTAAACTTCAAATTGTATTACCTTTTGCTTTAAAGTCAAATAATACTGGATTAATAAATCCAGGTGCTATTTTTTAATACTTAATACCTACTTCAAGCTTGCCGCGTGTCCCTATATACCTTATTGAAAATTATTGCATGATGGTTGGAAAATCGACGCGTTACATTTGCAAACTATTTGCAATCATATATCCGGTTTGAAAATAATTGCCTTTTGCAAGAAAGCAAAATGCGGTGACATTTTTTGGAATACGGCTTATACAGTGATAAGTGTTTGCTATGCTCTGGATGTTGAAAACCTCGAAATAATCCATTTCATTTTATTCCTATACCACTGAACAAAATGCGCTTACTGTACTATGAAAACACTTTAAACGAAGTTGGTTTTGTATTGCTTCATGTTTCAATTAAGGGTGCATGTGTCAGAAATACTTTGTTATGAGTTCAATATATAAGACATGAATAAAACCAAAATAAAACTCCGCTTGTCAATACTGATGCTAGTTTTCATGATACAGTAACAGAATTATTTTGATTGGTGTAGGCTCAAATTGCATAGCTTTCATACTCTAACCGTACAGCCCCGTTTCTTGTTTTAATCAACAGCGGAGGAAATATAAAAGAGAGTGATTGCCATATTCAAAATTGTCTCATTTTAAGATAAATACGTGGCGCTGCCATGTTTGCGTGTCGAATAATTTTAATCAATTCTTGTATGTAATCAAGAAAAAAAAGCTCGCCTTCATTCAAGTGTCAACTTGACTATGGCATTCGCCGTGACGATTTCATTACGCAATCCGGAAATTAGATGAAAGCAAAAACGTTTATGTTATGAATGCCTTTTCATAAACGACAAATAGTTGTTAAGGTTTTTTATGATAATTATAAATATAATATTAATTAATCTAAACTTATGTTACCACAGGGGTTTTGGTTTTTATGCTAATGACCTACTTGGATCAGGCGATAGTTTAGGTATGAAATACTTGTATCTGAATTTCACATGTTTAATTAACGTAACATTATTCACACACACACACACACACACACACACACACACACAAACACACACAATTAAACTGCAAAAAGAAAATTAAAAATCGCATTAAATACACGATGGCTTAACACACACAAAACATCAAGGCATTGATTGGTTAGTCAGAAAATAGATACTGTGCTGGTATGGGACTCCTTTCGGCTAATACATGGATAGCTCCCAATCCGGAGATCACTGGTTCAAGCTTCATCGGCACCGCCACAGAGATAGTTCCATGTGTTCGGCAAGAGACGTATTCCCTTAGCCAATTCCATGGAAACTAAGTTGTTAATCCGTGAAACAAATCAAGTCAAGTTGATGACACACTCGCGCATTATCTTGTATTTTAGAGTACGTACGCTTTTGGATGCCTTTCTGCTGTTGTTGTTTTTTGTTTTGTTTTTGTTATTTTGAGGATTATGTAAAACTGATATAGAACTAAGCAAGCAAGTCCATAACATTGGGACTGCGTCTAAGTGTTCCATTGTTCAGACTATTTTATGACTACACGTAGCTACAAACCCGAACAGGAAATGTAACATTCACAGAACTTGTTCATCCAAAACAGCGTTCAAAACAAACACCAACTACATGTGTATGTGTGTGTGTATTTCTAAGGATTATAGTCCCTCCACCTACGTCAGTCGTCCTACCCGACGATTATAGGCACAATGTCTGGACTTTTATCTGTGTGTTGTTGTGTGATGTGATGATATGTCTACTTGAAGCAGCGAACTCTATGGTTTCTTTATAGTGCTGTCACACTGGAATACCACGCCATAGTAGACACGATACCCCCACCCACCCACCCAGTCATATTATTCTGACACTGGTCAATCAGTCGTAGCACTACCCATTATTTGCTAGTCTGGCAAGGGTTACAAGTGACTACTCCATTTTTAAAGTCTTTGGTATGACGCGGTCAGGGGACTCGAACCCGCGACCTCCCGATTGCAAAAGGATACCGCTGGGGTTTAAACTAGCTTGCAGGGTGCACCAAGCCTCATTCATGCCTATTTGCATCACATTTAAACCTGACAGTGTAAACTAGAACTGTCACTAAAGGCAGACAAATATATCCCCATCTGCCCCTTTGACCACCGCACTTTATTGCACCAATAACATTTTCCTTTAAGATCACATTCACTTGAAACTGAATTATCAGAAATATATAAAAACTATCCACAGGTCAATTAATGGGTAGTAAAATATTCTCATTGGCTAAAACAAAAATTATCAAATCAAAAAAATATTCACCAACATATTTACGTCATAGTAAATGACCATACCAAGTATTAAAACAATCCACCTAATCATGGATGAGAAGTTAGACACACAATCTATCCCTATATAATATATGCAAGAAAATTAAAGGGCCATAACTCATGTAAAAATGGTCAAATAAGAAATCATTTTCTCCACTAACATTTTCACATCATACTTCATCACATTGCCAAATTTTAAAACAATCCATCAAATAATGAATGAAAAGTTAGACTCACAAGATTTCCATTTATATATCATATGTAAGAAAGTCAAAGGGCCATAACTCAAGTAAAAATGATCAAAACAAAAATGGGTTTCTTCCCTAACATCTTCATATCATACTTAAACGGCATGTACAATTTTAAAACAATCCACCTGAAAATGTTTGAGAAGTTAAACACACAATAGTTTGGCCCTCTATATATAGATTAACAAATCAAAGGGCTATAACTCGTGTAAAATTGATCGAATCAAATATCTTTTTTTCTTCGCTGACATCTTCATGTCATGATTAATCAGCTTGACAAATGTTAGAACAATACACTAAATAATGAATGAGGAGTTAGACATACAATATTTCCCTATATAATACAGATAAGAAAATGAAAGGGCCATAACTCATGTAAAAAAGATCAAATCAAAAATCGTAACAATTTGGCCCCTACATAATATATACAGATTTAAAAAATGAAAGGGCCATAATTCGTGTAAAACTGATTGAACCAACTTCTTTTTTCGCTGACATCTTCATAATTATCATGATTAATCAGCATTTCAAATATAAAATCAATCCACTTTAAAATGAATGAGGAGTTAAGCACACACGATTTTGATGTGCAGATAGAATGGCGGACGGACGGATGCCGAATGGACAAGCTAAAAACCAGTATACCACCACCAACCACCTCAAGGATCTTACAAAGTTTGTAATTCGCGTCACCATAGAAGTTATGTTGTGATTACGATAATGTCATTATGTAAGTTGACATACCGAACTTTATGGTAACGGTAGCCCTGATGAAGTAGCTTTTTAGTTACACAGATTAAGTATATTAAGTCTTTGCTGTTTGTGATGCATTTAAAATGAAAGAGCTTAAGAACTATATAATGTAATTTACAAAGCCCAATGGAAATATGTTTTCCTGCATAACTTGGAAAAAGTCGGATTAACTTTCACCAAACTTGGTTACGTAATGCATCTTACTGCAAGAGTTCAAAGACACTGTTGGTGTTATGTGGGCAGAGTTCATTTAATGAACAGGGCTTCATGGCGAAGTAATCATCAGAATATAAATAGAAAAAGTACGGATTATATAGATGAAATAATCCCATTACACTTTGATACACGAATGTTTTCACAAATCATGGATGATAACGAAACTGCAGGTTTACATTGCGTTCTAACGCGCTTTTGGAGCGCTTGAGAGAAGAACTGTCAAAAACACCGGAAAACACCGTTAAAAACAGGTTAACCAATACTGAAATGTTGACTTTTGCGACGGCATATCAGTCGTTTAACGCTCGCAAATCGTGTTTAACGGCTCCTCTAACCCGTCGCCATTAAACAAAATTTGCGAGCGTTAAACGATTGATACACCGTCGCAAATTCAGAATTTAAGTACATTTAAGCCTATATTAATGCATTGCACATCTGTTGAACATGCTGTTAAATCATATCAATACAATATTATATTTAAAGTTTCTCCATCGTTTGATCTATTAAAAAACGATTCCAGAAATAAAAAAACAAACACCATCCGACGGTTAGATAAAATGGTTTTTAAAGGAAACAATAATTAATTTAATTGCCTTAATTAACGTCACAGCTCTTCCGCGTTTCTTTTCTGGAACTGTGACATACGGGAAATGTAAAAAGTTACCTGTATATCGATCCATTATAAAATCTTTAATAATCGCGGTATTAATGGAACGCACGTCGTTCACAAACGTTGACAAAGTGGCAAAAATGCATATTCCGCTGTCAAGTCTGCAATTAACGATTGATCCTGTTACATTCTGAAGGAAACGCTTTTGTTTTCTTCGTAATTATACGTGATTATTAAACACTATTGAACGGTGGAAACATTATTCATGATTATACTTAATGTGATCTCTGTGCAAGATGTATAATACTCAAAACGGAAATAAGCGGGAGCTTTGTCAAAAGTTAGCTGAAAATTAAGTTACTGAGAATTGGTTGCAACTTAAATTGTGGAGTGTGAAATAGTAAAATTTGACGCAAGTTTTAAGAATAATTCAGTTAAAAAAAATGACTTAAATATATTTTACAAATGGAGGATGGACTTTAAACGTTAATCTTAACGTGTCAGTCGTGTAATATATTTCAAAGGTTATGCACAGTAGTAAATACACGAACTTTTATTTAAACGGTGGAGACTTTTTCTTTTAAAAGGACAAATGCATTATGTGCTCTTTTCTTTTTTGTGCGCAAAATTAATACAGTAATGTTTTTATAGAAAATTGACAAACTATTCCCCGACTCACAAATCTGATAATTACTCTGTCTGGAAGTAAAGTGAACAAATGTTACAAAGAAATGCTACTCCTGAATCTGTTTTAGCTGCGGCGGCCATCTTTAACAGCGTTTATATATCTCAAACTTGGATAAAATGTGAAGCGTTAAAATTCACAAATTACACGTATCTTACAGAAAAGCGAAGCAAATGTAAAATAATAAATTCACAATAAATTCTTTGGAAAAAAATGGAACCCTACCCAGTCTTTTAAGAGAGTCGGTTTAAATGTAAACACTTGTTTTACCATAATATATAAAAAATTAAATTAAAATAAAAAGATGATAGTGATGTAGTGGAATAAAATTTTAAAGACTTGTCTATTCATCAAAATTACAGAATTCGGTTTGCAAAAGGTGGAATAAAAGTGATTACCAGTAAAATAACAAAATAAAGAAAAGGCAATACAATACAAACCCCCGTAATCACTTAAATCATTTTTCCTGACAAAACGTGTGTATGCAATTCGGTTAATAAACAGGTCTAAAACGATCGCCATTAAGGCCATGGCTACTTGTTTATTGGTCAGTTTGATCGCAGTTTATGTTTTTAATTATCTGTTTGCGTTGTCGTCTGCGGTAACGACCACATGCCGGGCGACAAGAAAAACTAGCATGGACGGCAAGGTAGCAGCCGATCGGTTACTATGGAAGTTCACAACCCGCGGGACAGCCACGTGTTTGGGCGAGTGTTCACGTGACGAACTCTGTGCCGGTATATTCTATAACAAATTCACAGGAAACTGCCAAGGTCATTCTATAAATTTTGGAGATGTGAACGACGCTACGGACGATTTGCATTCTCGCCATTTTGTGAAGGGTAATTTAGTTGCATTCTTGCTATACTATAATTGTATTCTTGCTATACTATAATAGCATTCTTGCTATACTATATATAATTCCATTATTGCTATAATATAATTGCATTCTTGCTATACTATATATAATTGCATTCTTGCTATAATATAATTGCATTCTTGCTATACTATATATAATTGCATTCTTGCTATATTATAATTGCATTCTTGCTATGCGGCTTGTTAAAGCAACATGTACATTTGCATGTTAAGTGATGCATGGCAAATATGAGTTATCTGTCAAACATTAACATTATATATATAGTTATCCTATTGATTTATATTATAAATTATTATATACGATATTAATGTTATACCGTTTCATCTCACACATTGTGTTCACCCCCGCCATGCAGCTTCCCTGTCTCCTCACATACACACAAGGGCTTCCATGGTCGAGGGGTTAACGGTGTTCTAAACCCTCTTGCCTCTCATCGAATCCCACTAGGAGCTCAACTCATAAGTGAGAAAGTGTCTTTGTTTGTTTGTATGGTGTTTTACGTTATTTTCAACACATGTAAGGTTACATATGACGGTCGATCTTTTTTGGAGACAGACCATCCACTTTTCCAGGGTAGAACCAGTACTGTACACCTCCCGCTATCCGTAAGAATCGACCCTTCCTCACAAGTCGAGCTCCCAGTGGCATTCGAACCCGCAGCGGTGAGAGGCTAAGGTTTACAACGCAACGTCGTTAAAGTGTCGATTTTTACGGATGCCTCGAGGTATACAGAACCTTTTTTTAACCAGGAATAAGTGGGTGGTCTGCCTCCACCACAAAAACATCGACCGTCATATATAGCCTAAAATGTGCTGAAAATGATGCTAAACACCAAACATACACACAAGCATACAAGGACGCGCGCACTCACACACAATTGTAGTTCATTGTAAGAACCATATACTTGTTATTATTCCTCATCATGTTAACATGTCGTCATCATCTGAGTGTTATACAGGATATGCTGTTTTTGTTGTTTTGATTTTAAACCTGCTGCATATAATTAAATAAACGGCAATACAATTTGTTTTGTTTTTTTCATTTTTTCTTCGTTTTTCTACCATAGGTTTAAAAATACTATTGGTGCAGTAAATGAACAATTAATACTATGCACAAGTAATTGGCTTTGAACTATTCTAATTAGTATTAATAATGAATTGCAATATAAAAGTTATGCATTTTGTTAACATTTAATTTTTACACGTACACCTGTCTAACCGATGTATTAAATGAAAGGGTATGTTGTTTTTCATCTGAACAAAAATGTTGCAATATGAAGTTAGTATTAGTAGAAGTAAGGTGAATATTTGATCTAAGTATAACTTTAATCTATTGAAATACAAATAATAATTATTTATTAAACGAGTGAATACGGGGGAAAAAAAAAACGTTTCAACATTCTCAAGTTTACCGAAAGCTTTTAAAAAGTGTTTTTAATATATCTATTTATACATTCAAGTTAATATATATATAGGTTTTATAGTTTATTAAATATACATGAGGAAAATGTTGACATTTTACGTGTATAAATATATCAATGATTATTTACTAATATCAACAGTTATATTGTAATGTTTGATATCAATATTGTTATCAAGGAGAGGAACTCTAAATAAGAACTGCTTTCTTAAACACCTTTCCAATCCTAAATTTTACCCTGCTATTGACATAATTAACGTATTGCTAACATTTTCAAATACAATTGTTTAAACCAATCATGGATATATTTTATATACATGTATATTTTTTGAACACATCAACGAACGGTTGACCTCATGATTTCAGTTTTTAATATCAGTTATATACTGAACAAAAAAACGTTTAGCACGAATTTTTAGGAACATATATTGAACATATGAACATGGCTATAATTGTCTGAAGCTTTTAGAAATGCTAGGTAAAGTAGTGATTTTCAAAAAAATAAAAGTTATTTTATAATTTTCTAAGTGAAGTATCAGAATTACCTCCCATATATTAAAGATAACCTATTTCGTTATACAAACATATTGCTTTGAACACATTTAATGTTTGGCATTGACCAGAATATTGTTTAAAAACCGCTGAAATGAATTCACAGAACATTGTTACTCTCAAACAAAATCGTTTCAAATCCCTTTTCATTGAAATGAGACAGATTTTCGAGAACCTATAAAAGTATGTTTCCGACATATTTGCCTTATGCTTATCACCGACTTACACATGACTTTGTATCGTTATTAATTGTCATATCTATGTATTGTTATCATTGACTCTGAACATACACGGCTTTGTATCTCGTCTATGCATTTTATGTGCTAAATTTATTTTGCACAGTATATATTTACGATCGAGAGTTCAAAAAGTAATTCGTGGGCTCAACGATATGAATAATATCAATTGTTGAGCTCAATATTAATTCAACTTCAAATGCAATTTACAAATATAAATATTTTATTCTCATACTTATGCTTGAACAAATGAGGTAATATAAAAATTGTATTGTACACAGTTCTAACATATTCGATTGTTTACAATATATTATGCAACTTAAACGGACACCTGTCAATCTTGCTATGTTTAGGCTCGCGGTGTCCCTTTAGTTTTCCTACAAAACTTTATTATTAAATATTATTTAATAGTGCAAAGTAGCTTGTTTTTGCATATTTCTTATAGTTGATTATGTTGCACTAACAATAAATGTTAACCTATGGTAAAAAATTGAAGACAAATTGAAAAGGTAGCCACTTACCCACAAGGTAACCCTTTCCGCACAAAATGTAACCCCAAACATACCCAAAAGGTAACCCGGCCTATCCCAAAGGTAGCTCGATTTTAAAATTTAATAGGTATATTATCGACACTTGCTGTCGATTTGTTATAAAATAAGCCCCCTATATTTCTTTATTTTCATCTTTTCGGTGTATGTCTAGGCCACTGCATGTGCGTCCGTCCGTTTGACTGTATGACTGCCGATGCGTTGCGTTCATTTTTGAGACTGTCCAACAATTGAATTGAATGTTGTTTAACGGCTCATCAACACAGTATAGGTTATTTAGAGCCGCCCCAGAGAGAGGGGAAGGATACATAGGAATCCGGGAACCTGCCCTACTCTTATTATCGAATAGATTTCTATGGTTCTTTAACGTGCTCGTAGGATAGACCGATACACGGGACCGCCCGCTTTACGTCCCCATCCGACGGACGGGGCTAAGGAAAAGTGTCTTGCCCAAAACTGTCCAACAAAGAATGTGCCTCAGTATCTTTCGTTACATCTGTTTGTGCGCATTTTGTTTTCTATTCACTTATTACTTATCAATATTTCTTTCTTTTTCTTTACTTTTAATATTGTAATGTAGCCACAACCTCGCAATTACTTATTTCAATGTGTGTGGTACTTACCCGTTTTCATTTTACCATTTTAACCATAAGCGTTTTGCTGAAAGCTTTGGAGTTAGAAAGATCGGGTTCACTACGGATATGAAAAAGACATAATACGATTTATATTGGTGACATAAGCACATTATCCAAATTGGGAAGATTTCCCAGTATTACTTCGGGAGAAACAACAATAAAATAGCTTGCATGTATATATGTATGTTCGAAATATTCCAACTTAGACCGATGCAGCCTTGAACATTGCAAAGGATTGTAGTGAAAGCTGCTTACTTGTACATTTATCTATACAAATGTGTTGTTTTTAGATGAAAAACCTGCATTCTCAAATTAATCCTCAACCACTAAAAAAATTATGTTTTCACTCAACACGAGTCTGCTTGTGTCGAAACTGGCCACATCCGCTATACAAATACCACTTTAAACAAAATAAATTACTTTGCAATTAGTAGTTTACGAAAGTTAATAGCAATGACAATATGAACAACTCTCGCTGAAAAAATAGTTGTAGCTAAAGCAGACAGTTCCCTGAGTTAGATCTTTCTTTTCGGGAGGAAGATAGAAAAAATATGAAATTTTAGATGATAGAAATATGCTTTGAAGAAAATATATTTTCTGGTTTCCTCATTTTATAAACCAGTCCACGGTTGTCCACGCGGCCACAGGTGATTGCGTGTTAAGGATATTCCAAAACAGCGTTATTCTCTAATTAATTTCATACCGTTTATCATATCCGAATGCAATTTATTTATATATACGTTTAGTATATTTTACTTTAAAGCCACACAGGTTGGGCTTGATGATCCCAAAGGACCGGTAAGTAATAATACGCCTGGTTTGTAGTCGGGTCGAAGTTTACAGCACTAAACAATCGCTAGTGTGAATGTCAATAAATACTGAAAATGGGATCTCTTGCAAGCAACAAATACAACAAGAGAGAAAAGTAGCAGCCTCGGTTTCACTGAGTCTGTTCATGAGAGGTAGTGTAAGGTGCAACATCTCTCACACCCTTGCACCGGCTTAAGCATTATTCCACTTTTAAATCTATTGAGCTTCATGATCCCTATGGACCAGTGAGTAATTACACTACCGGTCTGTAGTTAAAAGACAGAATACAAAATATATCCTACGCAAACAAAATATGACCTACATTATAAAACAAATATTTACACAGACAGACAGACGGACGGACGGACGGGCGGGAAGGCGGGCGGGCGGGCTGGTAAACGGATGAACGGACATACAAACAACACACGACAATGCACACCATGATGAAGAAATATCAGGCATTTACCAAATAGTAAATCGACAAGAGGCTACATTTTGAACAGCAATTGCCAATAATTATAGTTGTTAACATTTTAAATATGATTGGGCCAGGTTACCTTTTGGGTAGGTCGGGGTTACATTTTGGGTAGGTCGAAGGTTACATTTTGTGCAGAAAGGGCTTTTTGGGTAAGATGCTACCTTTTGGGTTCCTAAAGTTCTTCAAATAAGTGTATATTGAATTGGCGTTCCATAAATCTATCAGTATTTGACGTAATGAAGAAAATGCTATGCAAAATGATTGTTTCAGTGAAAATGATTGAAATTGATCTGTTTCACAAATTATATCGATTTGGTAACCTTGTCGTTCCTATTCATATGGATCCAAACTAACTATGGAGATTAACATTGGGTGCGTTCAGGGTTCTCACATCGGTTACCATCGGTCATCGTCGTTAGCCGTTGGTTCGCCGATAGGTAGAACGTTGCTAACCAATCTTCCCGCGACTCTACACCTGAGGTAGTATCGGTCGGACCAAATGTTACCATCGGTGGCCATCACCTCTTCCGTTGAAGGTTACAAGGCTAAGGCTAACAGGGGCGTAGCCAGGCATAGGGCCCCTACATAGAAAATCGAATGTGAAAAAATAAAAGTGCTTATTTTTTAAAATCAGCAATAAAAATTGAAGCGGGGTAGTGGGTGAGGCACTATTTTTAAAAACACATTTAATGAATGGAGGCGAAAGCATCCAAAATCTCGCTCAAATGAAGCCACAAACCTCCGAAATTGCACTCAAATTTCAAAATTTACGCTGGGGAGGCCCCCACCAGCTAGAGGGTTACACCCCCTCCCGCACCCTCCTTCAGGGCGTATTCTCCAAAAGGCTCTGGCTACGCCCCTGGCTAAAGGTAACAACTTGTTTCAACATCTACAGTTTCAATGAATTTTGAGTAAACGGGTTCTTTTTAGCTGCTGTTGCACCTGTGGCGTAAGCGCTGTTACTTTTAGCGGTACAGGTAATTGTTACTTTTAGCGGAGGTTGTTACCTTTAACGTTGAAATTGTTACCTTTAGCGGCGGTTGTCACCTTTAGCGGAATTGTTACCTTTAGCGGCGGTTGTCACCTTTAGCGGAATCGTTACCTTCAGCGTTGTTACAGCCATACTTGACTCAGTATATTAAACATGTTAAGGTTGCCTTACCTTCTACGTTTCAGGAGATCAATATATCGGCGACGAATGTACTAGTGACACGGACTGTTCGACGCTGAACGCCGAGTGTCGCCTGAACAAATGCCTATGTGAACCTGGGTATAGCTTCGCACCGAGAGATCGTACTTGTCTAGCAGGTCAGTCGTTGTATTTGAGCTTGTCCATGTTGTCTAGCAGGTCAGTCGTTGTATTTGTGTTTGTCCATGTTGTCTGGCAGGTCAGTCGTTGTATTTGTGTTTGTTCATGTTGTCTAGCAGGTCAGTCGTTGTATTTGTGATTGTCCATGTTGTCTAACAGGTCAGTCGTTGTAGTTGTGTTTGTCCATGTTGTCTGGCAGGTCAGTCGTTGTATTTGTGTTTGTCCGTGTTGTCTAGCAGATCAGTCTTTGTATGTGTGCTCGTCCGTGTTGGCTAGCAGGTCAGTCGTTGTATTTGTGCTTGTCGATGTTGTCTGGCAGGTCAGTCGCTGTAGTTGTGCTTGTCCATGTTGTCTAGTGTATCGGTCTTTGTATTTGTGCTCGTCCGTGTTGTCTAGCAGGTCAGTCTTTGTATTTGTGTTTGTCCATGTTGTCTAGCAGGTCAGTCGTTGTATTTGTGTTTGTCCATGTTGTCTAGCAGGTCAGTCGTTGTATTTGTGATTGTCCATGTTGTCTGGCAGGTCAGTCGTTGTATTTGCGTTTGTCCATGTTGTCGAGCAGGCCAGTCGTTGTAGTTGTGCTTGTCCATGTTGTCTAGCAGGTCAATCGTTGTATTTGTGTTTGTCCATGTTGTCTAGCAGGTCAGTCGTTGTATTTGTGTTTGTCCATGTTGTTTAGCAGGTCAGTCGTTGTATTTGTGATTGTCCATGTTGTTTAGCAGGTCAGTCGTTGTATTTGTGTTTGTCCATGTTGTATAGCAGATCAGTCGTTGTATTTGTGATTGTCCATGTTGTCTGGCATATCAGTCGATGTATTTGTGTTTGTCCATGTTGTCGAGCAGGCCAGTCGTTGTATTTACGTTTGTCCATGTTGTCGAGCAGGTCAATCGTTGTATTTGTGCTTGTCCATGTTGTTTAGCAGGTCAGTCGTTGTATTTGTGAGTGTCCATGTTGTTTAGCAGGTCAGTCGTTGTATTTGTGCTTGTCCATGTTGTTTAGCAGGTCAGTCGTTGTATTTGTGATTGTCCATGTTGTTTAGCAGGTCAGTCGTTGTATTTGTGTTTGTCCATGTTGTCTAGCAGATCAGTCGTTGTATTTGTGATTGTCCATGTTGTCTGGCATATCAGTCGTTGTATTTGTGTTTGTCCATGTTGTCGAGCAGGCCCGTCGTTGTAGTTGTGCTCGTCCGTGTTGTCGAGGAGCAGGTCAGTCTTTGTATTTGTGATTGTTCATGTTGTCTAGCAGGTCAGTCGTTGTATTTGTGATTGTCCATGTTGTCTAGCAGGTCAATCGTTGTATTTGTGATTGTCCATGCTGTTTAGCAGGTCAGTCGTTGTATTTGTGCTCGTCCGTGTTGTGGAGCAGGTCAGTCTTTGTATTTGTGATTGTTCATGTTGTCTAGCAGGTCAGTCGTTGTATTTGTGATTGTCCATTTTGTCTAGCAGGTCAGTCTTTGTATTTGTGCTTGTCCATGTTGTCTAGTATGTCAGTCGTTGTATTTGTGATTTTTCATGTTGTCTCGCAGGTCAGTCTTTGTATTTGTGCTTGTCCATGTTATCTGGCAGGTCAGTCGTTGTATTTGTGTATGTCCATGTTGTCTAGCAGGTCAGTCGTTGTATTTGTGCTTGTCCATGTCGTTTAGCAGGTCAGTCATTGTATGTGTGTTTGTCCATGTTGTCTAATAGGTCAGTCGTTGTATTTGTGCTCGTCCGTGTTGTGGAGCAGGTCAGTCTTTGTATTTGTGATTGTTCATGTTGTCTAGCAGGTCAGTCGTTGTATTTGTGTTTGTCCATGTTGTCTAGCAGGTCAGTCGTTGTATTTGTGATTCTCCATGTTGTCTGGCAGGTCAGTCGTTGTATTTGCGTTTGTCCATGTTGTCGAGCAGGCCAGTCGTTGTAGTTGTGCTTGTCCATGTTGTCTAGCAGGTCAATCGTTGTATTTGTGTTTGTCCATGTTGTCTAGCAGGTCAGTCGTTGAATTTGTGTTTGTCCATGTTGTTTAGCAGGTCAGTCGTTGTATTTGTGATTGTCCATGTTGTTTAGCAGGTCAGTCGTTGTATTTGTGCTTGTCCATGTTGTATAGCAGATCAGTCGTTGTATTTGTGATTGTCCATGTTGTCTGGCATATCAGTCGATGTATTTGTGTTTGTCCATGTTGTCGAGCAGGCCAGTCGTTGTATTTACGTTTGTCCATGTTGTCGAGCAGGTCAATCGTTGTATTTGTGCTTGTCCATGTTGTTTAGCAGGTCAGTCGTTGTATTTGTGAGTGTCCATGTTGTTTAGCAGGTCAGTCGTTGTATTTGTGCTTGTCCATGTTGTTTAGCAGGTCAGTCGTTGTATTTGTGATTGTCCATGATGTTTAGCAGGTCAGTCGTTGTATTTGTGTTTGTCCATGTTGTCTAGCAGATCAGTCGTTGTATTTGTGATTGTCCATGTTGTCTGGCATATCAGTCGTTGTATTTGTGTTTGTCCATGTTGTCGAGCAGGCCAGTCGTTGTAGTTGTGCTCGTCCGTGTTGTCGAGGAGCAGGTCAGTCTTTGTATTTGTGATTGTTCATGTTGTCTAGCAGGTCAGTCGTTGTATTTGTGATTGTCCATGTTGTCTAGCAGGTCAATCGTTGTATTTGTGATTGTCCATGTTGTTTAGCAGGTCAGTCGTTGTATTTGTGCTCGTCCGTGTTGTGGAGCAGGTCAGTCTTTGTATTTGTGATTGTTCATGTTGTCTAGCAGGTCAGTCGTTGTATTTGTGATTGTCCATTTTGTCTAGCAGGTCAGTCTTTGTATTTGTGCTTGTCCATGTTGTCTAGTATGTCAGTCGTTGTATTTGTGATTTTTCATGTTGTCTCGCAGGTCAGTCTTTGTATTTGTGCTTGTCCATGTTATCTGGCAGGTCAGTCGTTGTATTTGTGTATGTCCATGTTGTCTAGCAGGTCAGTCGTTGTATTTGTGCTTGTCCATGTCGTTTAGCAGGTCAGTCATTGTATGTGTGTTTGTCCATGTTGTCTAATAGGTCAGTCGTTGTATTTGTGCTCGTCCGTGTTGTGGAGCAGGTCAGTCTTTGTATTTGTGATTGTTCATGTTGTCTAGCAGGTCAGTCGTTGTATTTGTGCTCGTCCGTGTTGTCGAGCAGGTCAGTCTTTGTATTTGTGATTGTCCATGTTGTCTGGCAGGTCAGTCGTTGTATTTGTGTTTGTCCATGTTGTCTAGCAGGTCAGTCGTTCTATTTGTGCTCGTCCTTGTTGTCGATCAGGTCAGTCTTTGTATTTGTGATTGCCCATGTTGTCTGGCAGGTCAGTCGTTGTATTTGTGTTTGTCCGTGTTGTCTAGCAGGTCAGTCGTTGTATGTGTGCTCGTCCATGTTGTCTGGCAAGTCAGTCGTTGTTTTTGTGCTTGTCCATGTTGTCTAGCAGGTCAGGTGTTCTATTTGTGCTTGTCCACGTTGTCTGGCAGGTCAGTCGTTGTATTTGTGATTGTCCATGTTGTCTGGCAAGTCAGTCGGTGTATTTGTGCTTGTCCATGTTGTCTAGCAGGTCAGTCGTTGTATGTGTGCTTGTCTATGTTGTCTGGCAGGTCATTCGTTGTATTTGTGATTGTCCATGTTGTCTACAGGTCAGTCGTTGTATTTGTGATTGTCCATGTTGTCTGGCAGGTCATTCGTTGTATTTGTGCTTGTCCATGTTGTCTGGCATGTCAGTCGTTGTATTTGCGTTTGTCCATGTTGTCTAACGTGTCAGTCGTTGTATTTGTGATTGTCCATGTTGTCTATCAGGTCAGTCGTTGTATTTGTGATTGTTCATGTTGTCTAGTGTTTCATTCGTTGTATTTGTGTTTGTCCATGTTGTCTAGCAGGTCAGTCGTTGTATTTGTGCTCGTCCGTGTTGTCGAGGAGCAGGTCAGTCTTTGTATTTGTTATTGTTCATGTTGTCTAGCAGGTCAGTCGCTGTATTTGTGTTATCCATGTTGTCTAGCAGGTCAGTCGTTGTTTTTGTGTTTGTCCATGTTGTCTAACGTGTCAGTCGTTGTATTTGTGCTCTTCCGTGTTGTCGAGGAGCAGGTCAGTCTTTGTATTTGTGATTGTCCATGTTGTCTAGCAGGTCAGTCGTTGTATTTGTGTTTGTCCATGTTGTCTAGCGGGTCAGTCGTTGTATTTGTGCTTGTACATGTTGTCTGGCAGATCAGTCGTTGTATTTGTGTTTGTCCATGTTGTCCAACGTGTCAGTCGTTGTATTTGTGATTGTCCATGTTGTCTAGCAGGTCAGTCGTTGTATTTGTGCTTGTCCATGTTGTCTAGCAGGTCAGTCGTTGTATTTGTGATTGTCCATGTTGTCTAGTTATTCAGGCTTTGTATTTGTGCTCGTCCGTATTGTCGAGCAGGTCAGTCTTTGTATAAGTGCTTGTCCATGTTGTCTAAAGTGTCTGTCGTTGTATTTGTGCTTGTCCATGTTGTCTAGCAGGTCAGTCGTTGTAGTTGTGCTTGTCCATGTTGTCTAGCAGGTCAGTCGTGGTATTTGCGATTGTCCGTGTTGTCGAGCAGGTCAATCGTTGTATTTGTGCTTGTCCGTGTTGTGGAGCAGGTCAGTCGTTGTATTTGCGATTGTCCGTGTTGTGGAGCAGGTCAGTCGTTGTCTAGCAGGTCATTCGCTGTATTTGTGATTCTTCATGTTGTCTAGCGCGTCATTCGCTGTATTTGTGCTAGTCCGTGTTGTCGAGCAGGTCAGTCTTTGTATTTGTGATTGTTCATGTTGTCTAGTGTGTCACTCTTTGTATTTGTTCTCGTCCGTGTTGTCTAGTATGTCAGTCGTTGTATTCGTGTTTGTCCATGTTATCTTGCAGGTCAGTCGCTGCATTTGTGATTCTTCATGTTGTCTAGCGCGTCAGTCTTTGTATTTGTGCTCGTCCGTGTTGTCGAGCAAGTCAGTCGTTGTATTTGTGCTTGTCCATGTTGTCTAGCAGGTCATTCGCTGTATTTGTGATTCTTCATGTTGTCTAGCGCGTCAGTCTTTGATTTTGTGCTCGTCCGTGTTGTCGAGTAGGTCAGTCTTTGTATTTGTGATTCTTCATGTTGTCTAGTGTGTCAGTCAGTCTTTGTATTTGTGCTCGTCCGTATTGTCTAGTAGGTCAGTCGTTGTATTTGTGTTTGTCCATGTTGTCTATCAGGTCAGTCGCTGTATTTGTGATTCTTCATGTTGTCTAGCGCGTCAGTCTTTGTATTTGTGCTCGTCCGTGTTGTCGAGCAGGTCAGTCGTTGTATTTGTGCTTGTCCATGTTGTCTAGCAGGTCAGTCGCTGTAATTGTGATTCTTCATGTTGTCTAGTAGTGTGTCAGTCGTTGTAGTTGTGTTTGTCCATGTTGTCTAGCAGGTCTGTCGTTGTATTTGTGATTGTCCATGTTGTCTAGCAGGTCAGTCGTTGTATTTGTGATTGTTCATATTGTCTAGTGTTTCAGTCGTTCTATTTGTGTTTGTCCATGTTGTCTTGTAGGTCAGTCGTTGTATTTGTGCTTGTCGATGTTGTCTAGCAGGTCAGTCGTTGTATTTGTGTTTGTCCATGTTGTCTAGTAGGTCAGTCGTTGTATTTGTGCTTGTCGATGTTGTCTAGCAGGTCAGTCTTTGTATTTGTGCTTGTCCATGTTGTCTTGCAGGTCAGTCGTTGTATTTGTGCTTGTCCAAGTTGTCTAGCAGGTCAGTCGTTGTATTTGTGATTGACGATTTTGTCTAGCAGGTCAGTCGTTGTATTTGTGCTTGTCCATGTTGTCTAGCAGGTCAGTCGCTGTATTTGTGATTGTTCATGTTGTCTAGCAGGTCAGTCGCTGTATTTGTGATTGTGCTTGTCCATGTTGTCTAGCAGTTCAGTCGTTGTATTTGTGTTTGTCCATGTTGTCTAGCAGGTCAGTCGTTGTATTCCCAATGAAACTTTATTCTTGTCTAGGACGTACATGTTTAATAAGGTTATACTAGCTTTTTTGTTTACGTTGCGGGGATATGGTCATGTATATTTAGCCTAGATACAGTTATACACATTTGCTTAACTATCCATATATCAAATTCAGCTTCAGTAATTATTGACTATATATGTACAGATTCTTACGTCACTGGTATGTATTATTAATTAACTTTACTTTAATTTAGCCGTGTTTCACTAGGAACTCTACACACAATACGACTCAAACTCGGCCATTATGAACCGGAAGTCGGCCAATATGAAAAAAACAAGGCCAATATGAAGAAACTCACCAATACGAGATTTAAGTGACGTCATTTACGACGTTAAAGTAACGTCATTCGCGCTCGCTTTTTGACATATAAATGAAACTAACGCTACTATAAATAAACGCAGATTTTGTCAAAATAATTTGATTAAAAAAAAATTATACTGTAGTGGCTGTTAATTAATAAAATTGTCATCAATTAAGTGGTTTCATATTGTCCTAGTTATTGATAACATCATATTACAATTGTACGTCGTCCGTCTCCGTCGTCCGTCTCCGTCGTCGTCGTCCGTCACACTTTACCCTGGTCCATCTCCGTCGTCGTCGTCCATCACACTTTAACCTGCAACCTAATATTGGTGAAAAGTATTTGACCTATGTTCATGAAACATTGGTGACCTATGTTCATGAAACATGGGTTACATCACACCCATCTTCATCTTAAACACACTATCTCGCCAAATAACGGCACTATTACGTGACAAAACCGTTTAACAAAACTCAATCCAGTTGTTCAGGTCATATAATAATCCGATTAAAAGTATAGGTTTATTCGTGGGTTCTTAAAATACCCAGGACTGAATATTTGTAAAATGAATTATGAGTTGATAACTCTTAATTCGACGCTCCAGTGTTGGGCTTTAGCCGGGTTGGTTAAAGCCGTTTATCATGCAGATATGCACTTTTCTGCCCAATAAATACCTATTAAATTTTGCTTTAATTAGGCACTGGCCAATGAACCAAATCAATGCGGAATCCCTCGGAGTTTATTGTAAGTAACGTTATCTGACGTCATGCTCGTAGCTTTGCCTGACGTCATAAAACAAACAAAAAACAACATGGCGACGTCCTCGATAAGCGTACCATTCTGAGAAATAGGTAAAAATAGTAATTCATACAGAACATATGGATAATCTACATGATAAATAGAATATTATGTCAGTGCCTTTTACTATCAAGTTTATTAGGCTCGGCACGAAAACGAAGAATGGCGAGGCTCTTCGTTTCCTAAGCCTCGCCTAATAAACTTGATAATAAAAGCACTGACATAATATTCTCTATTTATATTGTGTCATAAAGTTTGCATTCTCAAATTATGTAAGTTATATAATATACCTCGTTGTCAGTAGGTGTAGAAACAGTGAACTTATGTTTACATAATTTGGCTGTTGTGGGATAGCTACTTTAACTCAAGGAATGTTATTAAACATAATGCCATCATTGTTTTTTTCTGTGGGTCGTTGTAGAAATAACCTGCAGACTAGACCGCAACCAATGTCCAGTTGGCAGGAAATATACCGACAACGATGATACGGGTTGGGTTATTAGACCGGCTCTTTTTAGAACATATCTAAATATCAGAATAGAAACTACTTCATGGGGAATTTGACATGAGATATGATTTCTAAAAATGAGAGTTGTACAATCTATTTGAGCTTTACTGATATAAGGTCATGTGAGCTGTTGCGATAGTATTTCATCCGTCGTCTGTAACCACACCTCCTCCGGGTTTTAGAGGATTATAATTAATCGTAACCATGCACAGTGTATCATGGGTTGTGCCCTTTCATTTAATTGTTCATGCCGCCTGTCGACCATAATGGATGCCGTTACTAAAAATAGAAAAAGCTAAATGACATTCTGAAGTCCTGTAATTGGATCCTTTCGATGACTTCTATCAAGTATCTGATTTTGTTATGCGTTTATTACAGTTGAGTACCGCTGTGACGCGAACTCGGAGTTCTATAGGAAAAGACATGTAAAACCGGCATCACCTTTGATACCAATCAACGAGTGTTAACAGAACTTGACCATGCTGTTATTTGAGTGTTTTTCGTTATCGACCGTTTTCCAAGATGGCTGCCGTTACTATAAATATACCTAAAGAAAATTGCAAACGACATATCTCCCAAAAACGCCCATCCTGTTATAGTTTGTAAGTGCATGTTCATTAGGTTGACCTCTACTAAGTATGTGCTTTTGGTTGGCTTCCATTAATCAAATAATACCGATGTGCTATGATCGATGTGCTATATAATTGCAGATTGTTCAGTGTACGGCCCCGAGTATCTGGAGGTCCGGGATCATTACATAAGTAAGACCAACATAGAGACTTTTCCGGATGTGTCGTTGTCAGAATGCAAATCGCTGTGTAGCAATCGCACGAGCTTTACGTGTAAAACTCTGGAGTACGGTCGGTCGACCAAGACGTGTTTCCTTCAAAATGCGACCATGCTACAATGGCAGGATCGCTGGTTCGCTGACACTATCCAGGAGTATAACATCTCGTATTATCAGCGAGATTGTGACTAAATGATTTCGGAACAGCTTTGCGTTGTTCGTTTAAAGTGACATTCTGTTATGTTTTTCTGGTGGATGACTTACGTGGATTATCTCTAAAAGGAAACAAACAAACAATTATGAATGTATTTAAAACAGCATATGTTCTATAGTATCTCCGGGGGAGTATGCGAAAATTTAATAAACATGTTAGAATAAACAAAAGGCCATGCAATTATGCAGAGAAAAGGCAAACATAAATGACTTTGCTCCAACGTGAGGCTTCTATAGTGCTTGAATAAAGTGTAACACAGCAAATAATTATTACAAGGACATTTATATTGCCGCATATTTTTAAGCAGGGTCACACTGCAATCTTGATTTTTTAAAAACTGACGAGGTCCCGTTAGTTTTTTAGCTCTACTGGCCAGCAGAGCTTATGGGATGCCGAGTTGTCCGTCTTCCGTCCGTCGTCCGTCGTCTGTTGTTAACTTTTGTCTCGTTAAGACGATAGGGCCTTCATTTGTCATCCGATCTTTTCCAAACTTTAACAGGTTGTTAATATCAATGAAAGCTCGGAAGAGTTCGAAAACCAGCCAGATCGGACAAGTAACAGCTGAGTTATGGCCCTTGATTTAGTTAAACATGCTATATTGCTAAATTTTGTCTCGTTAAGACGATAGGGCCTTCAATTTTCACCCTATCTTTACCAAACTTTACCACATTGTTAATATCAATGAAAGCTCGGACACGTTCGAAAACCAGCCATATCGGACTAGTAACAGCGGAGTTATGGCCCTTGATTTAGTTAAAAATGCTATATTTTGCCTCGTTAAGAGCTTCATTGTTCATCCGATCTTTACCAAACTTTATCAGATTGTTAATATCAATGAAATCTCGGACAAGTTCGAAAACCATTCTTATTGGACCAGTAACATCGGAGTTATGGCCCTTGATTTAGTTCAAAATGATATATTTTGCATCGTTAAGACGATAGGGCCTTCATTTTTCATCCGATCTTTACCAAACTGTATCAGATTTAATATCTATGAAAGCTTGGTCAAGTTCAAAAACCAGCCAGATAGGACCAGTAACAGCGCAGTTATGGCCATTGATTTTGTTAAAAATGCTATAATTTGCCTCGTCATACGATAGGGCCTTCATTTTGCATCTGATCTTTGCCAATCTTTACCAGATTGTATGACTTTCTTTTTATATTATTATTAGTTTTATTTTATTTTAAATATATATTTTTTTTTTAATATTATTTTTTTAAATTTTTTAATTTTTTTTAATTTAATTTTTTTTTTAATTTTGATTTTAATTTTTTTTTAATTTTAATTTTTTTTTTTTTAATTATTATTATTATTTTTTTTTTTTTTTTTTTTTTTTTTTTACCATGATTATTTTCCATTCTTTTTTTCTTTTTCTTTTTTAGCTCTATGCTGGACCAGTCGGACCAGTAACAGAGGAGTTTTGGCTCTTGATTTAGTTAAAAATGCTATATTTTGCCTCGTTAATACGGTATGGCCTTCATTTTTCATCTGATCTTTACCAAGCTTTACCAGATTCTTTAGTTATGGCCCTTGATTTAGTTTAAAAGCTGTTTTTTGCCCGAAACTTTCAAAAAAACGTAAATGGCAGTCACTCGCTTCATTGATGTTATAAGAGCCATGTTAGCCAGTAGAGCGTTCACAGGCACTCTTGGGCCTCTTGTTTTTCCATAAAATACCTGTGTGCATATCATTGTTAATAATTATTTAAATATATCTAAGCAAACTGTTTTTGCAAATTATTAACTGTTATTTATAATCACCAATAATATACTTTGCCTATGGTGAAATATGACCGTCGTCAGGCGAGATTATGAGATGACGCGTTGACCGTCGTCAGGCGAGATTATGAGATGACGCTTTGGCCATCGTCAGGCGAGATTATGAGATAGCGCCTTGACCATCATCGCTGTCACCCGTCTTCCGTTAGCTAATTCTTGTTCAGGTAAAACATTTAGCAAACAGTTCCGGATTGCCACCAAATTTGAATATTGTTTGTTTCAATAAGATTTCGGAAGAGATTGACAATGAGCCAAATCAACCCATGCATTATGGAGTTACTGCTCCTGATTATGTAAAATAAGGCAAATTCAGTTTGTTTTCACGATAACCTCAGTTAACAGCTTCTGACGTTCATCAATTTTGATTTGACGGTTTGTATCAATAAGATCTTGGACAACCGTGACAAGGTCTTCTGTTTAACGTCATGGCCAGGGTCAGTGTGATGCATTTTATTGGCGTCCATTAATACTATTTGACGGCTTAATAATATGATGAATACTGGCTTCCTATGATATCAAGGGTTCTATGGTATCACGGTAGTGTCCAATATATATATGTATTTTGGGAGTTCTGGCTCAACTTTAGTTTGATCCAAATCGGCTAAAAATACATATATAAAAATCACCATGAAATGGTGATTTGCCTAATTTATTAAAACTTTTTAAACCCTTAAACTACTAAAGATTTTAAGTTTGAATTATATAATTTGACACATTTTTACTATCTAGATTTTTTATCCTAGAAAATCAAATTTCTATATGTCTCAGCCTATTACACTCAACAATGTATGGCTTTGCTACATCCCAATATCGGTGTTTTAATCTAAGTGAGTACCACAACCAACACAAATTTGATATTTTGCGCTTGTACCTTTTCCACATTTTAGAAACGGCAAAACTTTACTTTTTTTTAATCTGTACTTATGCAAACTGCAATAGTTTGAATCTTTTGTTGGTTTATTTTTACAAGGTTCGTGACATCCAACCTTGAGAAATTTACAAATGTTTTTAGCGATTTCTATTTTCTTGATTTCCATTTTCTCTTTTTGGTTATAATAAATAAAAAATTTATATTAAGAAAAAATATTTTCTAATATATAACAAAAATAAGTTCTGAAGACGTACAATACATCATACAATTGCACAGAGACGGAATTATTAATAATGACCAGCTTAGAAAAATGGTTGATGCTCTTAAAGAGCCCATAAAAGAGACTATAAAAGAAGTTTCAAAGGAAACTCAAAATGAAGTTTTAAATTCTAGATCACAAGCATTTGAAAATCAACAAAAGAGACGTAGAAATAAAAAACGACGTAAAAAAGAAAAACTAAAATATGAGAAATTGAAAGAAAATGTTATAAATGAACTTAAACAAGTTTTTAAAGATAAAAAATCTACTTCAGAATTAAAACAGGTTGACAAACCAATATGTGGTTATTTCAAAGCATACAAAATGTCTGTCGAGAAATATAAAGACCCTCAAAAAATATTTCATGATAACAAATCCATTATTACAAAACAAATTATCAAAGAGCTAAAAGAGACGAATGGATTAACATTTCATTTAGGTCATACAGTAAATTTATTTAAAGACGAAGGTGCCACAAAAAATATACTACTGCAGTGTTACATAGTGAACACAATGCAATTTTAAACTCTGAAAAGATAAGTGAGTTTTACGACGAGTCATCTTTAGCTATACTAGAAAGCTTAAAAAGATTTACAAACACTGCATCAGGGTTAGAAATTGATCACTGTATAAAGCTTTACTTAAATATAGCAAAATATGAGCCATTAAAAGGTTCTTCATATATTCCTCTTCCCAAAGCGTTAGCCAACAAAAAAGCAATAATCAATGTGAAGAATAATGATAATAAATGTTTGAAATATGCTATAAAGTCTGCTCTTAATACTGTTGAAAAGAATTCTGATAGACTTTCAAGTTATAATAAGTTTGATGATCCGAAAATGGATGGTATTGACTTTCCAACTCCACTCTTACAAATACACAAAGTAGAAAAACAAAATAAAATCGCTATCAATGTTTATGGATACAGTATGACTAAAACAGGGAAAATAAACATTTTTCCTTATCATATATCTGAACAACCAAAGGAAATGAAAATAATTAATTTGCTCTTAATTTCTGAAGACGTTGAGGTTGAAAAAGATGATTTAGAGAACGAAGAAGGAATCATAGATGACAACTATAACCCTGATGATTATTCCGACGAACCAAACAAATTAACAACAAAACACTATTGCTGGATTAAAAATCTGAATAGACTACTCTGTGACCAAAACAAACATAAAGGTCAAACTTACTTCTGCGATCGTTGTCTTTACGGCTTTTCTGGGAAAAGACTACTCACCAAACACAAAGAAGACTGCGAAACAAAAGATCTTGCAAAATACAAATGCCTCAAAAAGGTAAAAATCATATAAAATTTAAAAATTATCAAAATCAAATGCATGTGCCTTATGCAATATATGCTGATTTTGAGAGTATAATCACACCACAATTAAAACAATTTGGAAAGAAATCTGAAATTCATAATGTACACGAAGCTTGTGGATTTGGATACCAGGTTGTCAGATAAGATGGCAAAGCTGAAGAATCTGTTATTTACAGAGGCGAAGATGTCGTAGAAACGTTTTTAAACCACTTGGAATGTGAAAAGAAAAACATTAATAACATATTTACTCACCCAAAACCATTTATCATGACACAACAAAATGAGGAAGATTACGAAAAAGCAACACACTGCTGGATATGTGAAAATAAAATAGAAAATGATGAAAACGGCAAAGTAAAAGACCACTGTCATTTTACAGGTGAATACAGAGGCGCAGCACATAAAAACTGTAACTTAAAACTGAAAATAAAACCAAACAAAACACCCATCCCTGTTGTATTTCACAACCTCAAAGGATATGATAGTCATCTTATAATGCAAAAAATACATAAAATGACAGGTAATATTACATGCATCCCAAACAACGCAGAAAAGTATATTTCATTTAGTGTTGGACAACTTAGATTTTTAGATAGCTTTGAAATCATGGCTTCTTCTTTAGAAAGATTGGTTGATGCAACAGACAAATCTGATTTTAAAATTACCAAAAATCAGTTTAAAGAACAAACAGATTTACTTTTACGAAAAGGTGTTTATCCTTATGAATATTTTGATAGCATGGATAAATTTGATGAAAAACGATTACCACCCGTTGGGGCATTTTACAGTGAACTTAGAGGTGAAGGTATTACCCAAAAAGATTATGACCACGCGCAGAAAGTATGGAAAGAATTAAATTGTAAAACTCTTGGTGACTATCATGATCTCTACTTAAAAACTGATGTAACTTTGTTAGCGGATGTATTTCAAACTTTCAGAAAAACATGTATGAATTCATATAAACTAGATCTCCTGCATTACTATACAGCACCAGGTTTATCTCGGGACGCTTTGCTTAAACACTCAAAATTAGATCTAGAACTTTTTACAGACATTGACATGCATTTATTTGTCGAAAAAGGGATGCGTGGCGGAATAAGTATGGTTTCTCAAAGACACGCCAAAGCAAATAATCCGCACGTAGCTGATTATAACCCTGACAAGAAAAACAACTTTTTAATGTATTATGATGCTAATAACATATGGGTGGGCAATGAGTCAGCCACTTCCATATTCTGGCTTTAAGTGGGTTGAATTAGAAACCTTGCAAGAGCCAAAAAAAGGAAAAGGATATATCCTAGAAGTTGATCTAGAATATCCCAAAGAAATCCATGAATCTCATAATGACTATCCACTTGCACCGGAAAGATTAGCAGTAAAAAAGAATGGTTGTCTGAATACCAAACAGATCTGTTGAAAAATAATAGCATGATAAATACAGAACAACTAGTCCCAAATCTTATGGACAAAGAAAAATATGTGATACATCACAAAAACCTGCAACTGTATTTATCCTTAGGCATGAAACTAAAAAATTCATAGGGTGTTAGAATTCAATGAAAAACCTTGGATGGCATCATACATAAATTTAAACACAGAACTTAAGAAAAAAGGCAAATCAAACTTTGAAAAATATTTTTACAAGTTAATGAATAACTCCGTGTTTGGTAAAACAATGGAAAATTTACGCAAGCGCACTGACATAAAATTAGTTAAAACTGACGGCTCTGAAAATGAAAAAATAAGAAAAATAACAGCTAAACCAAACTTTAACAGGCGTATAAAATTCTCAGATGAATTATCAGCAATACATGTAAACAAAACAAAATTAACATTAAACAAACCAATTTATGTTGGGATGTCAGTATTAGATTTATCAAAATACATGATGTATGATTGGTATTACAATACTTTGAAAAAAAGGTATGGATCTGACTTTGATTTGTTGTATACAGACACTGATAGTTTATTAGTAAACATCAAAACAGATGATGTCTATAATGACATGTTTGAAATGAAAGATGAGTATGATCTAAGTGAGTATCCTCAAAACCATCCAATGCACGATGATACAAACAAAAATGTATTGGGTAAAATGAAAGACGAATGTGCTGGTGTTGCAATTGATGAATATGTTGGGTTAAGACCTAAATTATATTCTATTTTGAGAGCAGATGAGGTCCTCATTAAAAAGGCAAAAGTTGTAAAAAAATATGTAGTTAAAAAACATATAAACTTTGAAAACTACAAAGAAGCATTGTTTGACAAGAAAAAGTTTACACATGAAATGAATATGATGCGATCAATAAAACATCAAATATACGGCATAACAGTAAACAAAGTAACACTGTCACCATTTTACTCAAAAAGATACATTCGAGAAGATGGAATTAAAACTGATGCACATGGGTTTTATAAAAACTTATAATTTGGGTATCAGCAGGAACAATAAGTAGTTCTTCTTTTACGAATCCTCTTTGAGGCGCTGGTGATTTCAAATAATATACTCTTATACCTTGCGTCACCATATAACTTTTAATCTTGTGAATATCTACACTCCACATTGGATCAGTTGCTCTGCGTCTTCCACCTTCTTGTTCCCCGGGTTGATATAAATATCTTACACTAAATATCTTACACTTGCATTCATACATATAGGATCATCTTTTAATGTTTTTGTTTCAACAGGAGGGGGCTTTTTTGTCTCCACATTTATTGCTTTAACAACTTCTGGTAATCTCTTTACCCACTCTCTATTACGTTTTTGTGAATCTATTTCCGTAGCATACTGATAACCAAACAATCTTTCAGCTAATGTTCTGTGTTAAATCTTTCCACTATAGCTTGGTCTCTGTGTATTTCTGTTCTGCCTCGTCTGATATTTACTTTGCGTTTCGCCATCAACTGCGATACTGCACCCATAAATTCTCTGCCTGGGTCAACTTGTAATAACTTTGGATATTTCAAATGCCGACCGTATATATTTTCAAATGCTTTAGCAACTTCTTTGCTATCCTTGGAAGTCAGTGGCTCAGCTTTTTTGTATCTACTTGCAATATCAACCACAGTCAACGCATATTTATGAGTCTTGCGTCCACGACCAACCCCAAAGGTATCATGCGGTAAAAATAACAAATCAGCTTGGTGCACTCCATTCTTAGCGGAAACATCAAACCTGGGTCTAATTATTTTCTTTGGTGCGTGTTGCTGTAGTATTAAGTTTGTTGTGGCTTATATTAGAATATTTCAAGCTCGTTTTAATCATCTATACTCCACTGTAATCCATTTTAATTCTGTTGTAATCCACTTTAATGCTGTATTTAGCATTGTTACAAGCAATTTATTTCATTATAGCTCATTATAGCATGTTTTGGTCTTATACTCGACAGTAATCCACTTTAGTGCTGCTATACTCCCCTTTTGTTCTGTTGTAATCCACTTTAATGGTGTATTTAGCATTGTTACAAGCAATTTATTTCATTATAGCATGTTTTGGTCTTATACTCCACTGCAATCCATTTTAGTTCTCCCGGAACCCATTTTAATTCTGCTGTAATCCATTTTAATGTTGTATTTAGCTCATTATAGCCCATTATAGCTTGTTTTAATTTCATACTCTATTTTAATTTTATTTTTTTATACACATACAAGAAAAATGGGAAAAACAAAACTTTCTTTGGAAAACATAGAGGAGATAAAAAAATCAAAAGGTGTTTTGTCTGCATCAGAGATACAAAAAAAGTATAATATTGGTTGGGGGAGATTGCAAAGATTATGGGATGCAAAACCTATAGAAGAAAGGATTACAAAGGAGTCTCCTAAAATACAAGAAATAGAACCATACGTCCCGCAGAGAGAAGTTGTTGCAGAAATTGTTTATGCAAGATTAGGGCAGATAGAGACAAAGATGGATAGACAAACAGAACTAATGCAAAATATACTGGATTCTCTGGATGCTGAGTCAGATACACAGTCTATATTGGAAAAAGAAAATACAGAATCCTATAAACAAGACTATGCAAGAATACACAGATTTTACCAAAACAGTTGTATATTGTGCCATTACTGGTCTTGCTGTATGGCAAGTGCTATGTAAAACTTGGAAGCATGTAGAGACCAAACCAGAAATACCACCAACAAAACCAAGTATTTTTAAGAAAAACCCAGACCCGTTTGATTTTTTTTTAAGGAGCTGTGTGCAACAGATTTTTGACGTAATTCATTGGGAATTATAGAATTATAAACTTGGATATTACAACATGGGTTATTTTTAAGTTCCATGCTTTTACGGCTTATTCTTTCATGTAGATAAAAATATCTTTGGTAGATGAACATTTTATACTACACTTGTAGCAGGTGTAAAAAAAAAGACATACCAGCATAGTTTGCAGCTTGTTTCTTTTGTTTTTATTTTCTCTTCTTTTATCGCGATCGCTTTCAGTCTTCCTTTATGATTTGGTGTTTATTCGTTGATTTAGGTGTAAATTTAATAACAAATCAGCTTTTATTAAAAAATCTAAGAATATAGCTCTGGACCAGCTTATTTCAGCACCTTTCTTTTAGAAAAATCATATTTTATTATAATCGTGTTTATTCGTTGATTTGGGTGTTAATTAAATAACAAATCATCGTTTATTAAAAATCTCAGAATATAGCTCTGGACCAGCTTATTTCAGCACCTTGTGGTAGTATTTTCATATTTTATTATATTCGTGTTTATTCGTTGATTTGGGTGTAATTTGATAACAAATCAACTTTTATTCAAAAATCTCAGAATATAACACTGGACCAGCTTATTTAAAGCACCTTGCGGTAGGAGTTTTTCATATATGTATTTTGGGTGTTGGGTCAAATCTCGATTGAAATGAGAAAATTTGGTCCAGAAACATAAGATACATTTTTTGGGGTTGTTGGGTGTAATTTTGATAACAAATCAAGTTTTATTCAAATATCTCAGAATATAACACTGGACCAGCTTATTTCAGCACCTTGTGGTAGGAGTTTTATAAAAAAAATAATCATATTTTGTTGATATTGTGTTTATTCGTTGATTTGGGTGTAATTTTGATACAAATCAACACATTTGTTTTGTATTAAAGCAACATTTTATAATTATACCAAATTACAAAATCAGACTATTTTTGGATGTAATTTTAATAAAATATTAAAAAAAATCTAGGTAGTAAAACATGTGTCAAATATATATTCAAACTTAAAATCTTTAGTAGTTTAAGGGTTTAAAAAGTTTTAATAAATTAGGCAAATCACCATTCATGGTGATTTTTATATATGTATTTTTAGCCGCATTTGGATCAAACTAAAGTTGAGCCAGAACCCCCAAAATACATATATATCCAATCGATATAACAGTATGCATCTCGGCTAAAATATGATAATTATTTTACAGATGTGACGACTTTAGGTACAAATAATCAAATAATTGAATAAGAAAAGCATATTTATCATAAATAAAAGGATATTTCAAAATAATGCAAAAATGTTTATAATTTCCTTAAGATCTTTAAAATTGATCACCCCTAGTCTCCATAAATGCAGTTTCTATTACTTTGAACGTTATACAATTAATTAATTTTAGTCTGATGTAGCCTGTTGTACATTATGGTTTCTAGAAATGGTCACTCATTGAATCTTATACCAGTTACTAACAAATACAGAAATACACAATATGTGCATACCTTGATACATAGAACTTTAAAATATAAGCTCAGTGAGGGTACCCTTTCTTTTCAAATCTAAATCTGACATTTTTACGTAAAATTTATTACATTTTATATCAAAACAATTTAGTAGAAGGGTCACAGAAAGCATTTGAGTTTCCTTTTCTTTAAATATTGTTTACAGTTTATTTTTATTCGTCGACACATTTAAGTACCGTGATACAATAGAAACATCATGCAATTTGCGGATCACCGACTTAATTGCGTCAGACATTGTCACAAAATGTCACGGGAAGAGCGTATTGGTCGTACATAGCTCTTGTTAGCACATGTTAGTTACACCCTAATTCATTGTTTAGTTGAACCAAATTCACAATGTTCATGATATATTCAGGTAAAACGGAAAACCGTGCACATTTTAAGTGGACGCAATAGGGTGCCCGGAAGGGCCGTTTAATAAGTTTTGTTTGTGCTAATGCATGTAAACGTATAGGTATATCTCCCTAGAAAGGCAAAATTGTGTAAGGGTCCTTTCGTGTAGATTTTATTACTGCGAATTTAGCCACGTATGTCCACGGACTGAACGGGGGAAATAATGGTATTGGGCGTAACGTTTGCTATAAAATCCATTGTCTTCTAGTTCTGGCCGGGATTGCTTGATAGTTGCTTTGTTTGGAGCAGGAGTAGGACGGCGAAATTCACAGGCAATATGTGGTCAGTCTTTATTTTATTAGTTTGTATCGTACATTTGTTTTCAGTGGGCGGCGCCCAACTTGTTTGGCGAGGTTACGACATCCGGCTAGCTTTGATGTTTCTCAAACATTAACTTGAGACTAGCATATGATTTTGAAGTTACTTTAGTAGATGTAATTATTGTAAATTGATCATTAATTGTAAAACAATATTAATTTGATAACGTTGTATAATAGGTACATTAGTTAACGTTGGCATATAACTCAGTGATTGTAATACACGATTGAATTGATAACAGTGGATATTAGGTGCATTAGTTAACAATGAGATGAGTGACAAGTATACATATGGAAGAATCTTCCTCAAATCGAAATCGACTGAAAAAAAACAATAATTTCACGAAATGTAACTCTTGGTGATTAGTTTAGTACTGAATTTATCTCCCGCAGATATCGATAAAGCCGCCTCGGGCCACAGGCACCCGGCACAGAGCTAGGATAGTAAAAGATGGGATTTGAGTGGTTAAAATATTAATTAATTGAGCTCTGGACCCCAAAAAATGGTTATATGTATATATATTATATACTGAAAGGTATTGAACTCCAAAATGGCCGAAACCACCAACAGTTCTGTACTAATTGTTATTTCTCGGTACGTAGGACAACCTGGGCAGCAATAACCTGCTCATGTCACAAGTAGAATTATACATATAACCAATAAAACATAAAACTGCCATTCAATCTCTCATACTTTTTTTTTGTACCAGAGAAACAAATATGCCAACTTGAGTGAATTTGAGTTCAATGACAAGAAGGTGGCACGGGCCCCTTACTACCTATAAGCTATAGGTTTAACATAATGGCATGCGTTAAAAACGAACTAAAACATAATGGGATAATTAACTCGAACGGATACCTGAAGCGCCGAAACAGAAAGTTGTTGTGGAAGCTGTGAATTTCGACAATTTCACGAGAGAGTTTGTTTTCATCCACATTCAGCCATCTTGTTGTTGTTGTTCTTGTTATTGATAATATATTCTGCCTTCATAGCACACCCAGTTTTCACTGGTAGAGTTCACAAGCACACAACCAGATATATATGTATATTACGAAAGCATCACCATAACAATGTTTGTCAATTCCGTGGTATTTTAGGTAAAAGCTTTAAACAACTTAGTAAAGTTTCCCCAGTTTGCGTTTGCCGTAAAGCCCTACTTCTATTTTTATGTTTAGATCCAAGCTCTAATCTAATATATCTAGAGCATAACATAATTGTCTGCTATGAAAGTGTAGGAGTTCTACATAGGAGTAAATGTCTACTGACATAGGAGTTAATGTCTACTGACTGTATTATTCACAATCACACAAAAGCACACTGCAGTCCACTAGAAGCTGAAGCAAGCTATAATTTGCGGCACACGGATATATACGTACATGTAGCAGAGTATCTAAGTTAACACATGGATATAGTCTAGGCTTTTGACATCGTTTAGCTCATTGCACCCGAGCAAGAAAGGATGGAGACTCTCATCAGACTCGTGACAGAGTAGACACTCCGGATTGACTTCGGTTTGGTTGAATTTGGCCCTGTTTGTCTGCAGTATGTATGTTCCATTGAGTAACTTCACTTCTATCGGTATACGATTTATATCTCTCGAACTAAGTCCACATGTACCGGTACAATTGAGGTTTCCCAATACAAATATAATGACCTTTTTATTGTATACGATTTTTAAATATAACAACGAATAATCAGAACAAAACAATAGGTTTTAACATTTAATTTTCATTAAAAATTTTATTTGAAACAAACATATTGTCGTTAGATCGTGGGAATTTTCACAATGAAACCAACATAGTTTACATCACGTTACATACTTTCTTTGACATGAACAGAAAAGTGCACAAATCACGAACGAGTATACATTACACACCCAATATGACTTTACTGCATGTCAATATGAGCGAATATTGATGTTTCCTGTTACATTGCAAGTAAACGGAGCTTGTAAATGCGTATGCAATACAAACAGCTATGGCTATTTAATGATTTGTTTTCCAGTTGTTTCTTTCAATAGAAGTTTCTGGTAGTCTTGTGATGTTGCCATATAATGAAAGAACTTTCTTATGGATAACAGCTTCCATTGGTAGTAGGCCTGACAGCATGCAGATAGCTGGATCTGCTGTTGGAGTTGGTAGTGATTTCAGTTGTTATTAATGCTTTCCCTGTACGAATGATGATTTCAAGTCCATATGTGAGCACAGGTAGTATTCATAACTTTCACATGACATCATCAAAATAATTTGACCAATCAGTGATCAATAAAATAAAACACCTCCACATTCTGGTAGGGGGTAAACTCGGTGTTTATCCTTGGTGCTCAACTGACTTTAGCCCTTTATAAAACTAGTTTGTAGAGATAAGTATATTAAAAGCTTTGTTTTTTGTGTACATCTATGTATCTTCTTTTGGTGTTGTCTGATTTTAAAACACCAATAAGGATACATTTAATTTAAGTGATGGTCTAATATTTTCATTTTTCATATAGAGATTGAGGATAAAGTCCGAGTAAACCTCTTTATTTTCACCTACTGAATATCTTGACCTACCGGAAGTTGACCAGATGTGAAAGTTATGAATATATGTTTGTAGTAGCGACAAAGATGTCTCTGGATATAACCGTTTTTTCCATGTAGACCTGATCCCAACAGACTGTACAGTGTATGTTTAGATTTTTATATATTCATCCTCAACTGCTAGTTGCTCTTGATTCACTCCTTTCTCATTGGTAGATCTCAAACTGTTGTTCTAGATGGGATACTTCTTCTGAGGTACCTGTAACATCTGGTGTGCCACAAGGCTCTGTTCTCGGACCCCTTCTCTTTCTTCTTTACATAAATGATGTCCCTGAATCTATAGCCTCACAAGTGAGATTATTTGCAGATGACACCGCAGTCTACATCACTATAAATAACCCGTCTGACTGTCAAACCCTACAAGCTGATCTTCTTCTTCTTGAGAAATGGGAGTCCAAGTGGGACATGGAGTTCAATCCCAGTAAATGTCAAGTTCTCCATATAACCAGAAATAAAAACTCCCTAAAACACCAATATAAACTTCATGGTCAAACACTAGAAGCGCTGTCGGATGCAAAATATCTAGGCGTGGACATATCTCATGATTTATCCTGGAACACACATATTAATCGCATCACAACAACAGCAAACAGAACTTTAGGCTTCCCGCTAAAAAGAAACCTACGCACAAAACACGAAAAAGTACGCGAACTTGCATATACCACTCTCGTTAGACCACAACTGGAATACGCATCCACAGTCTGGTCACCATACACTCTCAATAACATAAATAAAGTAGAAATTTTACAACGCCGCGCAGTCAGATGGGTAAAAAACAACTATTCGCCATATCACAGTGTAACAGATATGCAAACAAATCTTGGCTGGAGAACACTAAAAGACAGAAGAACTGACTCAAAATTGTTATTGTTTTATAAAATATTCCATCACCAGGTTGAAATTCCAATGCCTCCTTATCTCCAACACCCTATCAGAATGACAAGACACATGCACCTGAATTCTCTCATACAAATTCATACAAATGCAAACTTCTACAAATTTTCTTATTTTCCCACCACAGTCACACTATGGAATTCGCTTCCTCATAGTATTGCTGTCCTGCCAAACATAGATCTGTTTAGGCAGTCAGTCAGCCAGTTGAATCACCATTGAGATCCGGAAGTTGTTGTTTTTAAACTCTTTTTTATTTCTTCTATTAACACTCCTTTATTTCACTTATAAAATTAGATAGTCTTATCTATCTACTTTTAACTTTTCTCACTATTCTCACCGACAAACACACTTTTTCCTGCTTAAAATACTCGTGAGGGGAGTATAGCAGTATACACAGATAGATAGATACTAAGTACTAAGTTGTTTTAAGCTTTTACTTAAAATACCATGGAAATGACAAACATTTGTTATGGTGATGGTTTCTTATATACATATATATATATATCTGGCTGATATATATATCTGGCTGTGGCTGTGAACTCTACCAGTGAAAACTGGGTGTGCCTATGAAGGCAGAATATATTATCAATAACAAGAACAACAACAACAAGATGGCTGAATGTGGATGAAAACAAACTCTCTCGTGAAATTGTCGAAATTCACAGCTTCCACGACAACTTCTAGTTTCGGCGCTTCATGTATCCATTTGAGTTAATTATCCCATTATGTGAGGGGAGTATAGCAGTATACACAGATAGATAGATACTAAGTACTAAGTTGTTTTAAGCTTTTACTTAAAATACCATGGAAATGACAAACATTTGTTATGGTGATGGTTTCTTATATACATATATATATATATATCTGGCTGATATATATATCTGGCTGTGGCTGTGAACTCTACCAGTGAAAACTGGGTGTGCCTATGAAGGCAGAATATATTATCAATAACAAGAACAACAACAACAAGATGGCTGAATGTGGATGAAAACAAACTCTCTCGTGAAATTGTCGAAATTCACAGCTTCCACGACAACTTCTAGTTTCGGCGCTTCATGTATCCATTTGAGTTAATTATCCCATTATGTTTTAGTCGTTTTTAATGTATGCCACCATGTTAAACCTATAGCTTATAGGTAGTAAGGGCCGTGCCACCCTCTTGTCATTGAACTCAAATTCCCTCAAATTGGCATATTTGTTTCTCTGGTACAAAAAAAGTACGAGAGACTGAATGGCAGTTTATGGTTTATTGGTTATATGTATAATTCTACTTGTGACATGAGCAGGTTATGCTGCCCAGGTTGTCCTACGTACCGAGAAATAACAATTAGTACAGAACTGTTGGTGGTTTCGGCCAGTTTTGGAGTTCAATACCTTTCAGTATATAATATATATACATATATATAACCATTTTTTGGGGGTCCAGAACTCAATTAATTAATATTTTAACAACTCAAATCCATCTTTTACTATCCTAGCTCTGTGCCGGGTGCCTGTGCCTCGGGCGTTATTTAATTTAGCGTGTCGGCAGTCACACTTGCACACTTTATGGGGGCCATAAAACATCGGGAATCATTATGTATCTGTAGTGACCATATGGAGTGAAACTATAAATGCACTTTAGTAAATTTAAGAAAAACACATTTTTAAAAAATCAGTTTAACATTTTCACGAAATACGTTATTATAAACAAGCTTTTAATAAGCTATAACTGAGAATAGTTTTTTTTTAAGTGTATTTTTATGGAAATGGCATTATAATAGTGAGAAATTCTATAAAAAGCTGTTTAAAAGTTAAAAATACCATCATTTTTGATATAGCAAAAGTTTCGTTCTGACTCCTGTTTTGCCTAAAATGGAAATACCATCATTGGACAGAGAAATACATGTGTAATGGGTTTTTGCATGAATTAAACATTTATGCATACAACTCTTCATGACATATATTTCTCCGCGTCGTCTGCTTAATGTGATTATCGCAAACAACAGCAACAACAACAACAACAAATAATAATTTAAAAAAAATTGCTATCTTTGCTTGTAAAACAGACCATCTATAACTGGTGTCATTAACAAAAAAACTAGATCAAAATAAAGATTAGT
The DNA here is from genome assembly GCA_037043455.1 of Cyrtodaria siliqua. Taxonomy (NCBI): domain Eukaryota; kingdom Metazoa; phylum Mollusca; class Bivalvia; order Adapedonta; family Hiatellidae; genus Cyrtodaria; species Cyrtodaria siliqua. Next base: position 66,676 of record JAWPHD010000881.1, on the reverse strand, counting down.
GTTTCACCTATTTAGAACCGTTTGCACCTAAGGCTTCAGTTTCGTCATTATGCGATATATTTACAATTAAAAAAAACACATGTTCGACATATTTTAAGAATTTTATATAGAACATATAAGGACACTAGATGGAAAACAGACCAAGATCCTTTTAACATAAAAATATGAAACTTATATCAAAATAAAGATAATAAATTGTATTTTAAGAAACCGTTTGCACCTAAGCGATCATATTTATAGAATTTCTAATATTAAACAATAATGAAATTTCGCTCTATGCGCTCCATGTAAAAATCTGGCGACTCATCGATAACCCGTTTGAGAAAGATTCTTCCATATGAATGTTCGACGCGTATACATAGTGTTGTATAATATCGGCATTAGTTGACATACAAGTGTGCATGCATAACTCAGTGAGTGTAATATACGAGTGATTGGATAATGTTGTATATTACATGTATTGGGGCATTGGTTAACAGCGACGTACATGGCGTATACATGGCGTTGTAGAATATGTATACATTGCTACTCATCATTAGTACAGCTTACATATATTTATTAAATAAGGATTTGTTTGGGTAATGATAATTATGCGAGATTGTTATGTTTATCAACCGACATCTAAAAAGTATGTACAATTACAGCCTAAGCCATCCAGGGTTGGATATAAGCCATCCAAGATTGGATATAAGCCATCCAGGTTTGGATAAAAGCCTTCCGGAGTGGAGCAAAGCTTCCACGCATAACGTTAAGAGCGGTGGAGACGGTCCCCGTACCTGCGCAGCATGGCCAGGTTCTAGTAGCGACAATCCCCGTTATCAGTCCTCACTGGAGGAACATCATCCACAACCTCAGTGGAGGTTAACCGTCATACATATCGCGTCATCAACCCTTATAGAAGGCATTTGATGACAATCACCCATTGGATTCGCGCATCATCATCTTCATGAGCTCTCGCGCATCACAGTTATCGCGCTAGATCATAGATCAACATTGTTATAACGTTAACAACACTTTAGTGTCGTATATAGTCAGTCGACACATTCTGTATTAGTAATAATACTAAGAACGTCTTAAACGTTCATGAGAACATTCTTTTCATATTTCATCTGTGTATTCGCTTGTTTTTTTAGATAATTGTATATATATTTATCATATTTTAAAAGTTGCATCAAACTTATGTAAATGCATTCACCGTCATTGCTTCTTTCATTAGTTAGCCCCAACCACTAGGGTCATCTTGCGACAGACATTCTGTTGTTACGACCAAGGAAATATCGCATCAATGCCGTAGTCACACTGTGGTGCACAGAGAAAGTGACATGTTTTTTTTATTGTTTTTTTTGGACGACTAAAAGTAGGAATAAATTATAAAATATTTATCCGTGTCATTTAATGTCTGAATACGGCACGGTGTATACATGCTTTATTGACAAAAGAAGCATGTAATCAATTTCACGTCACATTAAAGCATACGCATTGATTTCCAATGGAGTATGATTTGCCAAAATCGACGGCTTCACGGATTGGGGGCTCTATACATGGAGCGTCCGTATAGCACAGTTATTATACACTTTCTAGCATGTTTACTTGACGAATAAGAGCGCTTAAGCAATCACCCCGGCCTCGGCGTCGGCGTCCCACTCCACCTTGAGTTGTGTTGTGTAAGCTGTGTTTACAGGTCTATGTATTTTACATTTTTTGTCCTAGTTCAACAAAATTTAGGCTTGAGCTTCTTTTAAGTATTCTATAAAAGGTGCTTGGTGTGGACCTATACTCCCTAGAATCCAAAATTTGGCAAGTTTGCAATGTCTTTCTGCACATCGAGGGTGTAAGCTATGGTTATTTATTAGATGTTGATGTTTTGTGTTTTACAGAGACCCGCTTATCGGATTGGTGTCCAATGATGTTATATGTAAAGAAGGTAATAGTAATATTTTTCTCAAGTATACATCTGCACATTCTATCGGACTAAAACTGTTTACTGCGAATAACGTTATTTCTAGACGTCATATCATCCAGTCCAATATTGTCGGCAGGGTTAGAGTTAGGGTTAGGTCACTCCTTACCCACAGTCCTAACGAATAGTTTTAGTACGTGCTCCGTACGTAAGTGGTGGGATGTTAATAAACGCTTTTTAGATCACTTGAGCCGATGGCTCAATGTGATCTATTGGGATCACTCTTCGTCCGTCGTCCGTCGTCCGTCGTCGTCGTCGTCCGTCGTCCGTCCGTCGTTAACTTTTGCTTCAAACGACTTCTCCTCAGAAACCGCTTGGCCAATTTTGACCACACTTCACATGGATGATCCTTAGATGAATGCTTTTTAAATTTCTTAAAATTAGGTCAACACGACATCCAAGATGGCCGCCATTATTATATATAGTCAAGAACCGCCAGACAGATTTCGACAGTTTTTCTTTTAAAATGACCGCCAACGGCTAGTCTATCAATTTTGTTCAAATAAAGTCCCCGGGGTAAAAAATGCCCATGCCCCGGGGGTCCAAAGTTTGTATATTGAGATTTTGCATGTTTTTCATAGACTTATATAGGCAAAAACTTTAAAAAAAATCTTCTTCTCTGAAACCACAAGGCACAGAGCTCTCCTGTATTACATGTAGCATCAGCTTATGGTCCTCTACTAAATTTGTTCAAATGGTGACCCTGGGGTCAAATATGGACCCACCCCGGGGCTCACAATTTTGCATAGACTTATATAGGAAAAAACATAAAAAATCTTCTTCTCTGAACCTACAAGAGCCAGAAGTTCAATATTTTTCATTTACTATAAGCTTGTGGTCCTTTACCAAGTTTGTTCAAATGGTGACCCTGGGGTCACATTTGGCCCCGCCCCAGGGGTCACATGTTTTACATAGACTTGTATAGAGAAAAATTAGAAAAGCATCTTCTCTGAAACTGCAATAGCCAGAGGTTTAATATTTTGCATTTGCTATAAGTTTATGGTCGTCTACCAAGTTTGTTCAAATGGTGATCCTGGGGTCACATTTGGCCCCGCCCCAGAGGTCACATGTTTTACAAAGATTCACATAGGGAAATTTTCAAAAATCTTCCTTTCAGAAACAGCTTGGTCAATTTTGACCAAACTTCACATGGATGATCCTTAGGTGAATGTGTTGGGTAAACACGACATCCAAGATAATCGCCATAGAAAAATCCTTAAATTACTTCTTGTACACTGGGAAGCTATTTAAAGGCTGTGGGTTAAAATCCCAATGGATTTTGCTTTTGTTTTTTTATTCTTCATTTTTATTATTTATTTCATCTGTTTTTCTTTTGTTTAATTTTTCTAAAGTTGGTACAGTTTATACATATTTTGCATGTTTTACATAGGCTTATATAGGATAAACTGAAAAAATCTTCCTCTCTGAAATTACAAGAGCAAGAGGTTTAATGTTTTGCGTTTGCTATAGATTTATGGTCCTCTACCAAGTTTGTACAAATGGTGACCCTTGTGTCACATTTGGCTCCTCCCCAGGTGTCAAATGTTTTACATAGACTTGTATAGGGAAATACTTAAAAAATATTCTTCTGAAACTACAAGAGCCAGATGTTTAATACATGTATTTTGCATTTACTATAAGCTTATGGTCCTCTACCAAGCTTGTTCAAATGGTGATCCTGGGGTCACATTTGACCCCGCCCCATGGGTCACATGCTTTACATACACTTATATAAGGATAATCTTCAAAAAGTCGTCTTCTCAGAAACAGCTTGGTCAATTTTGACCAAACTTCACATGGATGATCCTTTGATAAATGTTTTTCAAATTTGTTAAAATAAGTTAAACGTGACATCTAAGATGGCCACATAGAAAAATCTTTGAATTACTTCTTGTATACTGGGAAGCTAGGGCTTTGGATGCGTTTTCCTTTTGTTAATTTTTCTAAAGTTTATTTATAAAGATTTTGCATGTTTTACATAGACTTATATAGGGAAAACTTAAAAAATCTTCTTTTTAAATTATTAGCATGGAGTTGTGGGTTTAAATTTCAGTTGAGGGTGTTGTTGTGTTTTGCACTTGTAAAAAGGTATTGAAAGGAATTTAATGATGAAACCCCTTGATATAAGAGCCATTTTAGCTTGTAGAGCATCCACATGCCCTCTTGCTCTCTTGTTCTTTATTATTATTAATGATCGCTAACCGTCTATCGTCTATCAAGTTTGCTCATTTGAAGTCCCATGGGTCAAAGATGGCTGCAACCCCTGGGTCCAAAGTTTGTATGAAGAGATTTTGCATGTTTTTACATAGACTTACATAAGGAATGATTTAAAAACATCTTCAATCAGCATTTGCGAGAGGACAATTGTTTCATCATTGATCGATTTAGGGCCATTTGGCCCTCTTGTTTTTAATGCGAAACTATTTGTTAACAGATTCCCTAAAGTATTTAATAGTTTTACAGTGATATAATTATAATGGTTTAACATCTGTAATAAAATTATAATTTCACGCGCATACACACTTCGCGGACATCCCTCGTATAACGACAACTACCATTTAAGTATGGGTTGGACAGCTTTAAGCGTATCGCGTATTTCTGATATTACACTATATTTAAAACTATTTGGAGACCGCTGGGCTACTGTGTGACAAAGTCCAAAATGAAATACTCCCTTTTTAAACAAATATGTAAATTCTCTTATCATTCTTAGCCATACATTTACGTATGCAACGAGTTCTGCATTGTTATCAATATGTATATACTGACAACGAAAAGAAACGCCACACCATTTTGAATGTGCAAATTGCGCTAACTGTTTCAGTCAGCATAACCTACTCTTACGGAAGGTTCTAAGAAGTTCCGTGTAAACATTTCCAACGAGAAAAAAACAACCCATTACCAATGTTTGAAATGTCCCCGCAAACAAAAAATAACAATAATCAAACAAACAAAAAAATTAAATTTAGAAAAGTCGTGCGTTTATTTTGGCGTTCAGTATATATGACAAGGCGTGCACATAATATACATACTGGGACATTGCATCTATTCATGCATACAGTGCAACAATTATCTTAACATGTTTCGTTATCAATCAGTTGTTTACATTCAAAACGTTTGCTGATATTATAGATACATGTAGGAGATTTGAATCATAAACTGGTTGTGGAGTGTCATCATCTGTCTAAAAATCGCTGTTTAATTACACGGTTATCTCTTTAAAGATGCATACAAGTTGATAAATACTGAGACATCGTGACACCCATAGTGGTCACTTAAATTGATTACATTCGATATAATGAAACAACACACAGACATTCCTGAAAAAAAAAAGAAAAAAGAATAGAAAAGGAAAAGAGACGAATCACGATTTTTAAGATCTTATCCCGCCATCGACAGGGACATTTTACAACACCGTTTCTAGGTGTATATATATATACTGAAAGAAATACGTTTAGCGAGTAAATTAACGTGGTAAATCCCATTGCTCATGTTCTAGACTATGTGTGGCAGAGGTCCTGAACAATATAATTAACATAATTATGGAATATATACAGGGCATTGTTTTCAAACGATATCTGTGAAAAAAATATGAAAATGTTTAAATTTCGTTCTTATTTCAATGCAAAGGGAGGTAATTTCACAAATAGTAAACTTTGGTTCCCTATATCTTTATAATGGCAAGGTTATTGTCAAATGGTTCTGCGTTTTTTATAACTTGAGACCCAGAACAGTTATTTAATAAAGTTTAATAAAGCTCTTTACCATATTTGTATTGTTTAAATGTGAAATATGCTGTTTTAACTAAATGGGAGATAACTCTGATACTTACATTGGAACACAAATAACAGATGAAAAAGAATATCACCCTCTGTCATTCCAATGTTTTCAAATACTTCACATTATAAAATTACAATATATTTATTGAAGCTAGATATCCATAGTTGTCTGTGTCTTAAATAACGTGTCTTAAAGGGAATATAGCGACACAGCCAAACAATCTTTATTATTGAGAGTTCTAAAACAATTGGAACAGGTTGGATAAAAAAAGACGATATGAAGGTTCTGTTGAAATGGATGTGGAAGACGCCATTTTTAGAGCTATGAAATCACAGTTCTAAATGACCATATATGGAATATTGATAAATATGAAAAATTACTCATTTATAGGAAACAAAATTAAAGTAACTGTATGAAAAACTTATTGCAATGCTTTATATTCCCAGTTAAGTAGTTTTCATTCATTTGCAATGATTTTCTTTACTTTAAATGATTTTTATCAATATTCCATATATGGTCATATAGAACTATGACGTCATAGTTTTAAAAATGGCGGCTCCCATATCCATTTTAGTACAACCTTCAAATGGTCATATCTTTTTTGTTTGTCATCCGATTTTGATAATTCTTTCACCTTTATGCGAGTTTTTCAGAACTCTCAATAAAAAAGCTGTTTGGCTGTTTCGCTACATTCCCTTTAAATGACATTACATTTGGCTTATATTTCTTATATATAAAATGTTAATGATATAAGATCAACTTACGCAGGTCCCATACAACAATTCAATTGCTGCAATGTTATGTGCCGCTAACCTCTCACCTAGAAGTCAAACACTTCATGCCAATGCAGACTCTGTCATCAGTCCACTTATTGTTACATGTATATCGTACGTTTAATAGGTTTCAGTTATGCAATAGACAATATAATACCATTAAAACATTTTAACTGTTTAATGCTAGACAATTGTAATACAATTTATTTCAGTATATATTGTGGTTACATCAGATGTTGACTGTTTAACATCCATATATATATAATATATTATAAAATATAAAATATAGATATAGAGGATCTTACATGAGTACTCATTCATTATTGAATTTATTAAACGAGTTGGCAAAATGATATTATGCGAGGCTCTTGCCGAGCATTATATCAAAGAGCCTCGCATTATATCATTTTTGCTAACGAGTTTAATAAATTCAATAATGAATGAGAACGAATGTTAGATTCTATTATCACATAACTCACATATCGACTTTTATTGCATTTTACCTGTCGCTTTAACACGCGATACCGACATAAACCGTGGGAATTGGATCATAGTCATTAACGATGATTTTTTTGACAGCGTATACTAGGCTCATTTGCATACTTATATAACTAATGGTATATCGAAAATATAGAATGGTGTTATTTCACTCCCTAACCGTAAGTTATGTGATAAATATATATACTGAGACTCCAAACTGGAACTGGAGCGTCGAATTAAGAGCTACCAACTCATAACTGATTTTACACATATTCAATCACGGGTATTTTAAGAACCCGTGAATATACTTATACTTTTAATCTGCACATATACATTATATATGACCTGAACACATGTACAGAATGTTGATAAATGTTTGTATAGTGTAATGTTGCCGTTATTTGGCGGGTTAGTTCCTCTAATAAGATGTGTCTATACATAGTAAAAAACAAAAACAAGTCCGTCGCTTTGGAATTACGCCCATACACTCTTTTAATGGCTGTTTGGGTAAATGTTACACCTGTTTCATATAATATCATGTATTTTACAATGTTCATATACATGTTATATATATTGTTTTATAATGTATAATGGAAACAACCTATTCAAAACTCGCTGCGTCCCGTTAATTGTCTACATAATTTGCGCATTTGAATAGTTCAAAGAAAATCAGTTTGTTCATAATATTAAGTACTGATTGTTTTGCACCAATAATATATATTCAAAAATACGGCAGAGTTGGTAGAACTACAAATAGAAAGCTCTAAATGGTATCATCTTTATTTAATCATAATTATAGACTTAAAGTCAAAATCATTAATGGTGCTGGATATATAGAGAATATTATGTCAGTGCCTTTTACTATCAAGTTTATTAGGCGAGGCTTAGAAAACTAAGAATGGCGAGGCTATGCCGAGCCATTCTTCGTTTTCGTGCCGAGCCTAATAAACTTGATAGTAAAAGACACTGACATAATATTCTATTTATCATGTAGATTATCCACATTTTTTGTATGAATTACTATTATTACCTATTTCTCAGAATGTTAAGCTTATCGAGGACGCCGCCATGTTGTTGTTTTTTGTTTATTTTATGACGTCAGTCAACGTTACGTGCATGACGTCAGATATTGTTACGTACAATAAGCGCCGAGGGATTCCGCATTGATTTGCTCTATTGGTCAGTGCCCAATAAAGCAAAATTCAATAGGTCATCCCTTTATTAGGCAGAAAAGTGCATATCTGCATGATAAATATATATAAATGGAAGTGTTAACTTGCAGACTGTTACTTTTTTCAAGATCGCCGTGTGTTTCCCAACTACCGTTGTTTCCCAGTCATCGTTTGCTCGATTTATAAAAAAAGTATATCAGGAAAAGGTATAAACCCCTGCTCAAAAAGCGTTTATTTAATATATAAAAAAAAATTAGTCGTTTAAAATGCGCTTCTTAAAATTCCCTACACTTATTGATTGTCCATTCAGCAGAGATAGTATCACTTTAAAATGTCTCGAATTTTACTTGATCATATATTCCGATAATTTTAATTTTGCGGTTGATACCGCGTCTGTCCAGAAGACCTGCCGTTAAATGGTTTGAAATGCATCCATTAAATTTGAAATTCAATATATTTATTTATTATTATTATTATTATTATTATTATTATTATTACTATTATTATTATTATTATCATCATTAATATTATTATTATTATTATTTTTATTTATATATATATATAAAGAACCACAATAGGTATGTGTGAGAGATAACCTTACGGTCTTGTATTTCAAATGTTTGCTGACCTCAATTCTTTTTTTCCTTTCATTTTTTTTCTCACTGTTCTATCTCTTTCCATCTTGTCCCGTTTCGTGATGATAATGTGGATTATATAATGAGATATTTGGAGAGATTAGATAGCTAGGCAGCCTCTGCCACAATCATTATATATTCAGACACGGGCCAACAACGATAGATACAGGATTATATCAGTTTGGCTCAGTAAGACAAAGGTAAGATGACTTTTTAATCAGTATCATTAATTAATTACTTAACCTTTCTATAAAAGAAATTACTGATGCGGATTCCGAATTTTCAATTAATATTTGACTACGATTCAATACGGGTTGTTTGATTAACTGTATGCATGGAAGTAATCGTAAGCAATACGTGTGCGTGTGTGCGTGCGTGTGTGTGTGTGTGTGTGTGCTCTTGAGGGCTCTTATGTGACTGCTCCTGGGTGTTAGACCCCGATACGGTAGTACTGAGGCTCCTGCGTGTCAGACCCTGCGGCTATTATGTGACTGCTCCTGGTGTTAGACCCTAATGCTCCTATGTGAATGCGCCTGGCTTTTGGGCCCTGAGGCTTTTATGTGAATATTTATGGGTGTTAGACTCTGAGAATCGTATGTGACTGCTCCTGGGTGTTAGACCCTGAGGCTCTTATGTGAATGCTCCTGGGTGTTAGACTCTGAGAAAGTAGTACTCATGTATGAGAGACTCAGAGCTCTTATGTGAATGCTCCTGGGTGTTAGACCCCGAGAAAGTAGTACTCGTGTATGTGAGACAAATAGCTCTTATGATGTTATATTCGGTACATAGAATATGCCTGCCTGCCTGCCCGCCCCCGTCCGTCCGTCCGTCCGTCTGTCTATGTCAAGTACAGAATATAAAACCATCAGAGCTATGGTCCTAACAGTTATTACATAAACGACCACAGTGCCACTATATAAATATTCGCCGTTGAGTTAAAGCTGACGTGTGTGTGTGTGTGTGTGTGTGTGTGTGTGTGTTGTTCGAAGGTTTAAAGTCCGTCCGCCAACTAAAACGTCAGGGTAACCCTGACGCTATGGGCACAATAGAGTCTGGACTTCTCTAGATATGTATGTAGGTGTATGTAGGTTGATCTGGTGCTGCTGTGTAGTGTAGTCGTTTCTCTTGTAGGTGTGTAGTATTGTATCGCTGCTGCTCTATGTAGTTTCGCTTTGGCGGCGAAGTGGTCTGGTCGAGGTGGCCTACATCCGCTAAGGTGGTGCTCCTACATCCGCTACTGGTCGGGTTCTCTGTTTGGGGCCACATCCATCACAGTATGACCCCTGCGCCGCACACACCGCCCGACGTCCTTCCCCCTTGGTTGTCGAATGTAGGCCGAATGGGTCACGAATCCTTCCGGCCCGCGGACAAGACTTCCGGGATCTGTGGACGTCAGATGATGTGTGCTGTGATGGGACGCAGGAGACATCTTCACTCTCAGTCAATCAGCAAACATTCCGTTAATGCTGCAGACAAGTCAGTCCTACGCCTATTCAGTCTATTTGCAAGTAAAAACGGTTCCGGCTTCTCCGGCAAGGATCGACCCAATAGGTCAATCCTACTTGTTTGCTGACAGTGCCCACTCTGCGACGTGCACGCGGTGAAGATCTAGGTGGAGTTAAAGCTGACCTTATCTTTTTTATAGCGATTCATTTGACCATGTAGAGTTAAAATTTAAAAGAAGATCTTATCAGTTTAAAATATTAAAGCTAGACGGGTTGAATTCTGGTGAAGAACTATGGCATGCCAAATTTATTATTTATTCCATAACAAGATATCTCCATGTCTTACAGACATATCTTAGGAAGATATCTTGTATGCAAGAGCGATATAGCTGTCAATTTGGAAAGATATCTCCCAAGCTTAAATATTTATCTGTACGTGTTAGAAAGATATCTCTCTACATTAAAGTAGCCATCCCGCCAACAACAGAAGTACACCGTTTCTAAACCTACTGACGACGAGCTATATATATAGCTTATATATTTTGAGAATACAAACTCTGTAGACACAATATTAACGGCTTTAACCAGCCAGAGCAAACCCCAAAGCTGCAGCGTTGAATTTAGAATTACCAGCACATAATTCATTTTACACATATTCAATCACGGGTATGTTGAGAACCCTTGAAAAATCCTATACTTTTAATCGGCACATATTCATTATTATATGACCTGAAAACCTGGAGAGAGTTGGGTTTTGTAGTGTAAATTTGCCGTTATTTGGCGGGTTAGTTTCTTTAAAATATATTATTAAAAAATCAAGATATCTCCATCTATGGGGCGCCCCATATATATCTGTAACGTAACACTATATCTTCGTAAATCTCTTATTAAGATATCTATTTTGCTTTAAGAGATATCGTTCTAGCTTAAAGCTTACACAGATAGTTTAAAATTCATGATTTTGCCGTAGAGATATATCTATGATTTAAGCGATATCTCTCTAGATAGATTAAAGAAATACGATCTTCGTTAAAAAGATATACAGGTATCTATCTACCTTGAGATATCGCTTAAAACAAAATATCTCCTTAAACCAGAGAGATATCGATAAAGAGACATATCTCTTTTTAGTTTAAACATATTTTGTTAATAAAACTTTACATATGCATTATTATATCATGACCTGAACACCTGGATCTGGGCTGATAATTAAAAGTCATATAAAGCCCTGCCTGGATAGAGTTTTGAGAGTCTTTTAATGCAAAATTGCCGTTGATATAGGTTTAGGATGAGGATGTAACACCCCCTCCCCACCCCCCACCCCCCCACCCCCACACACACCCCACTCCCACGAGTACTGAATACTCCTATTTTAGAGACCGAGTAGAATCTACTGAATACTATTAAACTCCGGACAAAAATTATAAGTATAAAATTACAAAAGGGCAATAACTCTAATTCGAATGATGACCTAAAACACCTAAGAGCTGGGATCTGCAAGATGAATGAAGGCCTGATTATCAAAAGTAGACCTTTATTTACATTTTATGATTTTTTTGTACAAATTTGGTTTTAAAAATACGTTTTATGAGTACTAAATACTAAGTAGTGTGTTGTGCGAGTCCTGCGTACCAGGCTCGTGCGTACTGAATACCGCCTAAAACGCCCTGAATACTAAGTACCAAAAAGGGGGGTGTTTCAGCCTCTAGGATGCTCCAGTGGCATATTACATTAACATATATCATGATGTACTGTAAAATTTCAGAGATTTTGACATTTTGGCGGGAAATGGAATTGTTTAAATTGTTGACCATCATCAAAAGTTTCTACTATTTTGTTTGCAGTGAATCCAATGTACCGCAGAGCTGGTAAGCCAAGTTTAAAATTGTGGCCTAAAATTGTTTCAGGCTTGGAAATCTCCCGAGCCTTACCCCTGAAACGCATTTGGAATACTCGAATATCATCGTAGAGAATGTAAATGGCGTCCCAGAAACGAGATAACAACACTGAAGAAACTTCATTTTTGGATGAAGAAGCCGAAAGACCAGTGATACTAATTGAAAAACCAAGCTCTTCTAAGGTAAATACATCACATTGTATCCAGATATGTGAGTTCTGATTTTTTTTGTCAGTTGTTTACGAAGTTTTCATAAGCTTTAGCAAGTGGGTGGGGTGTGAAAAACGTAAACAAATACTTTGGCTCATGTAAAATAATCTTATGATTAACTCTTTCATGGTAAAGAAAAATGATTAAGAAAAAAAGTAAAACATATTGATATTCAAGTGAAACTGACATGAAAAAGTAGAGGAAAAAACACAAAAAGTCTAAAATACATTTGTATTTGTATAGTATTAAAACATCAAATGGATTAAATATTAAAATATCGACAGCTATGGTTTTACTGTTGTCAGGGGAGAGTACTCTAATATCGCAGTAAACAGTGGAGGCCCTGACTAGAGTTTATTGATTGCAAAAATATCTAAATATAATAAATGGGATATATCTACAAATAAAACTACAACTATACTGAGTATGCTGAAATTCAACAGTTTCTTTTAAAGGGACACTGTCCGTAACTTTTAGCTTATAAAACACACAATAATTATGTTCGCAAACATTACACACTAAACATTATTGAATATTTACTAATTAAAAGCAAGATTGATTAACGGAATTCAATCGCGGTGCAAAAAAAAGTAAATCCGCTTTGTGTGTTTGAACTCGCAGCCCAAACTAAAATTACACTCGCCGTAATAATAGTGTGCGTGAGCGTAAAGTGGTCGACAACGCTACCGTCTGAGCTAAGCGGGCTATACGTGTTTCGCAATACATACTGTGGTGAAAACCTAATACGCTAATGGAAGTCACGTGATCGCAGAAAAGGTAAATATTGTGGGTCCCACTTTATTTACATATAATAATTAAAACTTTTTTTTTTTTAACTCACGAATGTATTCCTACATACTTCTTAGGGTCTATCCTCATGTTTTCATGTATACATTTCACTGAATAAAAGTCAGCCAGTTATTTGATTATGCTCAATATCTGCTTACTTACGGACAGTGTCCCTTTAATAATCACGCAAGTTACATCAATTCATCTCTCAACACTCCAGTTTCCTTTACTTTTTTAACTTTTGTACAAGTAGTTAGACCTTTGTAAGGCAGAGTCAAGCCTCAAAACTGTAACATTACAGCAGTACTTAAAGTGTGTCCAATGTGGACAGAAGTCAAACTTCCCCAAGAAACAAAATAAAGTGTCTCACACTCTCATGTGCGGCTACAAATCAGTTTGGGAGCTCTGTAGAAAAAGGTGTAGCAGGGCTTCTTTATTACTTTGGACCCCTTAATTTATTAGCACTGTTGGCAGGTGCCCTGTGCGCAACATTAAATATCATCAAGCAGACGAATTTACACATTTTGATGTTTTTTATGTATTTATATGGAAAACCAATTTTACTTACCATGAGTCACGACATTTTGCCGATATGTATAAAATTGCAAACATTAGTGTGACTTTCGAGTATGAATTGTGAGATTTTGATCACAGGTAGGTGGCGCTTGAGGTTGATGTCATCAAAAATAGTGTTTACCGCGATATTAAAGAACCCGTGATATTAGGAGAAACCACTATACAATTTATGTCACGACTGTCAATAATGTCAATACAATCATGATAGAAGCCCATGCAAGGCTAATGATATGGGGTACCATTTTAGTTTTCCCTTTATTTAATGATAGCCATTCATCAGTTTAGGATATCATTAGTATTCATTACTTCCTTTATCTGTAGCATAGGATATCTTTAATTCATCAACTGAATTATAGCATATTCCCATAAACAATTTGCGATATCCACAAATGATTGGGAATTATGAATGTCCTAAAATCTAATCTGCCATTTCTCCCCACAAAACTTCTCCCTGAAGTATTAATGTCCCTCACAATTATTTCCTTGTTTTGAGCCGTGTTGCAAAAATACAAAACGCCATGACTGAGGCAGATGATTGAGGGACAATCATTTATGTTCAGACATGATGTCTGAATTATGGATATCATTAAATCAGGATGAACTGACTGCATGCCTTATGCAGGGTCAAGCATGGATTGAAGTCTGAATTAAATGGATATCATTAAATCAGGATGAATTGTCTGCATGCTTTATGCGGGTTCAAGCCAGGGCTTTTTTACCTTATATAACAGAGGCCTGTAAAGGGCCTCTTCCCAACAGAAAATTGGACTGTTTTTTGCCAACTGTGGCAGAAATATTTCCCAATCGGAAAACAGCAGTCTCTCAGAATTTGAGAAAAAGCATGAATTCTGCAGTGTGTTTTTGTCTGCTAAGTAAATTCCGACTTGGAAAAGTTAATAATTATGGTAACTAATGGATGACAATATAAATAAAGTATATTAATGTCATATTTACTTAATTTATGAAACCTTGTATTTTTCCCAAAATGAGAAATAAGCGCGTTCTTTTTCCCCAAAATGGACAGGCCTGAGCCTCTTCCCAATTTTGTGGAAAAAGCCCTGCAAGCATGGATTGAAAATAAGGATGAAGGCTCTCCTTCAGTCACTTCTCCCTCCATGAGAAATGGAGAAATGTGAGAGGACATCAGTGGGAAAATACTAGTGGGCAAAATGCATATTTTTAAGCAAATAAATGGTGTGTTTGCAGTGAGCCTGTGGTCCTTGACCCTATTGACGCCTCCACCACTGCCCCCACACAATTAATTTTTACATTAAGTCAACCAGTTTGGAAGCTCGAAACCATATGACTATCATAATGAGGAAAATAAAACAACAACGTATTGTTTCTAATTAGCGCCCACCCCCATCCCCCCCCCCCACCCCCACCCCCAGGGGCGTGACATTTTCTGAAAGGGGTGCGCTTATTAGAACGCTTTTCGTAAAATAGTACACATTTTAATTTCCTTATATAATGCTAGTTAGAAACAATACGGTAGGTGTGTTTCCTATTGCATGCTCTAAAAAAAATAGGTTAGGTCGGTAGGCTTTTTTTTGCTTTTATTTTTTGCTTTTTTTTTTGCTTTTTTTTTTTAAACAAGATATTGTGAGATCTATTTATTTATCTCATAAACCCCATACAAGTTTCTCTGTCATGTTGTCATCAGTTTACTTTGATATTTTCAACTTTTGCTGTGTAATTTGGTAATAATTTGCATATATACCACCTGAGTGCCCAGTGGATTACAGAAAATATGGAATCAATTTAATTGTCACTCAGCGTCATTTTCCAGCCCATTTAGGCTATGTTTGTCAGTCTCGATTTTTAGTGCTGGAGGCAGACCACCAACTTATTCCTGGGTAGAACCACTACATTATGCCTCCCACCAGTCTTAAGAATTGACACTTGTTCACTCAGTAATCCAGAATCCTTTTGACTTTAAACCTCGAGTCGTAGCATGCATCATTTAAAGGGAATGTAGCGACACAGCCAAACATCTTTATGATTGAGAGTTCTGAAAAAAATGAATACGGGTGAAAGAATTACCAAAATCGAATGATAAACAAAGAAGATTGTTGTGTTTCGTGTAAGGATGCTATCAAAGAGGAACACACGTCTAACTCTGCTGGTTATTTTAATAAGACTAAACAATATACACAGTATATACAGGCATGCATATCTTCCATCATATATCAAGTTACAACAGTGAGAGCAATGCTCTGCAGTCCTCTACAAGTACATGTAGATAGTATACACAATATCATAACATCTCTCTGCAATGTGCAATTGTTTATTGGTGTGAATGTCTTCTGCACAGCTGATGTTGGTAAAATTCCTCCTGAATCACACTTGACAATTAACTGTTAGTCCAAGATAAGTGTTGATAGCACTAATTGTTAATGTAATCACAAGGTGGTATGAGCGTCCAATTTTATGTTTAATGTCACAATTATTTCCTAATAATTGTCTATTGTTTATCAACATATGATTGCTGGACAATGGTTTCAGATAAATACCTAAGATAATCTGGCATTTCACATGAACTCTATATTGTAAATGTATTCTTACATAGATTCTATGACCTTAGGTTTAACTATATGCCCATAGCGTGTTTTGTAGACATTTTGTGTCTGTTGTACATCAACTGACTCAGGCTGTTTTGCTGGGGAGGTTATTGATACACTGGCTTGAGGTTCTGGAATAGGGTCTGGAAGGGTTTCTGCAATTTCATTGTAATTCAATGGCTGGTCTATACTTAGTAAATCAGGGTCTGGAAATGATGGATGTTTTTCATTTGTTTTCATCAGGTGAATACGATTTCTGCGATAATTTGCCCATCATTTGTTTCTGCAGAATATGATCTCTCATTGTGTTTTTCAGTGACAACTGCAGGTTTCCATAACTTATTTTGAATAAGTCTGACTGACTCGCCTATTTCAAGAGGTGTAAGGAGATTTGAGTTACTATCATAATACATGTAGCTTTTCCCTTTACTTTTTTGAGAAAGCATAGTTTCCTTAACTTTCTTGTGATCGGGTGTTTCTGGGATCAGATGTTGATGCATTGTGTGAATGACAGAACGCAATTGTTTACCCATGAGTAATTGCGCTGGTGAATAACCACAAACTAAAAAAAGTTGCGCTATACTCAAGCATACCAATAAGTGGATCCTTTCTATCGGCTTTTGACTTAGACAAGATTCGTTTGACCGTCTGTACAGTTTTCTCTGCAAGGCCATTACTTTGACTGTGATATGGACTTGAATTAACGTGCTTGAAATCCCAATCTTTAGCAAATGTGTCAAAACTCATGCGATGAATAACACGGGCCTCCATCACTAACTACAGTGTATGGAATTCCAAATCTTGCAAATATGCCTTTCATTCTGTCAATAACAGTGAGACTTCTGGCATTGGGAAGCTGTTTAAGCTCAAAATATCGACTGTAATAGTCAGCTGACTATAAGATAATCGTTACCGTCCAACTGCGTCCAAGGTAAACAAATCTGTTGCTACTGTTTGCCATGGATATGAAGGTATATCATGTGGCATTAGCGGCTCTTTGGTATTTGCATTTCTACGTTCAAGGCAGATTGAACATTTTGATACCATTTCTTTGATTTCTGACGTAACTCTTGGCCAAAATAGCAAACTGCTGGCTCTCTGTAGACTTTTGTCAATACCCATATGTCCTGAATGTATAGTTTCGAGCATTTGAGACCTGAGTGCTCGAGGAATTACAATTCGGTCACCTTTCATAATCAGTCCGTCTATACAAGTCATTTCGTCCCTGTAATTCCAGTACTCTGTAATTTGAGAGGGACACTGTTTCCTTGTGTCGGGCCAACCTTGTAGAATGACATGTTTGAGTATGCACAGTTGCGGATCTTGCTCAGTCTGAGTTTTGATTTGGTCTAGTTTACGGTCAGTTATGGGAAGATTAGAGAGTACAGTATGAACTTGTACCTCCATGCCATCCGAAAGTCCAGGGTACGTGTCGGGGAGAAATTTCCTAGACAACGTGTCAGCTACGGGTATGTTCTTACCACTAACGTGTGTAATATTACGATTATAGCGCTGTAACTGCAACATCATACGCTGTAACCTTGCGGGAGCTTGATAAAGAGGCTTCTTCATGATAGACTCTATTGGCAAATGGTCACTTTCTACTGTCACGTCTCTACCATATACAAATTGGTGAAATCGCTTGCATCCGAAGAGAATAGCAAACATTTCTTTTTCAATTTGCGCGTAATTTACTTCTGTGGGAGTAAGAGACTTAGAAGCAAAAGCAATAGGCTTTCCTCTTTGTAATAGTGTCGTTCCAAGCCCGAACTTGGAACTGTCAACCTGAAGTGTCAGCGGTATTTTGGGGTCATAATACGCTAATACAGGTGCGTCCGTGATAATTTGTTTGACTTTCAAAAATGCGGCGTCATGCTGCGAGTCCCATACAAATTCTACATTCTTGGATAACAGTTGCCTTAGAGGACTTGTAGCTGTTGATAGGTTTGGTGCAAATTTCGATAAGAAATTGACCATACCAACAATGGTTTCTAATTCTGAACGGTTTTTGGGAGGATCCATGTCATTAATGGCAGACACTTTTGATGGATCTGGTTTAAGACCTTCTGCAGTCAAAATGTGCCCGAAGTATGGTACCTCTGTAGCACCTACTTCAAGTTTTTCCTCGTTAAACCTGATGCCCATTTCTCGAGCTCGTTTCATTACATTACGTAAGTTCTTGTCATGCTCCTTCTGTGTTTGACCATTTGAGATATTTGCAACGCTTTTTCTAGTGTCAGGTCAGCTCCAACGTTGATGAGCTTTTCTCGTATTTTGGAGGACGAAACACCAAATACTACCCTGTCGCCTATCATCTCGTCTTGGTCCTTGAAATTGCAGTCCTTAGCTAACAACTTTAGCTTGGTGACATATTGTTCAATGGATTCGTTTCCTTGGAGTTCGTTGTTGAACTTAAACCTAGTGAATACTGGATTAAGTTTTGGCTGGACATACGTTTTGTAACGTTCGTAATGCACAGTAAGAGACTTTTTGTCGTCTTCTGACAATACCCACGTATTGTATATGTCACGCCCTTTTTCGCCAACCCACAAGAGCAAGTATGAAATTCTGGTGGCTTCATCTTTCCCTTTGAGTGGACCGTTGAAAATTAGCTCCACGTGCTGCTGAAACTTTTTCCAAGCCTCAGGAAGATTGGAATCATTAAAGTCCATTTTTGGCTGCGGAATTCCAGATAAATCCATTTTGATGTTGTTGTTGTTTCACGAATAAATTTATTATATTAATATGTCCAATTTATAATAATCCAGTCAAGATCTTTTTATAATCATTGATTGAAATATTTAAATCCCACTTCTGACACCATGTTGTGTTTCGTGTAAGGATGCTATCAAAGAGGAACACACGTCTAACTCTGCTGGTTATTTTAATAAGACTAAACAATATACACAGTATATACAGGCATGCATATCTTCCATCATATATCAAGTTACAACAGTGAGAGCAATGCTCTGCAGTCCTCTACGAGTACACACAATATCATAACAAAGATATGATCATTTGAAGTTTCTGTTGAAACGGATATGGAAGCGGCCAGTTATGACATCACGGTTCTAAATGACCATATTTGGAATATTGATAAATAGGAAAATTAAATGATTTATAGGGGAAAATGACAGCAACTGTATGAAAAATATGTAATACTTAATGGCAATAATGCTTTATATGACCAGTAAAGAAATGCATTCATTTTAGGTGATTTTCTTTGTTTTAAATGATATTTATCAATATTCCTTATATGGTAATATGGAACTATGACATAATAGTTCTAAAAATGGCGGCTCCCATATTTGTTTTAGAACAACCTTGATCATATCTTTTTTGTTTATTGTCCGATTTTGATAAATTCTTTCACCTTTTTCCAAGTTTTTCAGAACTCTCAATAATAGAGCTTGTTTGGCTATGTCGCTACATTCCCTTTAATAAAAGGTAATACAATTCAAGAGTTTTCAAATGTTCTCCGTTAATCTATTATAGGTTTATATATATTAGTTGTCCATTATAATCAACAATTAGTAATATAAAAATCATTTTGTTTTTGACTATTCCAATAATTATTAATATTATAATTAGAAGAGGATGCAACAAGTTGCAAAAATAATCAAGAATACCATTTATCCCTTTAAAAACTTTTGAACCTTGATCTCTTTACAAGATCAGGGACATTTTATTCAAGATCAGAGACATTTTATTCAAGATCAGAGACATTTTACATTTTATTCAAGATCAGAGACATTTTATTCAAGATCAGAGACATTTTATTCAAGATCAGAGATATTTTATTCAAGATCAGAGACATTTTATTCAAGATCAGAGACATTTTATTCAAGTTCAGAAACATTTTATTCAAGATCAGACAATTTATTCAAGATCAGAGACATTTTATTCAAGATCAGAGACATTTTATTCAAGATCAGACACATTTTATTGAAGATCAGAGATATTTTATTCAAGATCTGACACATTTTATTCAAGATCAGAGACATTTTATTCAAGATCAGAGACAACATTTTATTCAAGATCAGAGACAACATTTTATTCAAGATCAGAGACTTTATTGGCCAAAGGGCTTGATTCTGTAATTGGACTGTTTATTTGTTTGTATGGTGTTTTATGTCATTTTCAACACATGCAAGGTTATAATTATATGATGGTCATTTTGTTGTGGTGGAGACCGACCACCCACTTTTTCTGGGAATAACCGGTACTGTACGCCTCTTGCCATCGGTAAGAATCGACACTTCCTCGCTTACAAGTTGAGCTCCCAGTGGGATTCGAACCCGCAGCGGTGAGAGGCGAAGGACTGAAAACATTAGTACACTCAACCGTGTTTGAATTCAGGATCCTTTGCATGTGAAGCTCTACAGATATCAACATCAAAGCTAACTCTGGCGAGACAGTTAGGCAACTCGCTTAGAAACCTATCTATTTAGATATACCCCCAACTGAGTCTTACCTCATTGTCAGTGGATTGAATCAGAGTCTGATTAATTGCAAGTATAATCTTAAATCAACAGTGCTGTATTCCTTTAATGAAATGTTAGGCTGAAAGAAAGCCGTTTATTTGCATTTCCGTTAAAAGTTTCTTTAAAATACCTTAAATAGGAAAGGTTGCTGATGGATATGATATTAATGTTAATCCAGAAATGGCATATTATTGGCTGATTCAGGGAGGCTGGTACTTGACTTGATAGCTTGTTTAAGGGCATTGCTAATATTCTAAGTGGAGCAAGCTTTTACTTCAAAGTCATATCCGCAATATTCCTGGAATCCATGATTTTATCAAGCCTTGAACCTTGGTTGGTTCCCGTTTAAATTATGTGTTGCTGTAAGTGATCCAATGGCCATTTAGTTTATCCCAATTATTCACGATGAAAGTCTTTTTCTGTTTTTCTTTTTTAAATCTTTTGTACTGTTTCTCAAACTATCAGCTATATTTGAGAAATAACGGGAGAAAAATTAAATTGCATAATAATGTTCTCTTCTAGAGTAAAATTGCCTCAGTCATTTCTGTTGATATATATGCCGTACAGTGTCAGGCCGGTTAAAATCAGCCCGTTCAACACTGCAATATATGCTATATTTGGAGATCAGTCACAAGTTTCACTACATTTGTATGCTTAAATACACTTTTATTCTGTGAATTAAACACATTTGGCTAGCAAACCATCCCATATCTGGAATAAAACACCAATTCAGTTTTTCAACATTTTGCGTCATTCATTCACACTATGCGTATTTTGAAAAAACATCTGTCAAAACCACATCTCTACCTAACCTCTGTGCTCATACTCTCCAAAGAAATAATCCTGACAAACACAGTAACATACTTACTATTCATGACAACAGACATAATACTTTAACCTTAGGTTAGATTTAACAATGAAATAAAAACTAATCTTGGGAAAAACACATGCAAACTAGAAAGTTTGGATTTTTTCAAGGAACTAAACACCCTATGACCTGGAAGTACTTCCTGACTGGTCTGACACCTAAATGAGTCGCGACATTTGTCAAAAATATTTATTGAATATTTCTAACTGACCAATAAGGTTGACCGAATGAAAAATCAGATGCTTTTGCAAGGACCTATTATATTTTCAGCTCAATTCCTGCATGCAAAGAACCATTCGGCTAATAGAAATCAAGGATTTTAAGATGCGTTATACAAAACTAGAAAAAAAAGCCAAAATAAATGAACTGTGTGGTGTATTTCTATCAAGAAAAGTTTTCAAACATTGCCTTCTGTATACCAAACTAAACTATACACATAATATGGGGTGTAGATATCAAAATCACTCATGCATGAAATTTCTTCATTTTTCATGGAGAAACACATTCTGTTAAATTCCAACAATTTTGAGGCACAAAATAGTCCATAAAGCTGTTTTGGAACACATGCACAATGTCTAATAAAATATACAGTTTGGCTATAAAATGCCAGAAAAAAAATACAAAGTTGAAGTAATGACTCAAAAACTAAACCTACCCCATATGCATGTAGCAGTTTTAAAGCCAACTAATACATTCAAGTCTTGGGCAACAGCAAGACAAACTGAATCACACACCAGAATAGTATATATTTCAGTGGATTATACCATTATCTCTAACAAAATACCAAATTAATGTATTAAATTACACATTGTATGCCATTGCATAGTTATTTCATCTGAATTAATGAAGGAAAATGGGTGGGATTTACACAACGTTTAGCAAAAAACTAAAATAAATGCCGAATTCCACAAATTTCTGTATATTTCAGTTTCAGATTGTAAAACCCATCATCGCGTACAAAATTTACAGGTTCTCAGGCTTTCGATACAAAGTAAGACTCCTCCATGTCAAAATGTCAGTACCGGTATATTTTCAGATTTTAGTCTCATACGGTACCTTAAAATAATAAAATTGCCATTTATTGCAGGAAATGTGACAGATCTATTACCTATTGCCAATAATCCACTTAAAGACACCTGAGAGCCTACTTAAAGTGCTTTAGGGCCACTCCAAATCACTAGGACCCCCACAGTTCACCCTAAAACACACACATTTTATTTTAATTGCAAAAAATGTTCTGTTGTAAAATTTTAAAACTTAACATCAGCTTTTTTTCTCACTCAGCTGCAAGCTTTCACAGGAAAAATGAACTGAATTGGCCATTAATAAGAAAAATGCATTTTGTCCATCTAGGTGTCAGACCGGTGAAAATCGGCCCATTCAACACAATGCAACATAGGCTAAATTTGGAGATCAGTCACAAGTTCCACAACATTCTTTCGCTTAAATACTCTTTTATTCTGTGAATTAGACAATTTTGGCTAGCAAACCGTCTCCTATCTGGAATAAAACACTGATTCAGTTTTTCAACATTTTGCATCATTCATTCACACTGCATATTTTGAAATAAACATCTGTCAAAACCACATCTCTACCTAACCTCTGTGCTAAAACTCTCCAAAGAAATAATCCTGACAAACACAGGAAAATACTTACTATTCATGACAACAGACATGTTACTTTAACCTCAGGTTAGATTTAACAATGAAATAAAAACTAATCTTGGGAATAACACATGCAAACTAGAAAGTTTGGATTTTTTCAAGGAACTATTTTAGCACCCTTCGATCCGGAAGTACTTCCTGACTGGTCTTACACCATATATTGTTTGTAAAATAAGAATAAAATGTGTAACATTTACCCATTGATGCTGCATTTTCTAAAAATATTTCATTGTTCAGTTCCTACTGAACTGTAATTTATTTATCAAACATTGAATGCCCATGGCAACTAGGGAAATGCCGAAATGGCAAGGAACACAAGGGCACGTGACTTAATATTAATGATTAGTTTGTATGGGGAGATTGAGGACTGAGAAGGCAGGGCAGTGTAAGTCAACCAACTACTACTCCTGGAAAGGTTTAGCAAATAACTGACTTGAATTGCAATGTATTTACCATTATTGAATTAAGGTACTCCAGATAATGTTTTGACCACTATTGAATGGAAGTGCTATGTCCTATGTTTTGATCAGAATTGAATTGAAGTATTCCAGAAAATGTATTGACCAATATTGAAGTGCAGTTCTCAAGATAAGGTATTGACCAATATTGAATTGCAGTTCTCCAGATAAGGTATTGGCCAATATTGAATTGCAATTCTCCAGATAAGGTATTGACCAATATTGAATTGCAGTGCTCCCGATAAGGTATTGACCATTATTGAATTGCAGTTCTCCAGATAAGGTATTGACCAATATTGAATTGCAGTGCTCCCAATAAGGTATTGACCAATATTGAATTGCAGTTCTCCAGATAAGGTATTGACCAATATTGAAGTGCAGTTCTCAAGATAAGGTATTGACCAATATTGAAGTGCAGTTCTCCAGATAAGGTATTGGCCAATATTGAATTGCAATTCTCCAGATAAGGTATTGACCAATATTGAATTGCAGTGCTCCCGATAAGGTATTGACCATTATTGAATTGCAGTTCTCCAGATAAGGTATTGACCAATATTGAATTGCAGTGCTCCCTATAAGGTATTGACCAATATTGAATTGCAGTACTCCAGATAAGGTATTGACCAATATTGAAGTGCAGTGCTCCAGATAATGTATTGACCAATATTGAATTGCAATTCTCCAGATAAGGTATTGACCAATATTAAATTGCATTGCTCCCGATAAGGTATTGACCAATATTGAATTGCAGTTCTCCAGATAAGGTATTGACCAATATTGAAGTGCAGTGCTCCCGATAAGGTATTGACCAATATTGAATTGCAGTTCTCCAGATAAGGTATTGACCAATATTGAAGTGCAGTTCTCAAGATAAGGTATTGACCAATATTGAAGTGCAGTTCTCCAGATAAGGTATTGGCCAATATTGAATTGCAATTCTCCAGAAAATGTATTGACCAATATTGAAGTGCAGTTCTCAAGATAAGGTATTGACCATTATTGAATTGCAGTTCTCCAGATAAGGTATTGACCAATATTGAATTGCAGTGCTCCCAATAAGGTATTGACCAATATTGAATTGCAGTTCTCCAGATAAGGTATTGACCAATATTGAAGTGCAGTTCTCAAGGTAAGGTATTGACCAATATTGAAGTGCAGTTCTCCAGATAAGGTATTGGCCAATATTGAATTGCAATTCTCCAGATAAGGTATTGACCAATATTGAATTGCAGTGCTCCCGATAAGGTATTGACCATTATTGAATTGCAGTTCTCCAGATAAGGTATTGACCAATATTGAATTGCAGTGCTCCCAATAAGGTATTGACCAATATTGAATTGCAGTACTCCAGATAAGGTATTGACCAATATTGAAGTGCAGTGCTCCAGATAATGTATTGACCAATATTGAATTGCAATTCTCCAGATAAGGTATTGACCAATATTAAATTGCATTTCTCCCGATAAGGCATTGACCAATATTGAATTGCAGTTCTCCAGATAAGGTATTGACCAATATTGAAGTGCAGTGCTCCCGATAAGGTATTGACCAATATTGAAGTGCAGTTCTCCAGATAAGGTGTTGACCAATATTGATTGCAGTGCTCCCAATAAGGTATTGACCAATACTAAAGTGCAGTGCTCCAGATAAGGTATTGACCAGTATTGAATTGCAGTTCTCCAGATAAGATATTGACCAATATTGAAGTGCAGTGCTCCAGATAAGGTATTGACCAATATTGAATTGCAGTACTCCAGATAAGATGCTGTGCTCCAGATAGGATGCTGTGCTCCAGATAAGGTATTGACCAATATTGAATTGCAATGCTCCAGATAACGTATTGACCAATATTGAATTGCAGTACTCCAGATAACGTATTGACCAATATTGACCAATATTGAAGTGCAGTGCTCCAGATAAGGTATTGACCAATATTGAATTGCAGTACTCCAGATAAGATGCTGTGCTCCAGATAGGATGCTGTTCTCCAGACAAGGTATTGACCAATATTGAATTGCAGTGCTCCAGATAAGGTATTGACCAGTATTAAAGTGCAGTGCTCCAGATAAGGTATTGACCAATATTGATTCGCAGTACTCCAGATAAGGTATTGACCAATATTGAAGTGCAGTGCTCCAGATAAGGTATTGACCAATATTGAAGTGCATTACTCCAGATAAGGTATTGACCAATATTGAAGTGCAGTGCTCCATGTAATGTAGTGACCAATACGTTTTGAAATAGAGGTCAAAGTTTCATATTTTTTCATTTGGTGTTTAATGTGATTTTTCAGCACATTTTAGGCGATGTATGACGGTCAATTTTTTATGGTGGAGGCAGACTCGTGGTTAGAACCAGTACTGTATTGCGAATCAAAACTTTCTCACTTCAATACAAGTTGAGCTCCCAGTGTGATTCAAACTCGCAGATTTATAAATTCAGAACCAGCTTTAATATATGATTTAGTAGTACACATTCACTGAGATAACGTATGAACATCTCGTGACAATGATCTTGTGACGAGTACTGTCTTGGTTTTTATGTTGAAAAAATCACCAATTTTAGTTTGTTTTCTATGTTGATTACTAGCCATGTTGATACATGTAGGTGCATGAAGAAAGTGAAGGTTATAGTTGGTTGTCTTATAAAGCTCAATTGGTTAGCCAGTCGAGAAGTGGAAGGTATATTGTTAAAAACTATCGGTGCGCCACTCAACACACTGGAGCCAACAGCAAATGACACATCTATATTATGTAAATTGATCAATGCAGACATCACATATGGTAGATTACATACGCTTTTAGTGAGTATTGATCAAATTTAATAAAGTTTGTATTATTCAAGGTTTGCACTGACTGGATATAAGTGTTTAGTGCTGTGTGGCAGCAGTAAAATGTTGTCCGACTACGAATCTAGTGTTATCATTTACTCAGTCTAACATATAGTGGTCCAAAAACTGCTCATTTTTGCTGGCCAGTGCACTGCGTGAGCACAGCATGGGGTAGATATTAGCACTAGCTTGTTGATTACCAGGAGTAATTGATAGCCATAAAATATTCTGGGGATTTAGGCTGACCATCTGTGAGTTGCATATTGAGACTGAAAATGTACCAGGCTTAGCTAGTTTTATTTCGAGTTTACATATGACTGGGCTTCATGATTTTGGTTTAACGTGGCTCCAGCGTAAATGGAGTTTCTACGATAGAATTTGCAGCAACTCTGCAGTTCAGGGTGAGAAGGTTCTAGGCCCATTTTCCATATTTTATCTCGATGTACATGGAAGATGAGCCTGGCATGTTCATGCCTTTTAGGCGCCATATAACCTTTTCATGTGTTGGTGCGCCTTAAAACCCCAATTCAATTCAATTGAGCATTTTTTAGACCACTGTATGTTAGACTGTACTGGTCCTTCAGGATCCTCAAGCCCAATATTTGTGACTGAAGTAGAATACCGCTTAAGCCGGTGCTAGGGGGCGTATATATATCTTACATTACCTCTCATGAACAGTCTCAATAAAAGCAAGTCGGACACTTTTCTCTCTTGCTTATAGCTTCCGAGGGATCCCCCTTCAGTATGTATTTATAATTAGAATTCAGTTCAAATATGAATTATTTATACATGTTCTACCCTTTAAGCTATATAATCGCTAAATTATATGTTAAACTTGACAGTCCTGTCCACTCTTGTTCTCATTACAACTGGTGTCTCTTTTACGATGAAACCAATGTCTTCATCACTGGATGTGTTATCGTCATCCTCTTCTGCAGCAATCTCTTGATTTCCATAATCCTATGTGTCTTTCATATTCTGACTAAGTTTCTTTGTTGAGAATAACCGAGTTCATGTTTGTTCCAAATTCTTTTGATTACAGCACTTGAATAATACAGCACATGAATATTACAGCACTTGAATGAAATATTCATTGGTGAAGCTTTCATGGCCAGCTAAAATGAAGGTCAACAGTTGACACTTGCCTGTATAGGTGACCCATGTTGTCTTCATTCACTGGCAGTCCTACACACAATAGCAAAACTATCTGTGCTTGAATGTTTAATAACAGTAAAACACTTGCATGGGTTTTGAAACGCCAAATCTCAGTTAACAACTCAGACTGTAGTTGGTAAACATGATCAGCGGAAGAGAGTCGGGTTTATGCGTGGTTGAAGTATTTCTGATTGTATTTTGCCTCACTTTTTGACCATGTTCAATTCTCCAGCTCCCCACCTTTAGCCTTCATCTTTGGATATATTTTGCTACACGGGACATGGCACACATTTTAGAACAGAAATATGACCGCCGGGTGCTTAGTGTGACCATATGTGTGTGAAGTACCGGAATCCACAGTCTGTTAGTTTCTTCATATTCTCATTTAAGACCCTGGCAAGAAGTCGGCTAATTTTCAGGACATCGGGCATTGGGTTTGCATCAGTATAATATTATATTCAGGCAACACGATTTGAGTATTATTGATTCATTGAAGTTATTTTAGACACTTTTTTTCAGTATTATACAAAATAATTAAGTATAAATTGAGCTAAAATTCCAGAGTTTATTACCTAAAATGCAACGTTTTCCCGGTCTCGAACCTGTACTAACCATCTTACTAATTCAAAGTTTTGTGCGCTCCCGACCGAGCCTTTTGTACAACCATTATAGTATTATAATAGAGCTATACCTATAGAACCGAAATTTTAATACACTGTTGATTGTTGAATTTTTATTTGCAAACACCTATATATAACTCTTATGGGTAATATAATCTAACAACGATAAAAACGAAACTAAGAAAACGATTTTTTAGTTAATAAAACCTAATAGCAAAAAACAACCATTTTATGGATACATCGGGTTCAAACTACAATAAATACTGAAAAGGGGATCCCTTGGAAGCAACAAACACAAACAAGAGATAAAAGTAGCAGACTCAGTCTTATTGAGTCTGTTCATGAGAGGTAATGTAAAGTGCAGCACCTCTCACGCTTCCTGGCACCGGCATGAACAGTGATATTCTACTTTAAAGCCACAAAGATTGGACTTGATGATCCCAAAGGACCAGAAAGTAATAAATAACACTACTGATTTGTTTCACACGCCAGTGTGAATGTCTATAAATACAGAAAAGGGGATCCCTTGGAAGCAACAAACACTAAAAAGAGATAAAAGTAGAAGACTCAGTTTTATTGAGCCTGTTCACGTAAAGTAATGTAAAGTGCAACACCTCTCACGCCTCCTATTACTGGCTTACTTACAGAAGAATCTGTGCGTCTTCGGCTCATTTTCCCATTCTACGTGACTGCCATCAGAAATCGTCCATATGGATACTCAATGTCTTTAGAAAGGCGTTTTAATACAATCTTTACTGTATAGTCTCCAACACCATCAGACCAAATGCACAAGAATGCCATATGAGGTTTTTGAGTTCTGTGTGCTCTGCTAACTGTGCTTCTAAGACACATAGACCAAAGCTTCGCATTTGCATACTGAAATGTGAGACGACAAGACATTTCAATATTTGAATTGAATTGGACTGTATAGTCGCACCAACAGTCATAATACGTCAACTTTCCAGCTTCCATTGGTCATGCACGTGCAGGCACCTGGGTAGAACATCCGACATTCTGCAATCCAGCTGGATAGCTTCCTCACATAACGATTCCTAGACACAATGTCATGAGGGATCGAACCCACAGCGGTGAGGGGCAAGTGATTTCAAGTCGGTGACTCTCAAGCACTCGTCCCCCGCCCCAATAAACATGGCAAAACATGCAGATGTGTAAACTACTAGTATCTTTTCTTCTTCTTTTTTTTTTTGGCGCTACTGTAATATCGTAACAAATGGAGGTTTTCAATTAAGGGAGAAAACTTAAAATTACATGTAGGCGAATGTAGGTATAGACAGGATGTTTCGTTTTAAAGCAGCCTGAGTTCAGTCTGTGCTGGGGTGCATTTTCGTATTCATATATTTCATCGGATCGGATCGTATTTACTGATTTAAAACTTGTTTTAAATAAATTTCCATTTTGTTAATCACGTCCACGTCCAAAATACTATAAAGTTTGCGTACCGCTTACCACGCCTCTGCATTCGGAATACTATCTAAATCAGCCTGAATCCGGCGTCTGAAAAAGGGAGGTTTGACCCTCCTTAATTATTAAAGATATATACATCTACTCCACCTCCTATTGTTCAGTTTTATCATCTTGATGTGACCTCTCTCCTCGAATTGAAAACAAACATAAGACAGCTTGTGTTGTTTGCAGAGATTCTTGTTTTCGAAAGTCCTGTCCCATTTCTGATTTCTGCTGCAGCATTTTCTAAATGAGAATTGACGTTTTGGGTGGCTCTAAATAACCCAGAGCTCCAGATAAAAATATGCAATTAAAACGATGAAAAAAACAATAGAATTACCATAGCATGTGTATCGTAATGTAAAGAAATTTATGAAATGCAATTCATTGTCAATCATTCGCGTATTTAATTATTTCCCCCACCACTCTAAACACATCTCGAAACCTATCTGCTATAAGTAATTTAAAGGACCAAACTATTCAAGCTTATAAGATTGGTTTCGAATTTTTTTAAGTAAGTGCGATTTACTCGACTTGTGTTGTTTGCTGTATACATGTCTATCATAAGTGTATCAGGTTACAAAACTGATGTCTCACAACAAACATGGACGAAAAGAGTCGAAGTACCTCGAAAAGCACAAATCAACACCATTATGCTCAAAGCAATTATTTAGAGGATCATGTTTGACTGTTGTTGCTTTTGGTCTGTTGTTAATTACCTTTATAAGGATATACCCAGTTGAAAACAGTGGGGTAAAAAAAAAAGTTTTACTCGATTGCAAAATGAAAATACTCGTTAATATTAAAATAATGGAGTAACAATACCCAGTTACCAAAAGCTTATCTCGAGCTCTGTAACCAGTAATGTGTTGACGAGCTGTTAAACAACATTCAATTCAGTTCATTATATTAGGAGTCCGATTAGAATATATTGGTGTATCATGGGCTGTAGAATTTAAAATCTTGTTTACTTCAATTTCATATTCATAATTCACCTTGTCTCCTGTAAAAAGTAGAATTCCCATGCAACACTTTGAAGGTTGAATGCAACACTGTTGTATCGTTTTCTTATATATGCTTCAAGTCTGCAATTAAATGCTAATTATATTAGTCAATAATTCTCCCGACTGAACCTTTGTCCAGTTTCTGCTCAATGCTTTTATAAACGTGTTGACCAAAGTTGTTTCCTAAAGTATATTTGTATATACATGTATGTCTACATACAAACAAAAAGGTTTGACATGTTAAGAATCGATCAGTTTCTTTCTCATTCAGTACATATACTGGTCAATTCGCGGACATAAATTATGGTAAAAATCTCAAGTAAAAAGTTTATTTTTAAACTTTCATTATCTTCAACAGTTTGGTAGACTAGTTTTCATTGAAAAACTTCGAGACAAGTCATTTATAAAAGTGTACTTTTTTGGTCTAGACTCATTTTATGATAATATTGTGTATCAACATCATTAATGAGTCTTAGCCACAATATTCTTCTGGGATGTTTTTTCAGGTTTGTACATTATTAGTAGTGTAATTAAATATGCCTGCCACTCCTTAAAATATATTTAATTCAAGTAAAAAAAAAGACGAATAATAAAAACATCCGCTTCAAAATCGCCTTGCCAGTTTAAATTCACTTGCATTTGACTTGATAAAAAGCAATAGTTTCAAATAATTAAGACAAATATTTAAAACAGCTATTTAATTGTACGAAAACACATTAGTAGATATCTATTGGGTTGTGCAGCTCAATGATGCAGAGTGACTTGGCTTCTGTGGGTCATTAATTTCAATAATTTAACATGAGTATGACCTGTTTATGTGTCATTGTGCCGAAAAACACCATTCATTCATTTTGTTTTAACTTAAAAGTATTTTTCTCATTACTGTAGATTAGATCAAGGTAACTTGAATCATGCTTGTATACTGGGTACTAGACTGGCTGTCGTCCCAGTGGTTGTTTAGTTTTATTTATTTTTTAATTTTTAATATTTTGCAACCCGAAACAAAATAATATCAAAAATCCCAAACATTTCTGAATAGCTCTGAACTACTGTTTGAAGCCAATAATTCAAAGGGGACTTAATGCAGACTATTTTATTTATTGATAGCTTGAGTTGTCTCAAATAGTATTTAAACATTAACACACAAGGACTTAACCTGTCTATCTCAGTTAAATAGAGCTGTTTCACAAATGATCTATATACAGTCCAGGTGAGTAGAGACATATATACAGTCCAGGTGAGTAGAGACATATATACAGTCCAGGTGAGTAGAGACATATATACAGTCCAGGTGAGTAGAGACATATATACAGTCCAGGTGAGTAGAGACATATATACAGTCCAGGTGAGTAGAGACATATATACAGTCCAGGTGAGTAGAGACATATATACAGTCCAGGTAAGTAGAGACATATACAGTCCAGGTGAGTAGAGACATATATACAGTCCTGGTAAGTAGAGACATATACAGTCCAGGTGAGTAGAGACATATATACAGTCCAGGTGCGTAGAGACATATATACAGTCCAGGTGAGTAGAGACATATATACAGCCCAGGTGAGTAGAGACATATATACAGTCCAGGTGAGTAGAGACATATATACAGTCCAGGTGAGTAGAGACATATACAGTCCAGGTGAGTAGAGACATATATACAGTCCAGGTGAGTAGAGACATATACAGTCCAGGTGAGTAGAGACATATACAGTCCAGGTGAGTAGAGACATATATATATTCCAGGTGAGTAGAGACATATACAGTCCAGGTGAGTAGAGACGTATATAGATTCCAGGTGAGTAGAGACATATATATAGTCCAGGTGAGAAGAGACATATACAGTCCAGGTGAGTAGAGACATATATACAGTCCAGGTGAGTATAGACATATATACAGTCCAGGTGAGTAGAGACATATATACAGTCCAGGTGAGTAGAGACATTCACAGATTTGAATACATACTACTGCATCTAATCAGTCTCGGTGTTGGTGTGACCTATTTGTGTGTCCCCATGTGAACCCCCCACCCCAGTGTGGACCCATGTGTCCACAGGTGGACATCATTCATAAAACATCATTCATTCATACTTGAAGGTTTTTAGTTTTGATTCATGTCTAATCTGTGCATTTTAATCAGTACCAGATAGGATCTCGGGATTATCTTCCACTGTCACTCAGAGGTGTTGGCAATCACCCATGTAGAAGTTGGGGAGAAATAACTTGGTTAATAATGACTGATAACACAGATACACTGTCCTGGATGTCTTGTAATGTGTGCATAATAATCTTGTCAATGTTAAGTTTAGGCCAGAGTTTTTAGCTCTACTGATAGCAGAGCTTATGCCGTGGTGCGGTGTCCGTCATCTGTCCGTCTTTTTTTGTAGCGACTTCTCTTTTGAAACTACTAGATGGATTTTCATGAAACTTTACAGAAATGTTGCCCATGAAGTCTAGTTGATCATCGCAAAAATTCATGTTGATGTGAACTACAAGATGGCCACCAAAGCTAAGAATAGATTTTTAAAAAACAAGATTGAAGCAACTACTTCTTGAAAACTATAAGTGATATAGATATGGGACTTTTTCTAAAATGATCAGCATGACATGATGTTGGTCCTTGTCAATTTTTTTTTTAATTCGACAAACATGGCCGCCATGGCTAAAAATAGATTTAAAAAATTGCAAACTCCTTCTTGAAAACTATAAATGATATTGATATGGGACATTTTCTAAAATGATCAGCATGACATGATGTTGATCCTTGTCGAAAATTATTTTGATTTGACATTAAGCATGGCCGCCATTGGCCATCTTTGTTTACATAGAGTTATACAAAAAAAAAACTACTCCTCTGAAACTACGACTATCTCCTTGACAGATTTGCATGAAACTTCTCAGGAATGCTGGTCTAGCTATCAAAAACCTATCAGTAGAGCTTCAAGGTCATTGACCTCTTGTTTTATTTATTGATTTACGGGGAAAATTTAAAAAAATTGCAATAGGAAGGACAAAATAAAAATGTTATGGAAAATAACAACTGCAGAAGAACTGTTTATGTGGCATATGAAACTGATTTTTTTTTTTGGGACCGCTTTCTTCCTTAGCTAGTTTTTGGATGCAAAACCCCTGCTATCCACAGCACTACCGGGACCGTGAGTCGTAAGTTCAAATCCCTGTTCTTTACACCTGCTACGTCCCGGGATGCAAGTGGGGGTAGGGGTTACACCGATTTTTGCCCGATCAATCAAAATAAAAAATAAAAATGTAAGTAATGTGAAGAATTTGTTCAGGGAAGTTTCGTACCCATATATTTTCGTACCATTAAAGCAAATCAGAAGACAAGTAAACCTAATGATTCCAAGCTTTATACTTTGCTCACACAGTTTTGATATAATTATTCACTTTGAAAAAATGACTGTTTGAATTCATTGACCATTTGACCTGTGACAGACCACCATATCCACTGTCTGCATCCCTATGCCCAACAAGGCTGAAATATTTACTAAAAAAACCTCTAGTCATTGCAGGTTCTACCGTAAACCAACAGATAAAAGAACTCTGGCCTTGTCAATTCACTTGGCTGCCTGTGGTTATATAGGACTTGACATTTTAATACCACTGAAATGCTACTGATAGGAAAACATATAACTCTTGGAAAATAATTGAAGTATTAATTGACAAAATGTAATAGCATATTTACCATCCTTCCCCCTCCCATGACCCACCCAACCCCACCCCACCCCTAACTGATGAGTATTATAAAAATTGTATACATTGTTCCTTAATCATTCACTTAAGGATTACCACCACTAATTACATGTAAACCTCCGAGGTGTAGTCGAATGTAGTTACTATAATAAAAAGTAACCACTCCTTTTTTGATGAAAACGGGCATTATAAGTAGGGGAAAACTGCCCATTTCTATTCAGTTTTGTGGTTGTATGTATAAGAAGCATATTAATCGGTTTTACTGGATCACTGATGAACATTTTCGAAATTTCGACTCTATGCTTACACAGTTATGAAAATACCGGTAGTCAATCAATGAAAAAAAATGTACCGTTGACCTGTTAGTAAACAAACAAGAACTTTCTTACATGTGATGTGAGCCCACCTTTTCTGGTGATTTTTTCAAGTGGAACATTAGTTTTCTATATGAACATTACACTGCTGCATTATCCATACTTGAGTTGAAGTTGCAGCAAATCATTAATATGTGACACTTTAACATTGGTGTCTATGGGGAAAATAATTAGTGGTTTCATACCTTAAAATATTAAAACAATAGGAAACATATTTCAATGTTTATATGTTATATATACTAAAAAATACGAAACATTTTCATGTCTCTGATATTTTAGTATTTATATATTATATACACTTGCAGATTTAAAGTAAAACAAACATTGAATAAATGAACAAGTAACTAATAGATGTCCTGTTATTTGTTTCCATCAGCCTATTTTGATAATATTTAATTTTGCCTCTCTGATACAGCCAGTAATGGCGAATTTGTGCATCTGATCATGAAAAGCGTTTTTTTTTAGAGTTTTCCTCAATAAGAATTATAAGCAATCAGATTAAAATGCAGATATATTTATATCTCTCATTAAGTCAGTAGAAATGAAATTGAAAGAGCTGTATTTTAATCAGATACTGTTACCTCCTGGAAGCTGCTGGCAGTGTAAAAAGGTAATTTTAACCAGATGGAATTATATGCGGCTGATAGCTACAGCAGTAAATAAGATAGGCCCTTACTGTTATAGTCTATTTATCACTAGAAGCAGATCCATCATAGCCATGTAATCTTGTTTATATGTTTTACAGTGGTTCGTCTTTATGGTTTATTTATTACACATGTTAATGTCGCATTCCTTGAATAATACCGTTTTCATGCAACTGATAGTTTGGCAGAATTAAAGTAATTTGAATGTTTTAATCAGCTCTTCAACACTATAGGTTATTTAGAGCTGCTCCAGAGGGAAAGCAAGGATCAATAGGAATCCAGGAACTTTTACTAACGAATATATTCCAATGGTTTAACTCGAAGGATAGACTGATATACAGGACGCCCAGGTAACATCTCCATCAGATGGCTATGGGAAAGTGTCTTCCACAAGAACACCAATGAAACTCATTGGCATTGGTAAGGCTAGAACCCGGTCCCTACGGTTTCATTTCAACCATGCTATCCACTGGGCCACACTAGCCCCCTTACAGTTTGCCTGAGGACCTTTGTCTGAGTCCTTGTTTTGTTAATTACAAAAGTACAATAACTTAAATTAAGCACATAATTTCATATTTGTTTAGCTGTCTAAGGGTTACAACCCCAATATGAGTGTGAATATTATAAATTATTCTGTTAAACACAATTACATGATCAGACTACACCAATTACCAATAATTTAGTGTATCTGTTGTTTCCCTAGCTGTTATACATGTGTACCCTTCATGGATAACTGCATACAAATATAGTTATATTAACTTGATACTTTCTGTTGAAAAGAAATAGCATTTATTTGGAATAAACTTCAAATTTTGGTAGTTGGAGCTGAATATGTGTACGCATTCGGTGTGATAGGTGGAGCTAATTGTGCATGCATCTGGTGTACCTCAAAAGCTATTCCACAGTTTGAACAAACACTGACGATATTTATTTTTCTTGCTCGTATTTATCCTTACCACCCTCCCAAGGTATGCCAGTGTTGGTACCATAACAACGGAAAAATAATATAAACAATGTAAATTTAAGAACTGATTCGCATATTTTGGGAGTTTATGTGGTTTTGAGTAGTGAATGTCAGATTTACTAAAATGCACTAATGTGCCATTAATTACCAGCACGAATGTGCCATTAATTACCAGCACTAATGTGCCATTAATTACCAGCACTAATGTGTCATTAATTACCAGCACAATGTGTCATTAATTACCAGCGCATAAACTCCGACAATTTGCAAATCAGTTATCACAAAATAATATACAAACATTTTGGGACACATTTTAATTTCAAAGATAATGAGGCAATGTCCTGTGAAAATAAAGATCATGGTCAAATGTAGTTAGACGACATAACATGGAGATAAGCTCCCCAGATTGGAATACGACTCAAACTGGTTGATCTAATACATGTAGCTTTTGAGAAACAGTTCAGTTCAAGGTATATCATGATGACTATAGTGAAAACATTGAAAAGATGTAATAACAAGTACCAGTACGACATGTACTACCCCATATAGGGTTTTCTTGCATACTGGACAAGGATGTCCGTCATTTTACCTGGGATAGATTTCCGTCTCACCCTAGGGTCGAGATAAAATGCACGCGCGCCAACATCCGGTATGCAGGAAAACATGCAAAACGTTAGTAACTGGCGGCGTCAATGCGCAACATGTCTCTGATATGCAAGAAAAAGAATCTATCATGGGTATTCGGTTCAGATAGGGAATTCCAACCCTCTGATAAAAACACTTATACCTCGTGTTGGAATTCCCTGTCTTCACCGGATACCCATGAAATATTCTTATAATCTAGCACTGAACTATAAACACGCTTGGTTTATCTAATCTACGCTAGTTGTGAGAAACTGAGTTAAAACTTCAACATTGATGCCATCATCGCCGCTAGAAAAATAGCATCAGTCATTTGACACATTTGTTTTATTCCAAAACCACTGTCCTGTAACCTGTACAGCTACTGTACGGCTGTAACCTGTACAGCTACTGTACGGCTGTA
This sequence comes from Cyrtodaria siliqua, assembly GCA_037043455.1. Lineage (NCBI taxonomy): Eukaryota > Metazoa > Mollusca > Bivalvia > Adapedonta > Hiatellidae > Cyrtodaria > Cyrtodaria siliqua. The sequence continues at coordinate 29,119 of JAWPHD010000881.1, read as the reverse complement.
ACCTGTACAGCTACTGTACGGCTAACCGATTTTGTTATTTCCAAGGTGGCGGACATGTCAACATACAGAAAAATAGGTGCCCTACGTTTTACTCATTACTTTAATTTGGCGTGACATGCATAGTTACGTATGCTGAGTTAGATAAATGATTCCTTTACTCTCGGCTGCATAGTATGTAACCAAAGATTTACTACTTTTTGAAAAATCACTGTCAAGTTTTGTATATCTGAAATCGAAGCGAGGAGGCCCACATGTTTTGAACCATTACTGGCTTGTTTCTTCACGGATTGAAGCGAAATAACTTGTCTTACTTACTTTGTGATGATATCTAAATGACCAGGTAACTAATTTCTTGTAAACTATGCAATAAGTAAGCAAAATTCTGTTTCAAAAAATATTGGGCTGTACGATGCGTTACCATTTCAAAATTGCTACTGTACGGTGCGTTCAGAACTCAAATCGGAACAGTACGTTACACATATTTGACAAAATTACTGTATGGTGCGTTACGTTTTGGTGTGTTTTAGATGTAGACCATTTCTAAATATTGTTGTTCTTTTAAATAAAAAAAGTTGTTTTATACATCTTGGGATAGCGTTGTGTTGCGTACCAAAATAAGGTCACTGTGACCTTGACCTTTTACATGTGACCTCTGTCATAGAAAATGCTTGTCTGGGCCATATTTAATACTACACTGAACAAAATTTCAAAGTATCAACTTTTGTATCTTATCTAATTTTCTTATTTGAAATATATTTTAGAATAGATATATGATAAGTATTTTGTATTGACCCGTAGTTTGTAAAACATTTATTTTTTGTTTAAATTGTTACATCTTTTGAGAGTTACCCTCCCTTTATATGAAAACATGAAATGTGCTGATAACACACATAACATGAGTCAAAGATCACTTAAAGATATGAAATTCTTAAAATTGGTATGAAATAATAGAAAAAAACCGTAAAAATTTGACCCATTTATCTCAGATTTTCCGTCTATAATAAAATGAAATATGGATAATCTTCAATTACCTTCGTTTAAATTGAATATTGTTTGAAATTCAAGTAACTGTATTTCAGCGTTAACATTAAATATTTTGAACATTTCTTTTGCAAACGCATTTGTAGTGGTAATGCTAGTAAAACATGATGTCAAAATAAATTTAACCAGCATATTTTAGAATAAGGAACATCGAAAGATTCACTAATTCGAAGAACTTAATAAAATCCTATATACCCAGTTTATAAGTGTTATAACTTTCTAAGAAAACTTTCTAAGAAAACAAATCGACTTAAAAGTCTTAAAATATGTTCATGCAATCAGAGCAGACGATTTACACTCGTTATTTTGCAGTTTAACCGTATCTCTAGTCAAGCTCAAAATATGCAAAACAATGAGAATATTATTGACATATTCTTAGGTAGGTACTTTAGCAATTTGGTTTAGTGTATAACACTTAGAGATACCAAACCTAGTATGTGGATACATCTTGGGATAGCGGTGTGTCGCGTACCAAAATAAGGTCACTGGGACCATGACCTCTGTCATAGAAAATGCTTGTCCGGACCGTTTTTTCAATACTATAACACTTAGAGATAACAAACTTGGTATGGGAATACATCTTGGGATAGCGGAGTGTCGCATACCAAAATAAGGTCATTGTGACCTTGACCTTGACCTGTGACCTGTGTCTTAGAAAATGCATAGAAAATGCTTGTCCGGACCGTATTTTCAATACTATAACAGTTAGAGATACCAAACTTGATATGTGGATACATCTTGGGATAGCGATGTGTCTCGTACCAAAATAAGGTCCTCTTGTTTTTATCCGAATTTTGCTTATTTATTGCATAGTTTACAAGAAATTAGTTATCTGGTCATTTATATATCATCAAAAAGTAAGTAATATATGTTACTTCACCTCGATCCATGAAGAAACAAGCCAGTAATGGTTTAAAACATGTGCGACTCCTCGCTTTGATTTCAGATCGACAAAAATTGACATGCTTTAGCGATGATTTTTCAAAATGTAGTAACTCTTTTGTTACATACTATGCAGCCGAGTGTTGCCTTGTCGCACGATCGAGTTTCACTCAAAATTGGCCCTCAGTCGCTCTCAATGGGTGTTCTGCGTGTACCGTGGTTTAGTAAGGAAATCATTTATCTAACTGTCAGCATACGTATCTATGCATGTGACGCCGAATTAAGTAACGAGCAAAATGTAAGGCACTTACTTTTCGGATGTTGACATGTCTACCATCTTGAAAATAACAAAATCAACTAGTGAAAACTGCAAGACAATTAACACCAGCCCTTCCTACAGGTTACCAGTCTGCCCGAATTTGCATCTGAATGCCCAGATAAGTTATATCAGAATTGTTCGGGAATGTACAGATAGAATTACATGTTACATCAACCAGACCATAAATAAATTGACTTAAACAATAAGTTCATGAAGATGATATTGTGACCCCCCCTCCTCCGCACAAAAAACTTATCTTCCTCACACAAAATATACACACAACACAAGAAGCATTGTGTCTTCCAGTTGCTGATCCTTTATAGCTTGTTTGTTATTAATCAGGATCCAGAACCTGCTTGTCATGCAATCTCTGGGATAGGTTCAGTGTATTGCAGAATCAATCTCTGGGATAGGTTCAGTGTATTGCAGAATCAATCTCTGGGATAGGTTCAGTGTATTGCAGAATCAATAAATATCATTTTGGCTGATTATATACCTTGGTTGATTAATCCTGTGGTGAGGCAATCAACACAGGCTCTGTTTTATGTTTGTAATGCACGTTCAAAACCACTGTCTAAAATAGTCTCAAAGGCAGAGGAAACATTAACTGTGCTGTGCTGAAAACCTTATGTTTAATATTGGTGCTTTATTCATTTAATAGTCCTTTTTTCTATAACAATCTTTAATTTTTCAGTTGGGTAAAAGTTATTTCCAATAATGTGATATTTAGTTATTTGTTGGAAATTTACATCAAATACTAAATTATCAAAATGGGGTGAAGTTCTAAGAAAATAGAGTACATGCAATGGCCATAGAGACTTCCTAATAGTTCAGGTACATGCAATGGTCATAGAGAACTTCTAATAGTTCAGGTACATACAATGGCCATATATAACTTAATAGTTCAGGTACATGCAATGGTCATAGAGAACTTCCTAATAGTTCAGGTACATGCAATGGTCATAGAAAACTTCTAATAGTTCAGGTACATGCAATGGCCATAGAGAACATCTAATAGTTCAGGTACATGCAATGGTCATAGAGACTTCCTAATAGTTCAGGTACATGCAATGGTCATAGCAAACTTCTAATACTGTGAAATCATTAATATTCGTGGGGGATTTAATTTCATAGATTTCGAGGTTGACCCGAACCACGAAATCAAATCCCCACGAATGTTGAATGCCCAGAAGTTCGAATAATCAAAAATCAGAAATGCGCGAATTTACGTCCCCTCGAAATTGTCTTTTTAGAAAGAACGCGAAATTTAATGCCCACAAAATTAAATGATTCCACAGTAGTTCAGGTACATGCAATAGCCATAGAGAACTTCCTTATAGTTCAGGTACATGTACATGTAATAGCCATAGAGAACTTCTGATAGTTCAGATACATGTAGTGGTCATAGAGAACTTCTAATAGTTCAGCTACATGCAATAGCCCTAGAGAACTTATAATAGTTCAGGTACATGCAATAGCCATAGAGAACTTCTGATAGTTCAGATACATATAGTGTTCATAGAGAACTTCTTATAGTTCAGGTACATGCAATGGCCATAGAGAAATTCCTAATAGTTCGGGTACATACAATGGCCATAGAGAACTTCCTAATAGTTTAGATACATGCAATGGTCATAGAGAACTCTTAATAGTTCATGTACATGCAGTGGCTATAGAGAACTTCTAATATTTCAGGAGAACTTCTAATAGTTCAGGTACAAGCAATGGCCATAGAGAACTTCTAATAGTTCAGGTACATGCAATGGCCATAGAGAATTTCTAATAGTTCAGGTACAAGCAATGGCCATAGAGAACTTCTAATAGTTCAGGTACATGCAATGGCCATAGAGAACTTCTAATAGTTCAGGTACATGCAATAGCCATAGAGAACTTCCTAATAGTTCAGGTACATACAATGGCCATAGAGAACTTCTTATAGTTCAGGTACAAGCATTGGCCATAGAGAACTTATAATAGTTCAGGTACATGCAGTGGTCATAGAGAACTTCTAATAGTTCAGCTACATGCAATGGCCATAGAGAATAGTTCAGATACATATAGTGTTCATAGAGAACTTCTAATAGTTCAGGTACATGCAATGGCCATAGAGAACTTCTAATAGTTCAGGTGCATGCAATAGCCATAGAGAACTTCCTAATAGTTCAGGTACATGCAATGGCCATAGAGAACTTCTAATAGTTCAGGTACATACAATAGCCATAGAGAACTTCCTAATAGTTCAGGTACATGCAATGGCCATAGAGAATTTCTAATAGTTCAGGTACAAGCAATGGCCATAGAGAACTTCTAATAGTTCAGGTACATGCAATGGCCATAGAGAACTTCTAATAGTTCAGGTACATGCAATAGCCATAGAGAACTTCCTAATAGTTCAGGTACATACAATGACCATAGAGAACTTCTAATAGTTCAGGTACATGCATTGGCCATAGAGAACTTCTAATAGTTCAGGTACATGCAGTGGTCATAGAGAACTTCTAATAGTTCAGCTACATGCAATGGCCATATAGAACTTCCTAATAGTTCAGATACATGCAATGGCCATAGAGAACTTCTAATAGTTCAGGTACAAGCATTGGCCATAGAGAACTTCCTAATAGTTCAGGTACATGCAATGGCCATAGAGAACTTCTAATAGTTCAGATACATGCAGTGGCCATAGTGAACTTCTAATAGTTCAGGTACAAGCAATGGCCATAGAGAACTTCTAATAGTTCAGGTACATGCAATGGCCATAGAGAACTTCTAATAGTTCAGGTGCATGCAATAGCCATAGAGAACTTCCTAATAGTTCAGGTACATGCAATGGCCATAGAGAACTTCTAATAGTTCAGGTACATGCAATGGCCATAGAGAACTTCTAATAGTTCAGGTGCATGCAATAGCCATAGAGAACTTCCTAATAGTTCAGGTACATGCAATGGCCATAGAGAATTTCTAATAGTTCAGGAACAAGCAATGGCCATAGAGAATTTCTAATAGTTCAGGTACATGCAATGGCCATAGAGAACTTCTAATAGTTCAGGTACATGCAATAGCCATAGAGAACTTCCTAATAGTTCAGGTACATACAATGGCCATAGAGAACTTCTAATAGTTCAGGTACAAGCATTGGCCATAGAGAACTTCTAATAGTTCAGGTACATGCAGTGGTCATAGAGAACTTCTAATAGTTCAGCTACATGCAATGGCCATATAGAACTTCCTAATAGTTCAGATACATGCAATGGCCATAGAGAATTTCTAATAGTTCAGGTACAAGCAATGGCCATAGAGAACTTCCTAATAGTTCAGGTACATGCAATGGCCATAGAGAACTTCTAATAGTTCAGGTACATGCAATAGCCATAGAGAACTTCCTAATAGTTCAGGTACATACAATGGCCATAGAGAACTTCTAATAGTTCAGGTACAAGCATTGGCCATAGAGAACTTCTAATAGTTCAGATACATGTAGTGGTCATAGAGAACTTCTAATAGTTCAGCTACATGCAATAGCCCTAGAGAACTTCTAATAGTTCAGGTACACGCAATAGCCATAGAGAACTTCTGATAGTTCAGATACATATAGTGTTCATAGAGAACTTCTTATAGTTCAGGTACATGCAATGGCCATAGAGAAATTCCTAATAGTTTGGGTACATACAATGGCCATAGAGAACTTCCTAATAGTTCAGATACATGCAATGGTCATAGAGAACTCCTAATAGTTCATGTACATGCAGTGGCTATAGAGAACTTCTAATATTTCAGGAGAACTTCTAATAGTTCAGGTACAAGCGATGGCCATAGAGAACTTCTAATAGTTCAGGTACATGCAATGGCCATAGAGAACGTCTAATAGTTCAGGTGCATGCAATAGCCATAGAGAACTTCCTAATAGTTCAGGTACATGCAATGGCCATAGAGAACTTCTAATAGTTCAGGTACATACAATAGCCATAGAGAACTTCCTAATAGTTCAGGTACATGCAATGGCCATAGAGAATTTCTAATAGTTCAGGTACAAGCAATGGCCATAGAGATTTTCTAATAGTTCAGGTACATGCAATGGCCATAGAGAACTTCTAATAGTTCAGGTACATGCAATAGCCATAGAGAACTTCCTAATAGTTCAGGTACATACAATGGCCATAGAGAACTTCTAATAGTTCAGGTACAAGCATTGGCCATAGAGAACTTCTAATAGTTCAGGTACATGCAATGGCCATAGAGAACTTCTAATAGTTCAGGTGCATGCAATAGCCATAGAGAACTTCCTAATAGTTCAGGTACATGCAATGGCCATAGAGAACTTCTTATAGTTCAGGTACAAGCATTGGCCATAGAGAACTTATAATAGTTCAGGTACATGCAGTGGTCATAGAGAACTTCTAATAGTTCAGCTACATGCAATGGCCATAGAGAATAGTTCAGATACATATAGTGTTCATAGAGAACTTCTAATAGTTCAGGTACATGCAATGGCCATAGAGAACTTCTAATAGTTCAGGTGCATGCAATAGCCATAGAGAACTTCCTAATAGTTCAGGTACATGCAATGGCCATAGAGAACTTCTAATAGTTCAGGTACATACAATAGCCATAGAGAACTTCCTAATAGTTCAGGTACATGCAATGGCCATAGAGAATTTCTAATAGTTCAGGTACAAGCAATGGCCATAGAGAACTTCTAATAGTTCAGGTACATGCAATGGCCATAGAGAACTTCTAATAGTTCAGGTACATGCAATAGCCATAGAGAACTTCCTAATAGTTCAGGTACATACAATGGCCATAGAGAACTTCTAATAGTTCAGGTACATGCATTGGCCATAGAGAACTTCTAATAGTTCAGGTACATGCAGTGGTCATAGAGAACTTCTAATAGTTCAGCTACATGCAATGGCCATATAGAACTTCCTAATAGTTCAGATACATGCAATGGCCATAGAGAACTTCTAATAGTTCAGGTACAAGCATTGGCCATAGAGAACTTCCTAATAGTTCAGGTACATGCAATGGCCATAGAGAACTTCTAATAGTTCAGATACATGCAGTGGCCATAGTGAACTTCTAATAGTTCAGGTACAAGCAATGGCCATAGAGAACTTCTAATAGTTCAGGTACATGCAATGGCCATAGAGAACTTCTAATAGTTCAGGTGCATGCAATAGCCATAGAGAACTTCCTAATAGTTCAGGTACATGCAATGGCCATAGAGAACTTCTAATAGTTCAGGTACATGCAATGGCCATAGAGAACTTCTAATAGTTCAGGTGCATGCAATAGCCATAGAGAACTTCCTAATAGTTCAGGTACATGCAATGGCCATAGAGAATTTCTAATAGTTCAGGAACAAGCAATGGCCATAGAGAATTTCTAATAGTTCAGGTACATGCAATGGCCATAGAGAACTTCTAATAGTTCAGGTACATGCAATAGCCATAGAGAACTTCCTAATAGTTCAGGTACATACAATGGCCATAGAGAACTTCTAATAGTTCAGGTACAAGCATTGGCCATAGAGAACTTCTAATAGTTCAGGTACATGCAGTGGTCATAGAGAACTTCTAATAGTTCAGCTACATGCAATGGCCATATAGAACTTCCTAATAGTTCAGATACATGCAATGGCCATAGAGAATTTCTAATAGTTCAGGTACAAGCAATGGCCATAGAGAACTTCTAATAGTTCAGGTACATGCAATGGCCATAGAGAACTTCTAATAGTTCAGGTACATGCAATAGCCATAGAGAACTTCCTAATAGTTCAGGTACATACAATGGCCATAGAGAACTTCTAATAGTTCAGGTACAAGCATTGGCCATAGAGAACTTCTAATAGTTCAGATACATGTAGTGGTCATAGAGAACTTCTAATAGTTCAGCTACATGCAATAGCCCTAGAGAACTTCTAATAGTTCAGGTACACGCAATAGCCATAGAGAACTTCTGATAGTTCAGATACATATAGTGTTCATAGAGAACTTCTTATAGTTCAGGTACATGCAATGGCCATAGAGAAATTCCTAATAGTTTGGGTACATACAATGGCCATAGAGAACTTCCTAATAGTTCAGATACATGCAATGGTCATAGAGAACTCCTAATAGTTCATGTACATGCAGTGGCTATAGAGAACTTCTAATATTTCAGGAGAACTTCTAATAGTTCAGGTACAAGCGATGGCCATAGAGAACTTCTAATAGTTCAGGTACATGCAATGGCCATAGAGAACGTCTAATAGTTCAGGTGCATGCAATAGCCATAGAGAACTTCCTAATAGTTCAGGTACATGCAATGGCCATAGAGAACTTCTAATAGTTCAGGTACATACAATAGCCATAGAGAACTTCCTAATAGTTCAGGTACATGCAATGGCCATAGAGAATTTCTAATAGTTCAGGTACAAGCAATGGCCATAGAGATTTTCTAATAGTTCAGGTACATGCAATGGCCATAGAGAACTTCTAATAGTTCAGGTACATGCAATAGCCATAGAGAACTTCCTAATAGTTCAGGTACATACAATGGCCATAGAGAACTTCTAATAGTTCAGGTACAAGCATTGGCCATAGAGAACTTCTAATAGTTCAGGTACATGCAGTGGTCATAGAGAACTTCTAATAGTTCAGCTACATGCAATGGCCATATAGAACTTCCTAATAGTTCAGATACATGCAATGGCCATAGAGAACTTCTAATAGTTCAGGTACAAGCATTGGCCATAGAGAACTTCCTAATAGTTCAGGTACATGCAATGGCCATAGAGAACTTCTAATAGTTCAGGTACATGCAGTGGCCATAGAGAACTTCTAATAGTTCAGGTACAAGCAATGGCCATAGAGAACTTCTAATACTGTGAAATCATTAATATTAGTGGGGGATTTAATTTCCTAGATTTCGAGGTTGACCCGAACCACGAAATCAAATCCCCACGAATGTTGAATGCCCAGAAGTTTGAATAATCAAAAATCAGTGGAGTGCGTGGTCCAGTGGTAGAGCGCCGAACTCCTGATCGAGAGGTCGTGGGTTTGATCCTCCGTCTTTATCCTTGAGCAAGATAATTAATCCACATTGCTTAGTACTGGTTCTACCCAGGAAGCCATCGAGAGTGATTAATCTAAGTTGCAAGAACTTGTTTCGCAATCGATGTAAAATAAATATGTTTAAACATAAACAAACATAGAGAACTTCGAATAGTTCAGGTACATGCAATAGCCATAGAGAACTTCCTAATAGTTCAGGTGCATGCAATGGCCATAGAGAACTTCTAATAGTTCAGGTACATGCAATAGCCATAGAGAACTTCTAATAGTTCAGGAATATGCAATGGCCATATAGAACTTCCTAATAGTTCAGGTACATGCAATGGCCATGGAGAACTTCTAATAGTTCAGGTACATGCAATAGCCATAGAGAACTTTCTAATAGTTCAGGTACATGCAATGGCCATAGAGAAATTATAATAGTTCAGGTACATGCAATAGCCATAGAGAACTTCTAATAGTTCAGGTACATGCAGTAGTCATAGAGAACTTTTAATAGTTCAGCTACATGCAATGACCATAGAGAACTTCCTAATAGTTCAGGTACATGCAATGGCCATAGAGAACTTCTAATAGTCCAGGTACAAGCATTGGCCATAGAGAACTTCCTAATAGTTCATGTACATGCAATGGCCATAGAGAACTTCTAATAGTTCAGGTACAAGCAATGGCCATAAAGAATTTCCTAATAGTTCAGGTACATGCTATAGCCATAGAGAACTTCTAATAGTTCAGGTTGTAGAGAACTTCTAATAGTTCATGTACATGCACTGTTCATAGAAAACTTCTAATAGTTCAGGTACATGCAATGGCCATAGAGAACTTCTAATAGTCAGGTACATGTAATAGCAATAGAGAACTTCTGATAGTTCAGGTACATGTCGTGGCTATAGAGATCTTCTAATAGTTCAGCTACATGCAATGGCCATAGAGAACTTCCTAATAGTTCAGGTACATGCTATAGCCATAGAGAACTTCTAATAGTTCAGGTTGTAGAGAACTTCTAATAGTTCATGTACATGCACTGTTCATAGAAAACTTCTAATAGTTCAGGTACATGCAATGGCCATAGAGAACTTCTAATAGTCAGGTACATGTAATAGCAATAGAGAACTTCTGATAGTTCAGGTACATGTCGTGGCTATAGAGATCTTCTAATAGTTCAGCTACATGCAATGGCCATAGAGAACTTCCTAATAGTTCAGGGACATGCAATGGCCATAGAGAACTTCTAATAGTTCAGGTACATGCAGTGGCTATAGAGAACTTCTAATAGTTCAGCTACATGCAGTGGCTATAGAGAACTTCTAATAGTTCAGCTACATGCAATGGCCATAGAGAACTTCCTAATAGTTCAGGTACTAGCAATGGCCATAGAGAACTTCTAATAGTTCAGGTACATGCAATGGCCATAGAGAACTTCCTAATAGTTCAGGTACATGCAGTGGCTATAGGGAACTTCCTCATAATTCAGGTACATGTAATGGCTATAGAGAAATTCATTATAGTTCAGGTACCATACATGTAATGACTATAGAATTTCCTCATAGTTCATGTATTAGCGATGGAGAACTTTATTATAGTTCAGGTACCAGCAGTGGCTATAGAGAATTTTCTCATAGTTGAGGTACATGTTATGACTATAGGGAAGTTCCTCATAATTCAGGTACCAGCAATGAATATAGAGAACTTCCTTATAGTTCAGGTACAAGCATTGGCTATAGAGAATTTCCTCATAGTTCAGGTACATGTAATAGCCATAGAGAACTTCTAATAGTTCAGGCACATGTAATGACTATAGAGATGTTCCTCATAATTCAGGTACATGTAATGGCTATAGAGAATTTCCTTAAGTTCAGGTACCAGCAATGACTACAGAGAATTTCCTCATAGTTAGGTACAAGTAATGGCTATAGAGAACTTCCTAATAGTTCAGGTACCACCAATATCTTTTAAAAATGCCTTAAAGTTCAGGTACCAGCAATGAATATAGAGAATCTCCTCATAGTTCAGGTACCATCAATGAATATAGAGAATTTTCTCATAGTTCAGGTACCAACAATGAATATAGAGAACTTCCTTATAGTTCGGGTACAAGCATTGGCTATATAGAATTTCCTCATAGTTCAGGTAGCAGCAGTGACTATAGAGAATTTCCTCATAGTTCAGGTACTGCAATGGCCATAGAGAACTTCCTAATAGTTTAGGTACATGCAGTGGCTATAGGGAACTTCCTCATAAGTACATGTAATGTCTATAGAGAAATTCCTTATAGTTCAGGTACCATACATGCAATGACTATAGAATTTCCTCATCGTTAATGTATTAGCTATAGAGAACTTCATTATGGTTCAGGTACCAGCAGTGGCTATAGAGAATTTTGTCATAGTTCAGGCACATGTTATGACTATAGGGAAGTTCCTCATAATTCAGGTACCAGCAATAAATGTAAAGAATTTCCTCATAGTTCAGGTACATGTAACGACTATAGAGAATTCATTGTATGTCAGGTACCAGCAATGACTATACAGAATTCATTGTAGGTCAGGTACCATCAATGACTATAGATCTGTAATGATGGCAATACAGAGACTTGCCCAATCCAATGGTGAAATATTGCTGTTGCAATAGAGAAATTTGCTTACAGTGCAATATACCTTCAATAGCCTTAGATATTTTCCCAATAGTGCAATCACATGTAATATGACCAATTTCATAAGAGCCTTATTAACTGCAATGGTCAAATATTCCTTAATAGTGCACTTTCATGCAATGATCATAGTGATTTATTAAATAGTGAAATTACCTGTGATGACTATAGAAAACCCTAACAGCGAATTAGTGCACTTAAGCAGTGTATTAACCAACCAACCCTGCAGCCGTCTTTTGCATGGCCGTTTTTGAAAAATAGCGGCCAATATATGGTCGGGTGGGTAGGGTAAACATTTAAAGATGATCTGAAATGTACCTTTCTCACATTCAGCTTTAAAAACACCCATTTGGCGCAAATTAGTTTGTAACGCATATTAGTAAATTATTTTACACACCCTTTTTGCCGATTTGCACACCCAAGCCTCGAATTTCTGCCTAATACACTGACTTACAATGAATTGGTGCACTTACCGTCGATAGCCATACAGAAGTTCCTTGCAGCTCAATTATCAAAAATCGCCATAGAGTTGTTTTAAGTGCCTATCCTTTTTATGGCTTTATATCAAAGAAAACTATTATTTTAACTATAAAAATTACATTAAAATCAGTAATATGTTTCTAAATGTATGTTATTAAATCCGCAATATTATTTGTTTAATCTCCTACTATTTAGCGTTTAGACATACATTTAGTAGTAAGGCTGATTTTGGTCATGGTGCCAGTTTTGTTTTGTTATTTCATTGTCATAGTGGAGTATTGCGCCAGTCCTTGAAAACAAAATCATTTACATACAAATCGGGTCTTTTTTTTTCAGATTTATTTTTAGAAATTCAATTGAATGAACAATCAGTATTAATCTGTTATAAACGGTTTGCCAAAAAGTAGCACGGTCATTAAGTTTTAGTAGAGTTGAGAAACTTGTTTGGATTTATAATGTTGAGTCATTTCAGGACAGGTTTTAAACAGTCTAATAAACAGGTAATTATCAGTCTATTGTCATTTAGGTAGATAAAAAACATGACATAATGAATTAGCTTGAAAAAACTTCCTTCCTTTAATTTCTGTGTGCTCATGCTACGTGCTGTATGTCCTGTATCATAATGCATGTGGGGTATCATATTGTAGTTAATGTAGCCTATATGTGTTGTATTGTAATACATGTACACTATGTATTGTAGATAATGTAGCATATAATTTATGTGTTGTATTGTAATACATGTACAGTATGTATTGTAGATAATGAAGCACATAATTATGTGTTGTTTTGTAATACATGTACAGTATGTATTGTAGATAATGTAGCATATAATTTATGTGTTGTATTGTAATACATGTACAGTATGTATTGTAGATAATGTAGCATATATATATGTGTTGTTTTGTAATACATGTACAGTATGTATTGTAGATAATGTAGCATATATGTGTTGTAGTACATGTACTGTCAGTATGTATTGTAGATAATGCACACTTGTTTCTTTATCGCAAGTATCTTTCGCACTCGGGAATTATTTTCCATATCACGAAAAGTATTAATTAACTATATATTATATTTTCTGTGATGAATTTCTTTCCAATCGTCTTTTGACACAATTTTCCTTCTTCTGTCACTCCTTTAATGGCATCAGCACGGAGTAATACATAAATATTGTGATGTCACACAGCGCGAGACTTGGCTAGTCGATTTTCATGGCTTGTGTTTGTATTGCCTGGATTTTTCTAAGAAGGATATATGCCACAAATGGAATTTTAAGGTGCCAATATGGATCTGAAATATATAACAGTTATGACGTGTTGTGTAATCATGGATATCGGCTACTATTCTGTACATGACGGATCGTAAATGTGTTGCATATCGCAATTGAAAATACATGACGAATCGTAAATGTGTTGCATATCACAGTTGAAAATACATGATGGATCGTAAATGTGTTGCATATCGCAATTGAAAATATGTGGCCAGGAGTACTGTCCAGTAGAGAAGGGGGTGAAATTTAGACGAAAAAACGGCGAATAACATTTAATAACTCGCAGATATTTGACACTAAACAGTGACACCATTAAATAACATTCAGTGAACATTTTATGAGGGTGATAATTTAAGTTTTTTTACCGCAGAGTGTACTACATAAACAACATGAACAAGTGTATTCACGATACTACAGTACACATGGGCGAGTACACATGGACTCTATTCGTGTTTACACGTCTGCTGTGTAAGTCACTGTCAGAGTCACTAATAATAGGAAGTATCCTGCGATATTTCGGCTTCTTTGGCGATTTAGCATCTTCGGTGGGGTTTGTGTTAGTGAAAAAATTAAAAGGTCCACCATGTATTGTCGTTGTACTGTGAAATATAGATGACATTTTGAAGCCATGACCTGTTTTTGGTGGTAAGTTTTGTTGATGTTTCATTGTGATAGTTGGTCAGGTGAGATTGGTCCTTTGGGGGTACTATCCTTATTTGTTCTCATTAAGTCGAGGGAGATTTGCTTTTGTTGTTTCTCATTGGCTTTTGATTAACTATTCACACTCTAAATGTTTTTGTGTCCGCTCATCTGAATAGTTGTTGTGGGGGGTAGCCCCATATCCAAACATTTCTGGAGTTTCTGCTTACGTACATTATGGTTTGTAAGTTTGCACTGATCGCATCATTGACTCCAGAACAGTTACCAACGTGGTTTTTTACAAGCTTATAAATGGGGTTTCTTCCCATGGGCTGGTTTTTATACCAGTTTTGATTTGAATCTGGTTTTCTCAGAGCATTGACACTCAGAAAAAATGGACTGTCCGCTGCCATTATTTCTGCAGGACGGTGCAGCTTGTACACCTTATATGCTTGAACGGGACAACGATTTGGTTTAGCAGTAGCCCAAGCCTTCGGTATAAATTTCCTGGGTTACGATGATCCTTCCCAGTTCTGGTCTTGGTCTTTCTCTCTTTTATATGGCAGAGATAGTCATCCCCATCTTCATCCACTAGGCTTTCAATGTCACCCCATTTCAAATCACGTTGTTCTATGCCCCATCTCATACCAAGCACCAATGAAAAGGTTAAATGTAACAAATTGATAACTTGAGTGGTGTTTCATGTCCTAGCTGGCCAAATAATTAGTGTATGTCACAATCTGTAAGCTCATCACTTTCATGTGGTTTGTTCCCATGGCCATTTTGCTTTTATAGATAGCTCATTTTTGTTTTGATGCACTGGTTACTGTGTGCAAATAGAGCATTTTGTTCACTCAAGCTAGACATGAATCCTCTACATAGTCTGACTCATCAACTTTTTGAGTTGCCATGCGTGAGCATGGCTGACTCTTTGGAGTCATGTATACTGCAATTTCTGAATATGGTGTTTTTGGTTGAGGAGCTTTACCGATTTCGACAATGTAGTCCCCTTTAACTGCCTCAAATACAACTTAATTTGATAATTTGACTGACATGAACGTTATGTATACCGAGTAATATAACTACTGATTGTGAAAAAATGAAATAATTGTAATTGTATACAGTATAAACGTGTCTTTTTTTGTAGATTTACCGAAATATTATGCGCATTAATACACCAATTTTCGAACGAGGAGCTTTACGCACTTCGAGAATGCACTTTGAGAATGTAGTTCCTTTAACTGCCTCAAGTATAACTTAATTTCATAAGGTGACTGACATGAACGTTATATATACCGAATAATATAACTACTGATTGTGAATAATTGTCATTGTATACAGTATATACGTGTCTGTTTTGAAAATGTACTGAAATACTATGCGCAATAATACATGCATAAATATTTTATGAATGGAAAGTTTCAATAGCGTAGTTACCCGGATGTCGAACATCTCTTTAATGTTAATTCATATCATTCGATAGTGCAGCAGAAACTCGATAATTATCCATTCATTCAGAACCATTAATTTGAAAATGTACAATCATTGACAAAAAATAAGCAATTAACACATTTTCCGCCCCAATTTCTAAACCAGTAAGCTAAACATGTCGCTCATGCGTGGCCTACAGCTTGACCTAGATAATGAGCTTTACCGTCAAATTGGGAACTAAATGTCCGTTAATATTGTAGTTATTGTGCCTAGTACTTTGAGAAATAGTATAGCATCTACTACAAATAAATACAAAAGTTGATGAAAGAATTTGTCAAGAAGTGCTCAGTTCTACTACCAACAACAACAAGGTAAACAAATCAAATAGTTTAAAGGGACACACGGCAATCTTTGCATTACGGTAAAAAGAAGAAGAAAAATCCAAATGTTTTGGCATTTACCCATGCAGTGTTTATTTCCTTGCTGGAATTCAATAAAAAATAATTATCTCTCAGTGTATCAACAGGAAATCTATTGGAACATACAGTGCTCGAAAAGTAGAATAGTCCGATGACCGGGGCTCGATTGAATGTTTGTGAAATTTTCTGGCCGTAAAAGAGCAGTGTCATAGTAGTTCGGATGGTTCATAATTTTTTTTTTTTCTTTTTTTTTTCGCATAATCAAATAAGAAAAACTGTCCTTTACGAATACATGTTGGTGGAAAATATATATATATATATATGTATAGATACAGATATAAAGTATATTTCTATTCATTATTTAAGGTGTAAGGAGTTCTATCTATCTACTATCTATCTACTGATACTGCAGCACCCCCTCACTGGGATTATGTGCAGGTGTGCGTCTGTGCAGTGTGAGTAGTTAAAAGAAAGATAAAATAGTTTTAAAATCAAGTGAGAGTGAGATAAAAGTATGATAGTGTTATAATGTTAAAAGTCTGAAGAAGACAAAGTGATTTTTAAAAGTAAGAATAAGACAAGCTTCCTGTCTATGGCATGGAGAGGGTGACTGAGCACACTGCCAGTTTGAACGAGTTAAAGTCTGGCAGCATTGCAATGTCGACTGGTAGTCTATTCCACTGTACGATTGCAAGGGGAAAGAACGAATACTTGTAATAATCAGCAGTAGTGTGTATGTGTCTAAAGGCAAGGGGGTGTGATTGGCGGGGAATTCTCATGGGCTGTATGACATATGGGGGCATGGGTACAGCAACAAGGCAGTGGACTATTTTGAAAAAGAGACATAACCTGGCATCTGATCGTCTGTTTTCAAGGGACCTCCATCCTAATTTAACTAGCATGTCAGTGACACTGGCGTGTTGGGAATAGTTACTTACGGTTCATCGGGCTGCTCTTCTTTGGACCATTTCTATTTTATTTATGTTGGTCTTTGTTTGGGGGCTCCAGACAGGGGAAGAATACTCAAGGAGGGGGCGCACTAGTGTTTTGTAGGCGACCTCTCTTATACCTGTATTTTTGGACCTTATGTTCGTCTTTACAAACCCCAGTGTCCTGTTTGCAGATGTGGTTGTTCTGCTGATGTGGTTGTTCCATGATAGATTGTTGCTTATGTCCACTCCAAGGTATTTCAAGCTTTCAACGGTTTCTAGAATCTGATCATGTAGGGTGTACTGGGATGGGATGGGTTTTCTTGATCGTGTAATTTGTATGACAGTACACTTACTTGGATTAAACTCCATGTCCCATCTTGTTTCCCAATTTTCTAACCGTCTCAAGTCTTCTTGGAGTATTTGAGCATCTTGGAGAGAGGATACTGCCAGATAAACAGCTGTGTCATCGGCAAAGAGTCTTACCTTGGATTTAATAGCTCCTGGAGTTCCTGGATAATTTAACATAACCTTTAACCTCACCAAGAAGACAGACACTGTTCAATATTGACGACTCCCAGGACCTTCAGTCCTTTGATTTTAATTGAACAAGAAAATTTCCAAATAACAAAACAAGTTTAGCAGGAGCAAGTTCCTCTATATCTCTGCCTTCACCCTGGGAATGTATGAAAGTCTTAAAATGTCTCATGTCATGGTCTGTTTTCTTGAGAGTGTTTATGTTTGCTTGGTCATAAATAAATTTCATAACCTTTTTGCTGCACAGGCTGGAACCGTCCTGTAGACGATGATGGCTTGGGTTCAGGGGCATTTCCAGCATTTTTGGTTGCACAGGCATTTCAGGACCACTTACTTCTTCAAATTCAGAAGTTTTTAAAAGTTTTTCAACCTGCTAGTAAGATAAAAAGTCTAGAAATTCTGACATGATGATGTGTTTTGAGCTTCAGTAGTTGCAGACAGTCAAAGACAATTGGATACCTTTAATTTCAACCCTTAAATAAAATCACCCTTTTAGCAAATATATTTAAGAAATTAAAATTCGTACCTGTGTTTTATCGGTGAATAAAATACAGTTAGGAGTTTGGATGCGTAATAATTAAATCACGAGTGCTTTAGTAATTTAATGCATCACATCTGAACGACTAACTGTATTTCGATTCTAACACAACAATAACCCCATTGTTTACGCTATTGTGGGTCACTATATATTATCTCGGAGGTCAAGGTTTCATTGGGCGCCCCCATATGCAAAGTTCTGCGTTTCAATACACTAGTAGTCACGTGACAAACAATTAAGTCATTGCTTACGTCATAAGCGCAACTTACGTCATAAATTAGCTTGCGCTGTATGACGTCAAGCGTTCTCAGCTTGTTCAAGATGCTTATTAATGTTATATGTACTGATGCATATGATGGGTTTGTATCGGGGGTGTGCAAGGTTTGGGAGCATGGCAAGTTTGTTGTAATTAACATTTCATTAAAATTGCTGTTGAGAGAGTCTTCGTGAAGTATATTTACAAGTGACGACATGTAATGTGGCGCTTCCAACGGATGAAATATGAGCGGGGAATTAATGGAACAGCTGTATTTTATCGTAGAATAACATACAGCTGTCTCTCTTCTTTGTGTATATGAAAGACTGTGCAGGTTGTGTCAGAACTAAATAAATATAAATTTAATTAATTTATTATTATTTTTATTTATTTACTTTCATTGAAATTGTTTTTAAATAATATTTATAAATTTGTTTTTATTTATTTATTTTTAACAGTCTATTTTTAGAATTCATGGGTTTTACCCTAGCACTTTATTTTCAGAAGAGTGTGGCGGAGTTGAGAAAGTAGTTTCTAAAATCTGGCTACTGTGCTATCTTGCACACCAGGCGAGATAGCACAGTAGAGGAAGAGATATGTTATAGATTTTCTCAAACTGTGAAATTTCTATAATTCATCACAGAATATATAATATAAAAGAGACTCGCGAGTTTTTAAAAAAACAAGATTGCCGTGTGAAAGAGTGAAATATTCATCCAGCATATGGGTCACATGTTAGTGTTGTGGGTCATGTAATTTGCATGCGTTTGATCCTTAATTCCTAAATCATCTTAAATAATTGGGTGAAACTTTTTGTGCATGTATTCTAGATCGACTGTTTGTCTTGCACCGATTTTGGGATCGGCATGTTCTATGGTCAACAATCAATAGATCAGCTGTCAGAGATAATGGAATGAAAATTGATTGTCAATAGATGCTGTCTCCAACCCAACAAATTCAAGTCATGGCATTTTTGTGGCCAGGTCCACCCCATTAGGTGGTGGACCATATTTGCACAAAATAGCTGGTGAACAACAGGGGGAATTACAAAAAACGATAATATTCCGTGATAGTGCTTTAGAGAGGAAACTTTGTTATTTCATATCAGATTGACAGAATACATCCTTCATTAATTTTTAATTAATACTTCATTTCTTCATCTTTCATCAGTTTTTGCCACACATTATGACCTGTTTATTTGTCCGAGGTGCCGTAAAACACCTTCAGTTGCATTCATTTTACCACAATGTGACCTATTTATGTGTTGATGTGCCTGTAAAATACCATTCATTCACTTCCTATATTGTTATAAGTCAAGCCATGTTTAATGTTTTGAACTTCGATCCTGTTCTTTTGATTTCACAACTTTCATCATGAACATTTCTGAATACATCTATACCTGAGAAGGAAAAAGAAACACAGGGTGCGTATTTCCGCTATATATTGTATGTTTAATATGCTACTTCTAATCGAATGGTACAGGGCGACATTAGGCCTGTCCTTTTAGAAAGAAGGTTTAAACAGCACTGAACACACCAATGGTATACCCCTTTAAAGTTTCATTATCGTCAGAATGCGCATTTGGCTCAAGCAGGTGAGCAAACTTAGGCTTTAAATGTTGCAATCACTTAACATTAAATACAGTACTGAACTGGCTCAATTTTTCAAAGAGGAACTTCAGCATTTAGAGAACTTCAAATTATATTGTATAGTAGTATGCCGTCTAGTTTATTAGAGGATATAGCCTGACAGGGGATTTCCACTGTCATGTTTTATTGTGATGACAGTAAGGTACAATTAAGGTTTAGTGTATCCTAGAACCTGTTTTTAACCTCTAGCAGACTTTTTGCCACTGATCAGTCCAAGGCAGTACACGTAAGTGAGGAAGGGTCGATTCTTACGGATGGTGGGAGGTGTACAGTACTTGTTCTACACCCAGGAAAAGTGGGTGGTCTGCCTCCACCACAAAAAATCGACCGTCTATATAACCTTACATGTGTTGAAAATGACGTAAAACACCATACAAACAAACAACAAACAAAACAAACAAACAAACAAGGCAGTACACCTTGTTACCCTCATGTGTATAATGTTATAAAAGTGTACAGGTTTAATTGATTCTGGCTGTCAAGTTGTTTATATTAATAGCACATATATAAATAGCTTGAGTGTGTACTATTGTGTACTAGTTTTAGGCCAGACCTTCCAGTACTTTCTAAATTATTCTTTACATACTGAGATATGTCACAGAACATTCTTTAAACTAGAATATTTTATGTGGGTATATAAAGCTGGCCTTAGTAAAACTTGAGAGGGTTTCAGTATCAGTATTCAAAGTGAAGTATCTGGTTCATTATTTTAATTGAGTATTTTGTTTGTTTGTTATTTTGTATGGTGTTGTTTACCTTCATTTTCCCAACACCTGTAAGGTTATATATGACGGATGATCTTTTTGTGGTGGAGGCAGCTAGACCACCCCCTTTTCCTGGGAAGAACAAGTTCTGTACATCTCCTGCAATCCTTATGAATCGTCACTTCCTCACTTAAAGTTGTACTCCCAGAATAAAATACTTTTCTGCAAGTGAATATTTTTCTTTGTAGTATTTTGAATAAATTTGTTTGATTGTATTTGTAACCCCCATTAACCCCGCTAAGCACGACTATTAATAGGCCTTTGCTTCCATTGTAAACCCAGATCGTCCTGCGTCTGCTGATCAGTCATTTTCCCCCATAAACACCTCTTTGAGTCACTTAAATTCAAAGAAAGAACAGTCCATTATATATATGTTGCTGGTTTTACGTTACTTCCTTTTTTGTTACATTTTTACCCGTAACAACCTAATTGTTCAACTATTTTATGTTTGTGTGTGTCCCATACTTTGCTTCTTTGTCTCTCCTTGTAATTGTTGTTTGTATTGTATGCCGTGTTTTTGATTGACTGTTCTTTGCAAGCTACAATTTTGGGCTTGTCGCTTTTATTACAGTTGATTTCGTTTATTTGCATAGCCCATTTGTCAGGAAAGTATTATGCAAATTAAGCCGGGAAGTATTCGAATAGCCGAAATTGCAAACTGTGTATATTGTACATTCCTACTTTCGTTTTTTAGCTACTACTGTTCGAAGAGACAGCCCCAGAAGCCTTATGGATGATGTGTTGTCTGTCGTCCGTCGTCCGTCTGTCGTCTGTTAACTTTTCTTCGTTAAGACGATAGGGCCTTCAAATTTTTAACCTGGTTGTTAATATCAATGAAAGCTCCGGACAAGTTCGAAAAACCAGCCAGATCGGACCAGTATCGGCCCCTTGATTTATGTTAAAAATGCTCAAATTTTGGCCTCGTGACACGATACGGGCCTTCATCCTTCACTTCGATCTTATTACCAAACTTTAGCCGAGATTGTGTTTACTGATGGCAATGCTGGAAAGCTCGGACAACGTTCGAAAACCAGCCAGATCGGACCAGTACTCGGCGGAGGTTATGGCCCTTGATTTAGTTCAAAAATGCTATATATTTGCCTACGTTAAGAGGATAGGGGGCTCATTGTTCATCCGAGTCTTCTACCAAATTTAATCAGATTGTTAATATCATTGAAAGCTCGGACAAGTTTGAAAACTATTCATATCGTGTCTAGTAACAGCGGAGTTATGGCCCTTGATTTAGATCAAAAATGCTATATTTTGCCTCGTTAAGACGATAGGGGCCTTCATTTGTTCATGCCGATCTTTTACCAATCTTTATCAGATTGTTAATATCAATTAAAGCTCAAGACAAGTTTGAAAACCATCCATATCGGACCACCAGTAACAGCGGAGTTATGGCCCTTGATTTAGTTCTAAATGCTATATTTTGCCTCGTTAAGATGATAGGGGCCTTCATTTTTCATGCCGAGTCTTTAACGAACTTTATCAGATTGTTAATGTCAATGAAAGCTCGGTCAAGTTCGAAAACCAGCCAGATTGGACCAGAAACAGCGGAGTTCATGGCCCTTGATTTTGTTAAAAATGCTTATAATTTGCCATCGTCATAAACGATAGGGCCTTCATTTTGCATCTGATCTTATCAAACTTTACCGGAGATTTTATGACTCTTTATTTATATAATATTTTGTTTATATTTTGTTTTAATTTTTTTTTTTTGTTTTTTTTTTTAGCTCTTTGTTGGACCAGTTGGACCAGTAGGACCAGTAACAGAGGAGTTTTTGGCTCTTGATTAGTTATGCTGTTAAAAATGCTATATTTTTGCCTCGTTAATAGTGTAGGGCCTTTCATTTTAGCTCTACTGATCAGAGATCAGCAGAGCTTATTGCCGTGGTGCGGGCGTCCGTCGTCCGTCGCCGTCCGTCAGTTCCGGTCCGTCTGTCCGTAAACTTTTATTTGTAGCGACTTCACAGCTGAAACTACTGGATGGGATATAGCATGAAACTTTACAGAAATGTTGCCCATTAAAGTCTAGTTGATCCTAGCAAAAATTCATGTTGATGTGAAATCCAAGATGGCCCGCCAAAGCTAAAAATAGAGTTTTAAAATACAAGTTTGTAGCGCTTCTTCTTGAAAAACTACTATAGTGATATTGATATGGGACTTTTACTAAAAAGATCCCAGCCATGACATGATGTTGCTCCCAAGTCAAGAAATCGTTTGTTTAGATTCAAGGTTAAACCATGGCTGCCAGCGCGGCCATCTTTGTTTTCACATAGAGTAATATAGTAAAAACTTGTAGCGACTACCATCTCTGAACCCTACTTGGGCGGATTGTCATGAAACTTTACCAGGAATGTTGCTCTTGATGTCTACTTGATCCTAGAAAAATTTCAGGGCGGCCGGAAATTCAAGTCGATGGCCGTCACAGCTAAAAATAGGATTTTTAAAATATAAGGTTTGTAGACGACTACTTCTTGAAAACTATAAGTGATATTGATATGGGACTTTTTCTAAAATGATCAGCATCTACCATTATGTTGGCATCCTTAGTCAAAATCGTTTTGATTCAACGTTAAACATGGTCTGCCAGCGGCCTATCTTTGTTTACATAGAGTTATATAGTAAACACTTGTAAGCGACTACTCCTCTGAAACTACTTTGCGGATTGTCCATGAAACTTTACAGGAATGTTGCTCTTGATGTCTAATTGATCCTATTAAAATTTCAGGTCGGCCGGAAATTCAAGATGGCCGTCACAGCTAAAAAATAGATTTTTTAAAAAATAAGTTTTGTAGCGGACTAGCTTCTTGGAAATACTATTAAGTGATATTGATATGGGACTGTTTTCCTAACAATGATCCGCATGACATATGTAGATCCCTTGTGGAAAATTATTTTGATTCGACGTTTTAACATGGCTGCCAGTGGCCATTCTTATGGTTACATAGAGTTATATAGTAAAAACTTGTAGCGACTACTCCTCTGAAAACTACTTGACGGATGTTCATTGAACTTCACATTGAATGTTGCCTCGTTGTTGTCTAGTTGATCCAAGCAAAATTTCAGATCGGCCAGAATTCAAGAATGGCCCGCCACAGCTAAAAATAGATTTAAAATAAATAAATTTGTAGCGACTACTTCATTCAAAACAATAAGAGATATTGCTATGGGACTTTTTCTAAAATGATCAGTATGACATGATGTTGGTCCTTGTCGAAAATCGTTTTGATTTTGACCCTTAAACATGGGCCTGCTTTGTTTACATAGAGTTATATAATGAAAACTTGTAGGCGACTACTTCTTTGAAAACTACCTGACTGGATTTTTATGAAACTTCACAGAATGTTGCTCTTAATGTCTTATTGATCTTAGCAAAATTTCAAGTCGGCCGGAAATTTCAAGATGTGCCGCCACGTGTTAAAAATAGATTTTCAAAAAACAAGTCTTGAAGGGGCGACTACTTCCCTGAAATCAAAATCAATCAGTAGAGCTTCAAGGTCATTGACCTCTTTGTTCATCTTCAGGATCTTTACCAAAACTTTACCAGATTCTTTAGTATAAGGCCCTTGATTTAGTCAAAAAGCTATTTTTTTGCCCGAAACTTTCAAAAAAAACGTAAATGGCAGTCACATTAGCCCTTCATTAATGTTATAAGAGCCATGTTAGCCAGTAGAGCGTCCACAGCCCTCTTGGGCCTCTTGTTCATATTCTTATTACTTTACCCAAGGAAACTCCATAGAAGCAGAGTTGATCCCTTTGATAGACTGAATGCTACAATGATCAATAGAGTGTTCATATCTGTGTTGATTTTCTATATCTGGAAGATTTCATGCATTATTTATTCTATGTATGAAATTACTCCAGAAATTTCTGATCTTGAAAATATGTCACGTGAAATCAAGTAACATCACACCAACACAAACATAATAATGTATGTTTTTCAATTTTTATTGAAAGCGGCCCAATTTCTCGACTGAAGTTACTCAATAAACAATGGCATCTCTGCTGACACTTGGTTTTAAACATATTTTAGTTTCCATATTATACAACATGCATATTTCCATATTTACAACATGCATATATAAATAGTACAAAGTCAATAGGATTGGAAACGAAAGAAAACAATCTTTAAAGTTCCTCCTCTCCTTGGTTCTCTGACACTATGTCTTGCGAACTGAAAACCATTCACAATTCATTGTTTGCGGTGAGGCGATCTGCCTTGCGAGTTGTTTGGTTCTCCAAACAACCGCAATCACTTAATTGGCACCTTTTTGTTATCAAATTAGCCTCAAATTACAAAATTACCTGTCATGGTAATAATATAAAATATTGGTAAATTTGACTTTCTGTAGCAATAGCCACAGGATTGGGTCATTGCAATTTGCCGGGAATTTGACAAAAAAACTATTCAATTATCCGACATTGTTAACATGCAAACAAATGGAATGGTTTTGTGTTTCAAAAGGTTATGCAATTAACTGAAATCTGCAATTAACCGATATGCGATTAGATATGTAACTGACTGTACCTACTATAAAGCAATACTTACATTTCTTTATACTATTCCAAAAGACTGCCAATTCAGTTAACAGTTACCAGACGAAACTGCACTAAATCTTTTAATATATACAATCTTCAGGTAACATGGTTTACAACAAGAGTGAAAGGTACATTACATAATGACAGAATTATAGTATTATGATTGCAGCAATTAAAGCCAATCATTTATTGGGTTGTGTTTAATTAATTACAAAAGACATTAAACCCCAAAACTGTTATGTTTACAGCAAAAAAAATTGCCAAAATAATTATTGTGTTTTTACAGGAATAGAACGGCCTTTTTATAGATTATTATCTTGATTTTGATATAAAAAAATCTAAATCCGATACAAGATGAGTTAAAGTTGTTTAGAACATTTTATCTTGCACTTACCCTGCATACCCATGAAGTTTGGAACTTAATCCATTTTGAGGCTTCTTTTATAAGATGTGAGCTAACCAGTGAACTGGATTGAGAGAGTTTATTTGGATAACTGAATTTATAAATATCATAAAAAGCTGATAAATCAATTTGTTATATAATAACAACTGTTAACAAAAATGTAAATTTTAATATCTTGCTGAGGCATTAAGTATTTATAAAGAATCTGCAAGCTTAATTTTGATCAGCCACTCTTGGATATAGACTCTTTCTATCTAATAAATGATTTAACAATATTTCCCGAAAATAAGAGAGCCGCCTCCCCTAATAGAAGTGGTCCCAACAATTAACAAAAAAAAGAAAGGAAAAAAAGTGTTCTATTTTCCATATTGAATTATTTTGTATCTAAACCCTCACCCCCCCACCCCAAATCAAATTCAATTCTATTAAGAGCACCCCATTGGCATTTTGCGAAGTGCCCGGTTGCTACTATACATATAAAGCAAAGACAGTATATAATACCCCAAAATTTTTGCATGCTAGTATCAATAGCACTACTATAATTCTAAAAGTATATGGAAAGGATTTCCTGTTCAAGCACTTAAAACATATAGAGAGGATGGACTTTGGTTCACTACAGCACATTGAATAATTACGTTGTGTGTATTTGTGCTTTCTGAGAGTCATTTTATCCTTAATGCATCATCGAGCAAACACTGTAACAATGACTGTTATCAATGTTATTGGAGCTCCATAGATCATTCAAAACTTATTGTTTGGACAAAAAAATCATTATTTAGGAGTCCATGTTACATGGATACCAATTTTTAAAATTGTGTTTGTGGAGGTGGAAAAGTACACTTAACTTTCATGAAGTATTAATGTTGTAGTTGAGCCTTGGTATATAGTGTTATCTGGTGTTGAATGACGGAATATGGATATAGATGTACAACAAACTGGATTTTTTATAGTCACAGTATGATACTTCCAACATCTCGGTTAATGACAACTTCTGGCTTCCATTGGTGTAGAGGAAGATCCCAAGTGCCTCTCTGGCATTTTTGTGCACGTACCTCGTCTTAGCATATCAGATTCCAGGTCCCCATGAGGTCTCAAGCCCACCGCGGTGTGTACGTGCAAGTGATTTAAAATCGGCGACTATACTTTTACCTCTTGACCATGTAAAAAAGTAAAAAGTTTGAAATGAAGGAAATTATTGGAAGTAAGAGGGGCATTGGATAATTTTTGTGATTTTTCATTAATGTAGAATTAAAAATATTTCCAGTGGGTTTATATTGTCCCATTAGTGCGGTATTTGATGTGTCAAGTCCCGGCACACCAGGTTTTGATCACACACAATATATAACAGCTCGAAATATTATATTATTATTTCTTTAAATATCATCTATAACTTGACTACATACTTCTTTTTACAAATATGTGAGGCAAATGTCGTATTTGGACACATTTCTAGTTTTCCTAAAGACACCCCATACGCCTCTCCCCCATGTCTTCCTAATGAATGCCTTTTCTTTTATTACTGTCATAAGATTCATCAGATTTAGTTGGCTGCGACTCCTCTTCACAAATTACAATTAGTTTACATACTTAACTAACCCGTACCCCGCTAGCACGGACTTTAATCTGCCTTTGCGTATCATTGTAAACCCCCAGATTCAGGGTTTACAATGTCACAGCTCGCCTTGATCCAGTACTCATTTCCACATACACAATATAAAACGCTTTGTCACATAAATGGAATGGTCTGAATTCAAAGTAAGAACAGTCCCATTATATAAATGTAACGGGTTAAGGGGTTAAATTATAATGGCTCAATTACAAATTAACAAAATAAATGCAGAAGTTGATAAATGCTCGAATGTTTGAACATATGTTATAAGGGACAATGTCCGAAACTTTAAGCTTATAAAACACACATTAAATTACATCCATCAAGAACATTACACACTAACAGTATTGAATATTTAGCTAATTAAAAAGCAAGGATTAATTGACGGAAGTCAATCGCGGTTCAAAAATAAAAGAACCTACCCGCTTTGCGAGTGTGAACCAGCAGCCCAAACCTAAAATTACACTCACGGGTAATAGACGGTGCGCGTAATAGACGACGTCGCTCCTTATCCTGAGCTATTCAGGCCATACATATTATGCAATACATACTATGTAGAAAACCATAATGCACTAATGGAATTCACAGTGATCAGCGTAAAAGTAAATGTGGGTCCCACATTATTTACAAATAATAATTAAAACTTCTTTTTTTTCAATCTCAGAATGTATTGACTAGCATACTTAATTGGAGGTCTATTGCTCATATTTACTGCATGTATACATTTCACTGAATAAATGTCCGGACAGTTATATGATTATGCTCTAATAACAGCTTACTTTCGTGAGACGTGTCCCTTTAACAAAAAGGGAAGTGATTGTACACATAAACTTGATGATTGTTGTACTTCCTAAATTAAACAATTCAGTGCAGATTATTTACAGGTGCACAAGAATGTAAAGTAAATTCTGGCTTCCGGTAAGTCGAGCTTACCCAGTGGGAGATGAAGGTTTACAACGCAACGACGTTAACCATCGGCCACGGAGGACGCATTGCATATTTATTGAATGAAATTTTGAGTTTTCATCTTGATCTGAATTGGTGCAATATTATAATCAACCGTCAGTAATTTGCCACAACAGTGTGCTTTTACTATTCTTATAATTAATATTACATTAATGATTGACAAATGTAGAAAAACTAAAAAAAATCTAGATTGCTGTGTGCCCATTAAAAAACGGTATATAGCGATGCTTATTAAGGAATAAAAAATAAATAGAAGCCGAACATAAAATTATTGGAAAGATTATACAGTTAACACAATTTAAATCCTAAGTGGCTTGAAGGCTCTGTTGGGCGGTGCTTTTTGTAAGTGTGGAATGGATGGGAAATGGAATTGCTGTAAAATGCAAGCTCTTCAGCGAGGCACAGTAATATTATACAGAGTGGAATCTTGGTGTGGAGTCTTGGAGTGGAGGGGAAGTGAATAATAGGAGTGACCTTGGAGTCACATTTTGGAGTGACCTTGGAGTCCGATTGGGAATGACTATTTAGGATTATATTTTCAATTTTATATTTTTGAGTGTCCCTCAACAAGGTGCACCGTTCCATGAGACATGTGCTAACTTAATGTGAAGGACAAGACCATCTACAAACAACATAAATGAACTTGGATACCCAAAATTAACCCCAGTATGAAGCATTATGACCCTTTGGCCTGACATAAAACTAGTCCCCCGAGTGACAAACTAATCTTAGGGTCAGGA